>CAMAPF010001011.1:2992500-3592500 GCA_945859915.1 Cuscuta epithymum
TTCATCTAAGCATTACAAACCACTATAAATCCTTAAGAAATATTATCAGCATATTGACATTTTAAGTACTATTGTAAATTATTAATATTAGTCCCCATTAGGAAAGTATTTAGGAACACAATGCTAACACACCAGCTAATTAATGAAGGGTGTATTTATCCAAACTTAATTCACCTCCAGATTCCGTGCTGATAGACTATCATCAATAGCAGTCAACTGTCCATTAACAACAGATGAGGCAGCAACTCTTGCCCTTCTTCCTTGAATTAAGGATGAAGCCTGCCCTGTGAGAATATCATACTGAGACTGCAAGGACCTAAGCTGTTTTTGCAACTCCAGAGCTTCAGACTTTAAGGCTATGGTAGCTTCCCTAAAGAAAAAAGCATATCCAATGGAGCATGTCAGATTGACAAGAATAAAGAAAAGTAATCAAACTTAGACAGCAATAACAACAACAACATCCAAGCCTTAATCCCAAAAGATTTTGGGGTCGGCTAACATGATCAAACTTGGACAACAGTTTACTAAAAATCAAGAAGGTCCAATTGAAGCTTCACATATTTCCATCCAAATGCAAACTAAAGAAGATGATGATATCAATCACCTTATGTCTTTCAATCCTTCTTCATTTCCGAAAACAGCTTCTTGGTTGTCTCTCCTAGTTGAGAAGGCTGAAATGCTATCATAAGCAAAGTCCAAGTCCTCCCCCTATTAGGCCAATAAAAAACATTAGGATTAGCACATGATGGAACATAAAGAAACAAGGAAAATCTGCTTTATCCAGGAACTTCAGTAAAGGAGTGTCAGAAATGGAGCACAATGGGGGATGGATGACAGTCACACCTCCAAAAGCTTCCCTTCTTGTAAAAACTGTTCATATCTACGAAACCAAAAGAGCATGATCAGTTGTAAAAGGAAATGTTAGTATATCTTGAATTCTTGATTAAAGTTGGTATGAAGTTAGCAAAAACTCACAATAAAAAATTAAAGAAAGCAAGTTTAAATTAGGGAAAACTATCAATTTGGTCCTCGTACTATTACAATAAGTCAATTAGATCATTGTACTTTTAAAAAAATCAATATCCCCGAACTTTGTAAAATTGTTTAATTGAGTCCATTAGCAGGTTATTCGCCATGTTAGCAAGTCACCTGCTGATGTGTCACACACGTGGCAGTCCACTTAGCATTAACTTTGCTGACGTGGTGCATGTGTGGAAGCTCAGTCAGCCATTTACCAATGATGTGGCACACACATGGACAGCCACATGTGCACCACATCAGCGGGTGACCTGCTGGCAGGGGCGGAGCCAGAACACTGGGCTGGACTGGGCCGGTACAAAGAATATTTTTGGAAAAAATTTTACATGGAATTTTTTACACTAAAAATATAGAGAATTTTAAATTTTGGGCTGGGCCAGGGCCAGGGGTGGCCACCCCCTAGCTCCGCCCCTGCCTGCTGGCATGGCAGGTAGCCTACTAATTGACTTAATTGAGTATTTATTCAAAGTTTGGGGATTTGATTGATTTTTTGTAAAGTATGAGGACCTGATTGACTTTTTGTGATAGTACGAGGACCAAATTGACAATTTTCCCTTTATATTAATATTCAATGAGATCAATAGCTCTCAATTCAAATAATCATATCATGTTTAGAATGATTGTGACATGTGCTTGCATTTCAATTGTGTCCAAAGATACGCACAACAGATTTTTTAGCAATCATGCCGAGTAGCGAAGTTAGTCAAAGAGAAAAATTGGAGACTGAATTGTTCACATAAACCAACACAGCAGAGTACTCAAAGATATTATAAATGGATTAACCAAGCAATCATATGAACTGTTGCCAAACTGAAGGATGTGATCAACGGGTAGCGGAGTCAAGACAAACAAACATCCTTGCATTAACCACACCATCAGGTGCTTATAGTCCAAAAATGCTATACTCTATGAGAAGGTTTTAAGATTCAATACCCTCCCTCCTGACCTCATATATACCTAATAACCAACCCCATGTTTGGCAATAGGCTACTCCAATAGGGTGTGACACTAAGTACTGCTATAACTTCCTAGAGTAATGAACCATACGAGTCACGGACGGAATCACCATTACTGGAGAATGATGGAATGTAACCAGGTGGTTATACATCCCTGTGTTTTGTTGGTTCTTTTATGTTGGGCCACTTATCTTAAAACTTTTTTCTGGTGAACTTATGTTGGTTCAACTAGATTTACCAATTCTTACGAAACCTGGATTTACAGCTCACTTAAGTTCATTCAAGAGACCATTAATTTCCCAGGTTCATAATCATGGCCTATTCGAGAACAGAGAAAAGGAAGGGCACTTCACTGGGAAACTTCGGCGGGAAAAAGTACGTTGGACGGGCGAAGGCTAGAGCAGAGCCAATCGAGGATGGGACGAGTGTCTTCGTATTGGAAAGGCCATTCAAAGCTGTCGGGATCGAGCGACTCATGGCCTTCATACCCCAAGTCTCCAAGCAGTGCGCAAAGCCGCGCACCGCTCATCCTGGCTTCTTCCCTGCGACTGTACTACTTCTTCTTCCCCGCAAACTGCCGCCACTGGCTTCAGATCTGCACGCTGCTTGGTTTCCAGATTACCATTTTCGGTTTAACTTCGCGGCTAAACGGATTATTATGTTTCTTTTCGTTTTTGAAAAGAAACATAAGTTCGCGAATTGCGGATTTTTTCACCTGTTGACACAAAATTACTCGGTCAAATGGGAAATAACGTTGTTTTCTTTCAAATACTACAACTCCACGTCTCCACTCAATTATAAAATGGGAGATTTACCACCAAAGGTCCAAAATAATGCATTTTTTAAAAGAGAATATTATCTGAAATAGGACTAAAAAAGTTTAAAAATTTCAAAGTAGGACTATCATGTTTTTATTCCCAAAATGAGACTAATTACTGTCATATTTTGGCAATACCAGACTTCAAACATGACAATATTTTCCAAACTTGACAGTTATTATTCCTATTTTGGGAATAAAAACATGACAGTCCTATTTTGGAGTTTTCAAACTATATTAGTTCTATTTCGGGAACTCTCCCTTTTTAAAATTGGATCCTGATAGTTTAAAGTGACCTAAATAAAATGTTCTATTTGTGGTTGGATCAAAATATCTTTATTGGGTTAGAGCTGCTATCTCAGATCGTCCAATCGCCTTTGTTGATCGTCCAAATTTCTTTCTAGTTTGTCGCGGCCGCCGAAGTTTACGATCACTATCAATGGACTGATATTGGTTGTGCAAGAAGATTAGGACCGCGTCCGTGCCACGTAGACAACCGCCGTACAACCCAATAAGAACAACATAGTTCATCCTTATCAAATCATACAAGGCGTTCGTTAAGTTCTATTGCCAAGCCGATTAGTAAACCCATACAATCAACATCAATATATATTAGTCAAACAAATGCGGAAAATAAGATATGTTTGATACTTAGCCACACGTGGCAAATACGGGCACGCAGGCCCCCAAATGTTTTAATGGAAAACATTGTTAAAAATATCCATGAGCGGTTGCATTGTTTCAAATGAGAATGGAAGCACGAACCACGTCTTCCTCCTTGATCAATCACCCTAGGCAAAGGTGCAAGTAGTAGGACTCTAGCCTCAACCTGAAAAATGTGAGGGCCCCCGAAGGGGTCAGTACTCCCTAGAAGTACTAGTGACAAGCAGGCTATATGAGGAATAACTAATGTTTCAGACACGAGCCCCAAAAATAGGGTGATACATATACTTATAGGTGTAACCATTGTTACCCCGTTCCCAAGATAATACATACTGTATATACTTGTAAAATACTTGACCCGTAGGTCGTTTTATCACAAAGAGTCTTTTAGAGATAAGGTACTTCCCAACCTATCCCCTTTCCATTCCTGAATGCCTAGCTTGAGAGCTACATTCTACCTTCATAATATCCTACCGAGTTTCAGGAGTGTTTACCCTCCCGGGGATGCTCAACCCCACCGAGTTTCTGGGATTGTTTACCGTCCCGAGGATACTCAACCTCACCGAGTTTCTGGGATTGTTTACCGTCCCGAGGATGCTCAACCCCACCGAGTTTCTGGGATTGTTTACCGTCCCGAGGATACTCAACCTCACCGAGTTTCTGGGATTGTTTACCGTCCCGAGGATACTCAACCTCACCGAGTTTCTGGGATTGTTTACCGTCCCGAGGATACTCAACCTCACCGAGTTTCTGGGATTGTTTACCGTCCCGAGGATACTCAACCTCACCGAGTTTCTGGGATTGCTTACCGTCCCGAGGATGCTCAACCTCACCCTTATTTCTAACCAAACCCTAACCTGGATATGGCTAACCTTTCATTCACTTAACTATGGACAATACCTAGTCCTATAGTCATATAATAATCCTTAGTAACCAACGTGGACGGGTCCCACCTGATCGGTCCACATTATCCTACTCAAAAGCTACCCGTTTTGAGTATAAACCAATACCCGGTCGGGTATCCACCTTACCCGGTCGGGTAGGACGGGTCAGAAGCCCCTGGAAACAACTTTACTTGAGACCCGGTCGGGTCCATGACCTTACCCGGTCGGGTCTAGTGTGGCAGTGGCTTCTGGAGCCATTTTTAATCAATACCCGGTCGGGTATCCATCTTACCCGGTCGGGTATCACCCTTGTCTCGGCGGTCAACGCCCGTTTGACCGCCCAAACGAAGTCCGATTAACGTGAAATTTTATGTGCACATTCTACTTGAAGTCCTTGATCCAAAAATACCATTTTTGACCCCTGGATCATTGTACATAATAAGTTATCACATTTGTAATCACCAAACATACAAACATGCCTTTCAACTTTGTTTTATATATATTCATGGCATAAGCTCATACTTGATTAACTTTAATCATTCCGTAAAACATATCCTTGATTACTTTAGGTAATCTCATGCCTCAATCAAAAGTTATAAGGCATATAGCCGTCTTCTCACCTTAATGAAGCTTATGGAGTTCTAGCCCTTCCCGATTGAGCTCCGGTGAAACTCCGGTGAACTTCAATGAACTCCGGCGACAACTCCGGCAACTCTTTCAACTCCGTGAAAGTTCTTGAAGTACCTTATACAAGTTAATAACAAGGTTTTATCATCATAAAACCCATATCACCACAAATAACCTCCCGAAGGTTATTTTCCGGTGAACCCGTCAACTTGTCTCTCAAGGTTCGTTTTGGGTATAAGCCAACCCTTCAACCCCCATTCTACACTTTTACATGTGTAGAACTATCCTAGGAGTGTGAAATATGATTAAGGAGAAGAAATGGGATTCATGAAGTCCTTACCTTGCTAACCACAAGCTTTCTCCACCCGAAACTCCTCTTTTCTCTTCTCTTTTATCCTCCTTCTTCTTCCTCTTGGTTTGGTGCGTGTATGGAGGATGAAATGGAGTCTTTTGCAGACCTTCTCTCCTCAATGCATCTGGTCTGGACGAGGGACAGGGGCTGGGGTGGTTGTGAATAGCTCTTTTGGCTCATTCATCAATAATATGGGGGAGAGGGACCCCTTTTCCTATCAACTTGGTCTCCAATCACTTCCACCCTCTCTCCCCTTGATATGGTGCGGATCCCCTTGATATTTTGCAGCTCAAGGTCGTGGGGTGGCCCCCACTCATGTGGGAGGTCATCCCTTTATGTCCCCGAGTGTACACTTGGTCCCGAAAGTTGTATTTTCTGGACTGTTTTAGCTATATTTCATTTTATCGGTTCAAATGAAATGTGTATCATTCTTCCAACTATTATTGGCCATTAGATTGAATGTATATTCCCCAACTTTTAATTTGATGGTCTCCATAATTTATTATGGCTTTTTATCTGATATCATTTCGGTACCGATAAATGGGCTTTATATGCCCAAAAGGTTACTCACATAACTTCTATGGCCCAACCCGGCTATCCACCATTATACACATATTATCTTGACCCAAATGAATATAATATGTGGTCCCGATAATATCGGGCGGCCCCCACTTCCGGTGTGGGCCCCACGTGAATTTTACTATTCACGTAAAAGAAATGATAAAATTTCACAATCACGTAAAATGCGTTTATTCATTTTCTTGGGTTCCATACATAATTTGATAAAGTACAAATACTTGGGGGCGGTGTTACAAGTTCTACCCCCCTTATTTGGGATTTCGTCCCCGAAATCCACGTGTCTAGTCAAACAGAAATGGATATTGTTCCCTCATCAGGGTCTCCACTTCCCAAGTTTGCTCCTCTACACGATCACTCTTCCAAAGTACCTTCACCGTCGGTACCTCTTTGCTCCTTAGCTTCTTTACCTGTCGGTCCATGATCTTTACCGGCTGCACCGCATAGTGAAGGTCTTCCCGGATTTCCACCGGTGGTTTCTCAAGAATATGTGACGGGTCCCGTACATACTTCTTGAGCATAGAAACATGAAATACATTATGAATCTTTTCTAACTCTGGAGTTAATTGAAGTCGGTACGCTACAACCCCAATCCTTTCAATGATTTTGAATGGGCCTATATAGCGTGGGTTAAGCTTACCCCGACTGAGGAACCTGATGATCCCTTTCCAAGGTGACACCCTCAAAAATACCTCATCGCCGACCTCGAACTCTAACGTCCTTCGTCGTTTATCTGCATAGCTCTTCTGCCGATCTTGGGCAGCCTTGAGTCTATCCTGAATAACCCTCACCTTCTCCTTGGTGATTTCGACTAGCTCGACGCCCTCAAGCTTAGCCTCGCCTACCTCATCCCAACACAAAGGTGTCCGACATTTCCTCCCATACAATGCCTCGTATGGAGGCATGCCTATACTTGCTTGATAACTGTTGTTATAAGCAAATTCCACCAAAGCCAACTGGTTGTCCCAACTTCCTTGGAACTCTAAGGCACATGCCCTCAACATGTCCTCCAAAATCTGAATCACCCGTTCAGATTGCCCATCTGTTTGAGGATGGAATGCTGTGCTAAATCTCAACTTCGTCCCCATGGATTCCTGGAACTTAGGCCAAAACCGTGACGTGAACCGTGGGTCTCTATCCGACACTATAGTGACCGGAACCCCATGTAGTCTCACGATCTCATCTGTATACAACTTGGCCAGTCGCTCAAGCGTATAGGTAGTGTTGATAGGTAGAAAATGGGCACTCTTGGTCAACCTATCAACCACCACCCATACCGCATCAAAGTTCCTAACCGTCCGTGGCAAACCTACCACGAAGTCCATAGTAACATGCTCCCACTTCCATTCTGGGATGGTAAGTGGCTGTAATAATCCTGCCGGGTGCTGGTGCTCTGCCTTAACCTGCTGGCAGGTAAGGCAACGGCTCACATATTCTGCAATTTCTCTCTTCATCCCCGACCACCAGTAACTTTCTTTCAAGTCCCGGTACATCTTTGTTCCACCTGGGTGCATGGCATACGCAGATGAGTGGGCCTCCTCAAGAATAGATTTCCGGAGCTCCTCATCTGACGGCACACACACTCGCCCCTTGAATAGCAGGAGTCCATCTTCTCTCTCACGGAAACCCTCGACGGGTCCCACCAGCATCCGTTCCCGGATTTTCCGAATTTCCTCGTCATTGCCTTGACGCGTCCTGATTTCATCTAATAAGGTGGGTCTCACCTCAAATCTGGCCAATAAGGCCCCATTCGTGGATACTTCCACGTGTGCCCTCAATGCTCGTAAGCATGTGAGTAGAACCCCTGATGAACTTTTCCTACTAAGAGCATCGGCAACCACGTTAGCCTTACCTGGATGGTAATCTATAATCAAGTTGTAATCCTTGATTAACTCCATCCATCTTCTTTGCCTCATGTTCAACTCTTTTTGAGTGAACACGTACTTCAAACTCTTGTGATCGGTATAGATGTGACACACCTCACCGTAGAGGTAATGCCTCCAAATCTTCAAAGCAAACACCACCGCCCCTAGCTCAAGGTCATGAGTGGGGTAATTCACTTCATGCTTCCTCAGTTGCCGAGAAGCATAAGCAATTACCTTCCCCGCTTGCATCAGTACGCACCCAAACCCCTGGATGCTAGCATCGCTATAAATGTCATACCCCAACCCTTGCACGGGTAGGGCAAGTACTGGTGCTTCAGTCAATCGTTTCTTTAGCTCAAGAAACCCCTTCTCACACTTATCATCCCACACAAACTTAGCTCCCTTTTTAGTGAGCTTCGTGAGTGGAGATGCTAGTACAGAGAACTTCTCCACGAATTTGCGGTAATACCCCGCTAAACCAAGGAAACTCCGTATTTCCTTCACATTCTTGGGTCTCTCCCAGTTAGTGACTGCTTCAATCTTTGAGTTATCAACTGAAATGCCCGAGCCTGATACTACATGCCCGAGAAAACCGATCTCCTCAAGCCAAAATTCACATTTAGAGAATTTGGCAAAGAGTTGTTTCTCCCGCAGTGTTTCAAGTACGAGCCTTAGATGTTTCTCATGTTCTTCTTCGTTCTTGGAGTATATCAAAATGTCATCAATGAACACTATGACGAATTGGTCCAAGTATTGATGAAATACTCGGTTCATGAGGTCCATGAATGCCGCGGGGGCATTTGTAAGCCCAAACGACATCACCAGGAACTCATAGTGACCATACCTTGTACGGAATGCACTTTTGGGTATGTCACTATCCTTGATCTTTAGTTGATGGTAGCCCGACCTCAAGTCGATCTTGGAGAACACAGTTGCCCCCCGTAATTGATCAAACAAGTCGTCAATCCTTGGCAGAGGATATCTGTTCTTTATCGTGACCTTGTTCAATTGACGGTAGTCGATACACATTCTCATTGTGCCATCCTTCTTCTTAACAAAGAGTACAGGTGCTCCCCATGGTGAATGACTCGGTCTAATGAATCCGTTATCTAGTAACTCTTCCAATTGAACTTTCAACTCTTGAAGTTCAGCCGGTGCCATTCGATACGGAGGAATTGAGATGGGTTTGGTGCCTGGTTCAACCTCGATCTCGAACTCGATCTCTCGATCTGGTGGGAGTCCCGGGAGTTCTTCTGGGAAAACTTCCGGATACTCACTCACCACCCTCACCTCCGTGAGGTTCTTTCCTTTACCTTCCTTACCTATGACATAGGCTAAGTATGCCTGATAGCCTTTGTTCATCAGACGCCTCGCCCTTAAGGCCGATATGATGCAGGGATTGAACCTTCCTCTATCTCCCTCGAAGCATAGAGTATTTCCCTCGCCGTCTTCTAATTCTAACACCTTGGTGTAGCAATCTACCTTTGCATGGTGTTTCTCAAGCCAATCCATGCCGAGTATGGCATCGAACTCAAGCATGTCTAACGGTACAAAGTCGCCCATTAGGCGGTGCTCCCCTATCTCCACATTACATGAAGGATAGTAGTGCTTCCTCTCTACATCGTCTCCCAACGGTGTAGAGACCAACAGAGGTTGCGTCATCGTCGTTAATGGCATGTCCAAACCCTCGGCAAACGCTTCGCTCATAAATGAACGTTGCGCCCCGGTGTCGATGAGAATTCTCGCTTGTCTGCCGTTGATCTTTAGTGTCCCTACATACATAAGTCATGTAAGACACACTACTCAACGTCCGACTGATAAGGACTGGACGACAAGTATTCTAGCTTAGGACTACCTTATACCCGGTCGGGTAACCCTCCATACCCGGTCGGGTAACACTTGAGCTCTTAAGAAGAAACTCTCTGTTAGCCTTGCCCGATCGAGTGTATACCCATACCCGGTCGGGTATTACTCAGGTTTTTAAACAACAATCCCCTGGAATCCCTGCTCGGTCGAGTACACACCTCGAACCCGAACCGAACATCTATACCCGGTCGGGTATATGCCTATACCCGGTCGGGTATTACTCAAAATTTTAAACAGGAGTTTCCTGCCCACAACGTTCAATCGAGTACACGCCTTAAAAACAAAATTCCACCAATACTCGATCGGGTATATAACCATACTCGGTCGAGTATGGCTGGATTTGCCAAACTCAAAGGGTCCTGCTAAACGTGCTCGAACGAGTACACACTTCGAGACCGAGCAATTTGCCCATACCCGGTCGGGTATATATGGATACTCGATCGGGTATTACATGTTTCCTGCAGATTTTTTGCTTTAAAACACATGAATATGCATGTGGATTCAAGGGGTTACCTGCAATAGAGTCCGGGTTGGCCCGAGCATCGGCCTCGGTCATTGCATACACCCGTGCTTGGGTCCTCCCTTGGTTAACGGACGCGGCGTTACTAGTCGTGGGTCCGCCCCTTCCCGTGCCGCCTTGAGATGATCCTGCACGCCCCCTGTTAGACGTAGGTCCTTCAGGGACTCCCGATGGTCCTCCTCCATTCAACATTGGGCAAGAAAACTTGAGGTGACTAGTGCTACCGCACTTGTAGCACCGGGGTGGTGCATTGCATTTCCCGGCATGATTCTTGTTACAGTTTAGACACCTCGGTGGCCTCACGCTCCCCGAGCTGTGCCCTTGCCCTCCTGGACCCTTGCTCTTCTTCGCCGGTGGTTCCGGCGCCCTAAATGAACTTCCATTCCCAGCGTGCTGTTTCCGAGAATGGTCTTGGGGTCCAGAATTTCCCCATCTTCTCTTCTTCGCCTCCTCGGCGTCTCTCTTCTTCCTTTCATTCCACTTGGCTTCCCCAAGTAGCCCCTGATCCACAATCTCACTAAAGGTCATGTGATGATTGTAGGTGGCCCTATCACGGATATCCAACTGTAGGGTATCCCAAAAGTGATTTGCCATGCGGTTCTCATCCATGGCGTACTCAGGTATGTATCGTGCCAAGTCCCGGAACCTCTGTTCCAATTGCCTTACCGAGCACCCATCCTCCTGTGTCAAGGTCATGTACTCCTTTCTCTTCTGATTCTTCTCAAATTCCGAGTAGTACTGGTTATAGAACTCTACTTCGAATCTCTCCCAGGTGGTCTCACCGTGGAACTTTCCTTCCACGCCTTCCCACCATACAGCAGCTACCCCTTCTAGTAGCCTGGTAGCAATCGTTAGCTTAATATCAAGCCCGATCTGCATATCCCTAGCAGCCTCGTTCAGTTTTTTGATCCAATCGGCAGCCACAGATATGTCACCCTTGCCATCGAATGACTTACACCCCAAGGCCCTTGCCTCCTTGAGGTATTTGGAGATTCTTACACAGAAACCCCCTCTTTGTACCCCCTGTGTCGCCACAGGAATGGCCACTGAAGCTCCCCGACTTCCCTGACCCGAGCCTCCCTGAGAAGCACGCCTAGCTTGGCGCCTAAGATCTCTCCTCAGCTTTTCCTTTTGATACCACTCAAGCAATTCACCCATCTGGGCGAATTTGGCATCACTCTCGTCATTGTCATCATCAGTGTACGTATCACCCCCATCGTATGGGGTCTCCTCATGTTCCGTTTCGGGAACATACGTTGAGTCATAGTCCTCGGCGTTGGTTTCATGCACCGAGCTTACATGGCCATCGCTCACGGTTTGAGCCCGATGACCTCCACGACCTCCACGGCCTCCACGGCCTCCACGGCCTCTCCGGCCGCCTCTCGAGCCCCGAGATGCAACCTGGCTAGCCCCTTCGGACGTCACCGCAGTTTGTCCTCTCGGGTTGTTCCTCGTAGCCATGCGTCTACCCTCCATTGCTGAAAGAAATTTGGAATGAGCCGTTAGACTCGTATCAATGTCGATTGACGGAATAGTACAAAAGACACCACTTGGTCCAACATTATGGCCAACAAACTGTTAAGGGTACCGTCTTAACAATAAGAGGTCAATAACTTGGTTTCCAACGGTTCCTTAGGTACAAAAACTTTTGCTCATGGTTTTGCTCAAAACATTTTTGATGATACTATATTGAGAGGTTAATTATATAGTTTAGAAATCGATGGCTCTGATACCATTTAATTGTCACGCCCCGGACCGCGTCCGTGCCACGTAGACAACCGCCGTACAACCCAATAAGAACAACATAGTTCATCCTTATCAAATCATACAAGGCGTTCGTTAAGTTCTATTGCCAAGCCAATTAGTAAACCCATACAATCAACATCAATATATATTAGTCAAACAAATGCGGAAAATAAGATATGTTTGATACTTAGCCACACGTGGCAAATACGGGCACGCAGGCCCCCAAATGTTTTAATGGAAAACATTGTTAAAAATATCCATGAGCGGTTGCATTGTTTCAAATGAGAATGGAAGCACGAACCACGTCTTCCTCCTTGATCAATCACCCTAGGCAAAGGTGCAAGTAGTAGGACTCTAGCCTCAACCTGAAAAAATGTGAGGGCCCCCGAAGGGGTCAGTACTCCCTAGAAGTACTAGTGACAAGCAGGCTATATGAGGAATAACTAATGTTTCAGACACGAGCCCCAAAAATAGGGTGATACATATACTTATAGGTGTAACCATTGTTACCCCGTTCCCAAGATAATACATACTGTATATACTTGTAAAATACTTGACCCGTAGGTCGTTTTATCACAAAGAGTCTTTTAGAGATAAGGTACTTCCCAACCTATCCCCTTTCCATTCCTGAATGCCTAGCTTGAGAGCTACATTCTACCTTCATAATATCCTACCGAGTTTCAGGAGTGTTTACCCTCCCGGGGATGCTCAACCCCACCGAGTTTCTGGGATTGTTTACCGTCCCGAGGATACTCAACCTCACCGAGTTTCTGGGATTGTTTACCGTCCCGAGGATGCTCAACCCCACCGAGTTTCTGGGATTGTTTACCGTCCCGAGGATACTCAACCTCACCGAGTTTCTGGGATTGTTTACCGTCCCGAGGATACTCAACCTCACCGAGTTTCTGGGATTGTTTACCGTCCCGAGGATACTCAACCTCACCGAGTTTCTGGGATTGTTTACCGTCCCGAGGATACTCAACCTCACCGAGTTTCTGGGATTGCTTACCGTCCCGAGGATGCTCAACCTCACCCTTATTTCTAACCAAACCCTAACCTGGATATGGCTAACCTTTCATTCACTTAACTATGGACAATACCTAGTCCTATAGTCATATAATAATCCTTAGTAACCAACGTGGACGGGTCCCACCTGATCGGTCCACGTTATCCTACTCAAAAGCTACCCGTTTTGAGTATAAACCAATACCCGGTCGGGTATCCACCTTACCCGGTCGGGTAGGACGGGTCAGAAGCCCCTGGAAACAACTTTACTTGAGACCCGGTCGGGTCCATGACCTTACCCGGTCGGGTCTAGTGTGGCAGTGGCTTCTGGAGCCATTTTTAATCAATACCCGGTCGGGTATCCATCTTACCCGGTCGGGTATCACCCTTGTCTCGGCGGTCAACGCCCGTTTGACCGCCCAAACGAAGTCCGATTAACGTGAAATTTTATGTGCACATTCTACTTGAAGTCCTTGATCCAAAAATACCATTTTTGACCCCTGGATCATTGTACATAATAAGTTATCACATTTGTAATCACCAAACATACAAACATGCCTTTCAACTTTGTTTTATATATATTCATGGCATAAGCTCATACTTGATTAACTTTAATCATTCCGTAAAACATATCCTTGATTACTTTAGGTAATCTCATGCCTCAATCAAAAGTTATAAGGCATATAGCCGTCTTCTCACCTTAATGAAGCTTATGGAGTTCTAGCCCTTCCCGATTGAGCTCCGGTGAAACTCCGGTGAACTTCAATGAACTCCGGCGACAACTCCGGCAACTCTTTCAACTCCGTGAAAGTTCTTGAAGTACCTTATACAAGTTAATAACAAGGTTTTATCATCATAAAACCCATATCACCACAAATAACCTCCCGAAGGTTATTTTCCGGTGAACCCGTCAACTTGTCTCTCAAGGTTCGTTTTGGGTATAAGCCAACCCTTCAACCCCCATTCTACACTTTTACATGTGTAGAACTATCCTAGGAGTGTGAAATATGATTAAGGAGAAGAAATGGGATTCATGAAGTCCTTACCTTGCTAACCACAAGCTTTCTCCACCCGAAACTCCTCTTTTCTCTTCTCTTTTATCCTCCTTCTTCTTCCTCTTGGTTTGGTGCGTGTATGGAGGATGAAATGGAGTCTTTTGCAGACCTTCTCTCCTCAATGCATCTGGTCTGGACGAGGGACAGGGGCTGGGGTGGTTGTGAATAGCTCTTTTGGCTCATTCATCAATAATATGGGGGAGAGGGACCCCTTTTCCTATCAACTTGGTCTCCAATCACTTCCACCCTCTCTCCCCTTGATATGGTGCGGATCCCCTTGATATTTTGCAGCTCAAGGTCGTGGGGTGGCCCCCACTCATGTGGGAGGTCATCCCTTTATGTCCCCGAGTGTACATTTGGTCCCGAAAGTTGTATTTTCTGGACTGTTTTAGCTATATTTCATTTTATCGGTTCAAATGAAATGTGTATCATTCTTCCAACTATTATTGGCCATTAGATTGAATGTATATTCCCCAACTTTTAATTTGATGGTCTCCATAATTTATTATGGCTTTTTATCTGATATCATTTCGGTACCGATAAATGGGCTTTATATGCCCAAAAGGTTACTCACATAACTTCTATGGCCCAACCCGGCTATCCACCATTATACACATATTATCTTGACCCAAATGAATATAATATGTGGTCCCGATAATATCGGGCGGCCCCCACTTCCGGTGTGGGCCCCACGTGAATTTTACTATTCACGTAAAAGAAATGATAAAATTTCACAATCACGTAAAATGCGTTTATTCATTTCTTGGGTTCCATACATAATTTGATAAAGTACAAATACTTGGGGGCGGTGTTACAAATAGAGTACATGTTGCATTTATTTAAGAACGAAGGTAGTATTAAATAGAAAATATATGCAATATTTTTACCGAGCTAATTATACTGCATAGCTAAGTAAATGTTGTAGCATATTACTCAGTCCAGTTGACTAATATTGTAGCACAACAATACATGTTGCAAGGAAATGACTTCTCTCTCGAGATACAACTCGAGCAGACCACTTCCAAGCTAGGCCTATTCAAGTGATCCACCGTTCAAACCATTCAAAGTTTGGGTTTACATCCATGGTCACGCTACCATGAGCTCTCAAGAAACGATAAGATAGTCTCCCACCTTACTCGGATCTTGTAAAGTACAGTGGTTCACTTTTTATGTTGGTGCACACCATCTTTCAGAAAACGTGTGAGTCCGATCACATGCGCTTGGATAGGGTCAAACTACATTACTCCATGCTTAGACCTGAAATTTACACATATTTTCGTCTATTGTAAGTCCTGTAAATAGGTCTAACATTTAAATTAATAATGGCACAACATTTTAAGAATAACAATACTAGGACTCTACATCTCTCTTGAGATGTTTTCTTGTTATTTCATTGCACATAACATTGATCACATCTTTTTTCAAAAAGGTGGATGTCCTATTTCAAATCAACAATTATCATTATAAGTAATTAGTGTATTGTGAAAAACATTTACGAACAAGCACAATGCCGTTTTAATTTTAACCGTTAACAAGAGAAAGTCCCACCAATGGCTCAATTGAAAATCACCAAAGCACAATTCTTATTAAATACTAGTATACCAAAGTGAGTTTAAATATACAAATTGACCATAAATGCATTGATTTTATCTTTATCACACTTGCTAAATAAAACTATCTCCGCCATTTATTTGATGTTAAAATCTCCAAATTGAGCATACAGTTGATTCGTTTGTAATAAGAGTGATGTAAACATGGAACTGTTTGAGATGTTGTGAATTAACAATGAATTGTCATGCACTAGTTAAAATGTAACAAACGAGCGTACCAAAGGAGTAAAATGTAAGTGTGTGTGTGTTCATATTGTTTAGATCATTTGAGTTTCATGTTAGTTTGTTTTATCTTGTCTTTGTGTATTGTGTTTTAGATCTCCATTACCTAGACAATAAAAAAATGATCATTCTAAAAAAATGAGCTACCACGAATTTAATTAGTCTATAATTGAATAATTTATACAAGTAATAAAATGATCATCTAAGTGTCACATAAGGCAAATGTAGTGTCATTGTTGTATCGATTTTTTTGTTGAGATACAGAAAATGGATCCTAGTGTGTAGAGATAGTTTCCTCAAACAATCATGTGAAAACACTCCTAACCATATGCAGGGCCGGTCCTAATATTTTATGGGCCCGGGGCGATTGAAAAGAGAAGACCCTTAAAAGGTTATATAAATATATTGCAAAAGCTTAACTTTATATATGCAAATTTCAACATACAAAGTAATGTAAGTATTTCATCAAAGTCTTAATATATAAACTAAACGAATAAAAATTATATTAAAAAATAAAAAATAAAACCAGAGAATTACTTGTGAAATTGAAATTTCAAATTTGGAAGATATTTTTGAGAAAATTAGGAGAGTGTTGATTGCTGAGCAAAACGAATTAATGTCCAAAGATGAAACCTTGAAATTATGCCTGCCTAACGGGAAATGATGTCAGACCGGGGCCATTTGAGGCCCTTCCCGATAGAATTTTTTCATGAAATTTTTTAAACATATTCTTCATGAAATCTATAATATCTCCACAAAGTTTCAGATTAAAATTCAACTTGAAAGTCAGTTAAATAAATTATTGAAAGATAGTGCGCATTATTTATATACACAAAGCGCAGTGTGTTTCAATATTTTATTTAACTGACTTCCTGGTTGATTTTTAAACTAAAATTTTGTGAATGTAATTTACACTTGATGAAAAATACTCTAAAAAAGTTTCATAAAAAAATTCCTCCATAAAGGGCCCCAAATGACCTCGGTCTGATATGAATTGTCCTCTCTATATTTATCCATTTATATATAATTATGGGCCCCTGCAAATGTTGGGCCCGGGGCACAAGCCCGGCCTGCCCTTGTCCAGGGCCGGCCCTGACCATATGGTCATTTCACTACACTATTTACTAAAAATAGTGTAGTGAAAAACATGTGTATTTATACAAAATTTGTATACCTTTGGCACACCATATAAATAGCCCTTTTCTCTCCACCCCCTCTGTAACACCCCCATTTTCCCTCCCAAAATAATACTTGAAATAATAGATTTATTGATAATAAACTTGATTTATTCTTTCAAAACAGATAAAAAGTTTTGCAGCGGAAATAACATTAATTGGGAAATGGGTGTTACCGCCACATCCGGTCATCTCTTAACCGAATGCACAGGCAATCACAAAACAAAGTAAAAAGTGTTCAACATAATTGGATTGTTTATTCATGACTAGGTTTGACTAAGGCATCTTCTACGTCGCTCTCAAACGCATGCAATCAACAATCAACATATTCATCATCACCTGCACAAATAAAGTGCAGAAAACAAAACAAAGAAGAGGAAACAAAAATTAGCTTTAGAGCTAAGTAAGTACTACCCAACCCCGTAAAATAATCAGGTTTGGCGAAAAATAGTTTTTCATATAATACTATATAAAAATGACACACTCCACCAAAATTCTTTTTTTTCTTTGATATTTCTCAAAATCACTTCTTTAATAAAGTCCTCAAAAAATTCTATAGTAACTCTTCTCTTAGAATTTCTCAAAATTCACTTCTTCTCTATCTTCCTAGTAATTTAGAAGGGCGGTGCTCAACACGTACTCTGGTTGAGCCCGGTGGTTACGTTGTTATGTACGGCCACCCCGGGACTTTTGCCGGTACCACAACTGCTAATGGAAACGAAACGACTACCTTAAGTGTGCACACCCCCTAAAAGGGATTCCAAGCCCTCCGAGTAGTAAGTCGTCACGAGTAATCGGGACTCAGTCTACCAACTACCCCACCTTTAAAATTCTTGAATGATTAGGGACTACTACTACTATAACTTCTTCTTAAAAGGGATCATAGATCCAAACGTCACTTCAAACTCAAACTGTACTTCTTAGTAGTAGTAGCCTTAATCACCCTCCACATTTATCCGGATGTGGAAAACCGACACCACGGATTTCTCCCGGGTGCTCACTTCTTATGAAAACGTAAATTTTATCTTGACTTTAGATATACTTCCAAAAATATTTCTCAATCTCTCTAAATAGTCTCAAAGGTATTTAAAAATATTAAATACCCAAAAGTATTTCGTTTGCACTTCTCAAACACCATAGATCTAATATCTCCTCAAAATCACATACACATAATTCAAAATTCACACTTAATCACATAATGCATAATAAGCATATAATACGAGGAAACAATTTTGGATCGGCAGAGAAACTTACCTCGAATCCAATGCTTCTATTCCTCTTCCTCTATTGCGGTCTCTAGATAATCACCTTTTTAATTAATATGATATAATTAGTCACTTATTCTATTTGTTAGTAATTTATCCGATTTTCTACTTTTTATTTTATTATTCGCATATACTAACATTATTAAATAATTATACGAGTTTATTTTATTGCTCAATTTTATTAATCAAGTCACTATATTAATTTGGCCAAATAATTCGAATTTGCTTCTTTTTTTATCCCTTACTTTACTATTTTTAATTTGGCTTTTCTTTTATTTACTATTACTAATGACCCAATATCATGTTATACTATCCTAACTGTATTCTAATTACATATCCCAATTTCACAATTTCTTTAGTTTATATTAATCAACATTAGTTTACTCTACTTATAAAACATCCAAATAATTAATTATATTTTAATATTATTAAGATATACGAATTATAAGCATATTCAAATTACCTTCAATTATAGTTTATTACTAATATTTTCGTACTTAATGGTTATCTTAATTAAATCAGGTAATTAATTCAATAATTCTTTATTAATTTTAATGTAGTCCGATAATAAAAGTTATTAAATAATTAACTAGCTCAATTCATCATAATCTTTTTATTATTGACACCTATATTATTAATTCAAAGATTTTGTTAATAATCCGAATTATATTTAATTAAATTATTCAAATTTCATGATTACCTTAATTAACATTGTTAGTAAATCCAAATATTATAGCAATTATCTAAATTAACTAATCATCATTAACTAAACCTGATTTTTTTTTAATCTACTTCAATTAATCCAATATTTAGTGAAAATAATACCTATCCAACTTTGTTTAATCTGATTATGGTATTAAGTCCAAATGACTGAATATTATTTTAATATAATGTACGTTTATTAGTTTTTATCATTACAAATTTACCTAAGTGATCATTATCCATCAACCAAGCCACTTCCTCATTAATATTTCTCATCTCAAATTTGTCAATTTTGCATATGGGTATGTTCTTTATAGAATAGTCAATCGGACTTAATCATTCTAGCTAGCATGATAAGGCTTCCCATAAAATATTTATCATGTTACTTGGTCCCAAAAGGTCACAATAATATAATGGTTGCATATATTATCAAAGTTTGTTAAAAGGGCACTTTTATTTATTTATGTCCTATTTTGTATGTATAATTATTACTTGTTATAAACATTTTTACCTGGCTAAAAAATGTCACCAATGTTATAATTTTATCTGCTTCATTTTATCAGACTTATAAAATTGTTTAGTTTTTTTTTTCTTTTTTTTTTAGAGTGTCACATTCTACCCTCCTTAAAAGATGATTCGTCCCGAAGCATAAGTTAATAAATAAAATATCCTCTATTATACTTTCAGAGGTATTACATTCTACCCCTCTAAAAACAAGGTTACGTCCCCGTAACCAAAACGTTTTACCTTAGTCAAATAACTCTGGATAGCGGTTGCGCATATCGTCTTCGGACTCCCAAGTGGCGTTTTCGGCCAAGTGGTTAGACCACAATACCTTTACCATTTTAATTGACTTTCTCCTAGTCTCACGAGTTTTGGTGTCAAGGATCTGGACAGGCCTTTCCTCATAAGTCAATGTCTCATCCAACTTGACCACCTAATTGGGTAAGGGTTAGACATGTTGAATTTGATTTTGAAAATCGTAAGGTTACGAGTTGTACCTCAGGGTTAAGGATATGTGATTCGTCGTGGACATACTTCTTCAATTGTGAAATATGGAAAACGTTGTGTACCTAAGTATACCACACGTTAGTATTTGAGAGGCACTTACTATTATACTTACCGTCGAGAGGTTTTAAGGTGTGTCTTACCTTAGCCAACTCCACAGGTAAAGCTAAACGGTATGCCAATCGTCCCACTCGCTCGAGGATGTCATATGGGCCGATGAATCTCGGGCTTAGCTTTCCCTTCTTTCCGAATCTCATCACTCCCTTCGTTGGGGAGACTTTGAGTAAGACTTTTTCTCCTACTTTGAATTCGGCTGGCTTCCTCCCCAAGTCTGCATAAGACTTCTGGCGGTCTTGTGCAGCTTTCATCCTGGCTTGAATCAGCTTCACCTTCTCCATGGTGTCATGTAGGTATTCTGGCCCTAACACCACCTTGTTTGTCAAGTCACTCCAGCATAGTGGACTTCTACACTTTTGACCATATAAAGCTTCGTACGGGGCCATCTTAATACTGGCGTGGTAGCTATTGTTGTATGAAAACTCTATTAAGTCTAAGTGTTCGTCCCATGACCCTTGTAGGTCTAACATACATGCTCTCAGCATGTCTTCGAGTGTTTGGATTGTTCGCTCAGTTTGTCCATCAGTGGTTGGGTGAAAGGCTGTACTCAGTTTCAGTTTCGTCCCTAGAGCAGCTTGCAATTCCTTCCAGAATTGAGATAGAAATCTAGAGTCACGATCAGAAACAATGTCTTGTGGAACTCCATGGTATTTAACTACGTGTTTGATGTAAGCTCGAGCTAACTTCTCCATGCTCCATGTCTCGTTCATTGGGATAAAGCGAGCGGTCTTTGTTAACCGATCGACTATAACCCATACCTTGTCTTTGCCAGACTTGGTTAGGGGTAAGCCCCCAACAAAGTCCATGGAGATAGAATCCCATTTCCATTTTGGTACCTCCAAAGGTTGCACGAGCCCTTTGGGCTTGCAACGTTCGGCTTTCACCTTCTGGCAGTTCAGGCATCGAGCCACGAATTCAGCTACCTCCTTCTTCATCTTTGGCCACCAAAAATTCTTTTTGAGGTCTTTGTAGAGTTTGTCGCCTCCAGGGTGTACCGAGTAAGGCGTGTTGTGCCCCTCCTCCATGATTTTCTTCTTAATTTCTTCACATTTCATCGGGACACACCACCTTCCTCTGTGTCGAATGCTACCATCTTCGTGCAGTTCGAATGGCCCGTTTACGCCATTCGTCATACCAGCTCGGATTCTGTCCAACTTTATATCTCCAGGCTGCCCTGCTCTAATCTCATCGAAAAGAGATGAGGTAACGGTCATGGTGAGTAACCGCGTTTCCCGATCTACTTCTCCGAAATCTTGTACCTCCAAGTCTAGTTTTTGAAAGTCCCGATATAGCTCATCAGGTAGTATCCATGTTGCTCTGTAGGAGTGGGTTGATTTCCGGCTCAGCGCATCGGCAACTACGTTTGCTTTCCCTTCATGGTACTGAATCTCCAAGTCGTAGTCCTTGACGAGTTCTAGCCAACGTCTTTGTCTCATGTTAAGCTCTTTTTGGGTGAAGATGTACTTTAGGCTCTTGTGATCGGTGTAAATTTTACACTGTACCCCATATAGATAGTGCCTCCATAGTTTTAAGGCGAAGATAACCGCTGCCAGTTCCAAGTCATGAGTCGGGTAGCTTACCTCGTGGGTCTTCAGTTGTCTTGATGCATAGGCCACCACTTTGCCATTTTGCATCAATACGCAACCCAATCCTTTCAAACAAGCATCGGTGTAAACCTCGAACCCCTCAGTACCGGATGGTAGGGTTAAGATAGGTGCGGTTGTTAATCTTTGCTTAAGCTCCTGGAAAGCCTTCTTGCATTCCTCATCCCATATGAATTTCGTGGTCTTCTTCGTGAGGTTAGTCAAAGGTTTTGCAATCTTTGAGAAATCCTTCACGAATCTGCGATAATAGCCTGCCAAGCCTAGAAAGCTCCGGACCTCCGTCACGGTTGTGGGTGCAGGCCAGTCTATCACTGCTTCGATCTTTGATGGATCAACAGATACACCTTCTTGGGTGATGATGTGGCCCAAGAATGCTACCCGATCCTTCCAGAATTCACACTTTGAGAGTTTGGCATAGAGCTGATTCTCTCTCAAAGTTTGCAGCGCTGTCCTCAGATGTTCTTCGTGCTCTTTTGGTGTCTTAGAGTACACCAAGATGTCGTCGATGAATACAATAGTAAACAAGTCGAGGTAGGGTCGGAACACACGGTTCATGAGGTCCATAAATACCGCAGGCGCATTTGTTAGGCCGAACGGCATCACGGTGAACTCATAGTGTCCGTACCTCGTTCGAAAAGCCGTCTTCGAAGTGTCTTTCTCGGCAATCCTCACTTGATGGTACCCGGATCTCAGATCAACTTTGGAGAACGTGCTAGCCCCCTTCAGTTGATCAAAGAGGTCATCAATGCGAGGCAGCATATATTTGTTCTTGACTGTTGCTTTGTTTAATTCTCTATAATCGATGCAGAGCCTCAGGCTCCCATCCTTCTTCTTTACAAACAAGACTGGAGCGCCCCAAGGTGAGACACTTGGTTTGATGTAGCCCTTCCCCAACAGTTCTTCTAGTTGTTCCTTCAGCTCCTGCATCTCCTTTGGTGCCATTCGGTACGGCGCCTTTGAAATAGGTGCGGTGCCCGGCATTAGATCGATCGAAAATTCAACTTCCCTCTCCGGCGGCATCCCCGGAATTTCTTCTGGAAACACATCCGGAAATTCATTGACCACAGGGATTTGGTCAATGGTTGGATCTTCGGATGTTAAGTCTTTGATCATGCATAAGTAAACTTCACAACCCTTCCGGACGTATCGTTTGACTTGTTGCATGGTTGTCAGCTTCACGCCTGGCTGAGATGTAACCACTTTGTAGGATACACGCTTCTTGTGGGGTCCTCTCAAGACCACCTTTTGTTCATCACAAAGAATTCTCGCCTTATATTTTCCTAGCCAGTCCATTCCCAACACCACGTCGATATCCTCCAAGTCAAATTGGATTAGATCTCCGGGTAATTCGGTATCGGATATGACTATAGAAACATTGGAGAAAACACTCCCGCAAGCTACAACTTTATTAGATGCTGTTTTTACATTAAGATTGAGTGTAGCGGTAGGTTCTAACTTTAACTTTCCCACAAGTTTTGAGGATATAAAACTGTGGGACGCACCCGAATCAAACAGTACATGAGCAGGTGTGGAATTTACAAGGAAGGTACCTGACACAACATCGTTGGCATCCGCTTGAGCTTGGCTCATGACGTAGATTCGGCCCTGGTTGCTATTTTGTCTTCCCTGGCCCTGATTACGGTTGCCTTCCGCTTGGCGGTTACTGGGAGCACTACGGTTGAGGTTAACGTGATTATCCCCACCCCCTGTCTGGTTGTTCCCCTGGTTTTGGCTCTGACCCCGGGGTTTCCGGCATTCGTATGCCCTATGCCCCATGAGGTTACAGTTGTAGCATTTCACCGGATTACCCTTACAATCCGCTCCAGGATGGTTGTTCGGGCAAAGTTTGCACTTGTAATACCTTATCTGAGTCGGTTGGTCTCTCCCTTGACCTTGGCCTTGGAAGGTTCTCCCGGCTTGATTGTTTTGCCGTTGTTCAGGTCGGTCAGTCCTAGCCTTCTTTTGTTGTTGCTCTACTTCAGCATTCTTCCGATCTCTCTTTTGTGCCTCTCTTTCTTTCTGGTGTACCAGATAGTACTTACCAGCCTTCCTATATGCCTCGTTCAGGTTCTGTGGCTCCGCTACAGTCACGAACTTTTGGGCCCCGTAGTTAAGCCCGTTAACAAATCTGCGGGTCATGCTGGCCTCGGTTGATACCAGGTCTTTGGCAAAACGAGCCAATTGGACGAACTTCGTGTGATATTCCTGAACAGTCAGGTCACCTTGCTTGAAATTGACAAATTCGTCATAATTTGCCTCCTTTACGTGATCCGGATAGAAGCGATCCCGTAGCGCTACTATGAAGTCCTCCCAGTCAAAGCCCGGTTGCTCGAGAAGTGCTGGTCCGGTGGCGGCCCACCAGTGGTCCGCTTCTTGGTGCAGGTAATACACCGCAATGTTCACTCGCTGCTCCAACGGGCAGTTGAGTGAGTCAAAGAGTTTGTCAAAGGTGCGAATCCAGTCCTCCAAAATAAGATGGTCCTCCTCGCCCAAATATTTTGGAGGGTTCCGCCCGGCTACTCTTGTTGCATAGTCAATCCCACGGTTCGAGGATTGAGCCGCTCCGATAAGTTGTGCCATCTGTTGGACAGTTTGGGCAAGCTCTTCAACGGTTGGGGTTGTGTGGGGGTTCCTTCTTGGCGGCATGATTCTTAATAAAGAAAACGAATACTAAGTACTAAGGCATTCATAAGGCTTCTATGTTATGCAAGTTCTCTACTAACTCAAATTCTTATGACAGATAAACACATACAGAGGGTAACATGTCCACATACTTCACATAGGCACGAATCTCAAGCATTTCATAACTCAATAATATCGTCAAGGTTTCTCCTTCTCACTGCGTTCCTAGAAAGGCCCTTTTCCTAGTATGTTCATTCTCCTAGTTTTTAGGAAAAACATTTTTTTAAAAAAAACCCACTTCGAAACCATGGTTTTCGTCAAAGATTTCGAACAACGAAGTTTCAGCACAAGGAGAAATTCCCAGTTGGTTGGACGAGCGCAAAGGCTCAATTATGCACCAACCAGCTCAGACTCTTATCGTCTCGTTGACAGAATTCCTCCCTACGACCTATTACCCCGTGTCCTAATCCTTTCAGAAAACCTAAGGTCTCTTATACCAATTTGTAACACCCCCATTTTCCCTCCCAAAATAATACTTGAAATAATAGATTTATTGATAATAAACTTGATTTATTCTTTCAAAACAGATAAAAAGTTTTGCAGCGGAAATAACATTAATTGGGAAATGGGTGTTACCGCCACATCCGGTCATCTCTTAACCGAATGCACAGGCAATCACAAAACAAAGTAAAAAGTGTTCAACATAATTGGATTGTTTATTCATGACTAGGTTTGACTAAGGCATCTTCTACGTCGCTCTCAAACGCATGCAATCAACAATCAACATATTCATCATCACCTGCACAAATAAAGTGCAGAAAACAAAACAAAGAAGAGGAAACAAAAATTAGCTTTAGAGCTAAGTAAGTACTACCCAACCCCGTAAAATAATCAGGTTTGGCGAAAAATAGTTTTTCATATAATACTATATAAAAATGACACACTCCACCAAAATTCTTTTTTTTCTTTGATATTTCTCAAAATCACTTCTTTAATAAAGTCCTCAAAAAATTCTATAGTAACTCTTCTCTTAGAATTTCTCAAAATTCACTTCTTCTCTATCTTCCTAGTAATTTAGAAGGGCGGTGCTCAACACGTACTCTGGTTGAGCCCGGTGGTTACGTTGTTATGTACGGCCACCCCGGGACTTTTGCCGGTACCACAACTGCTAATGGAAACGAAACGACTACCTTAAGTGTGCACACCCCCTAAAAGGGATTCCAAGCCCTCCGAGTAGTAAGTCGTCACGAGTAATCGGGACTCAGTCTACCAACTACCCCACCTTTAAAATTCTTGAATGATTAGGGACTACTACTACTATAACTTCTTCTTAAAAGGGATCATAGATCCAAACGTCACTTCAAACTCAAACTGTACTTCTTAGTAGTAGTAGCCTTAATCACCCTCCACATTTATCCGGATGTGGAAAACCGACACCACGGATTTCTCCCGGGTGCTCACTTCTTATGAAAACGTAAATTTTATCTTGACTTTAGATATACTTCCAAAAATATTTCTCAATCTCTCTAAATAGTCTCAAAGGTATTTAAAAATATTAAATACCCAAAAGTATTTCGTTTGCACTTCTCAAACACCATAGATCTAATATCTCCTCAAAATCACATACACATAATTCAAAATTCACACTTAATCACATAATGCATAATAAGCATATAATACGAGGAAACAATTTTGGATCGGCAGAGAAACTTACCTCGAATCCAATGCTTCTATTCCTCTTCCTCTATTGCGGTCTCTAGATAATCACCTTTTTAATTAATATGATATAATTAGTCACTTATTCTATTTGTTAGTAATTTATCCGATTTTCTACTTTTTATTTTATTATTCGCATATACTAACATTATTAAATAATTATACGAGTTTATTTTATTGCTCAATTTTATTAATCAAGTCACTATATTAATTTGGCCAAATAATTCGAATTTGCTTCTTTTTTTATCCCTTACTTTACTATTTTTAATTTGGCTTTTCTTTTATTTACTATTACTAATGACCCAATATCATGTTATACTATCCTAACTGTATTCTAATTACATATCCCAATTTCACAATTTCTTTAGTTTATATTAATCAACATTAGTTTACTCTACTTATAAAACATCCAAATAATTAATTATATTTTAATATTATTAAGATATACGAATTATAAGCATATTCAAATTACCTTCAATTATAGTTTATTACTAATATTTTCGTACTTAATGGTTATCTTAATTAAATCAGGTAATTAATTCAATAATTCTTTATTAATTTTAATGTAGTCCGATAATAAAAGTTATTAAATAATTAACTAGCTCAATTCATCATAATCTTTTTATTATTGACACCTATATTATTAATTCAAAGATTTTGTTAATAATCCGAATTATATTTAATTAAATTATTCAAATTTCATGATTACCTTAATTAACATTGTTAGTAAATCCAAATATTATAGCAATTATCTAAATTAACTAATCATCATTAACTAAACCTGATTTTTTTTTAATCTACTTCAATTAATCCAATATTTAGTGAAAATAATACCTATCCAACTTTGTTTAATCTGATTATGGTATTAAGTCCAAATGACTGAATATTATTTTAATATAATGTACGTTTATTAGTTTTTATCATTACAAATTTACCTAAGTGATCATTATCCATCAACCAAGCCACTTCCTCATTAATATTTCTCATCTCAAATTTGTCAATTTTGCATATGGGTATGTTCTTTATAGAATAGTCAATCGGACTTAATCATTCTAGCTAGCATGATAAGGCTTCCCATAAAATATTTATCATGTTACTTGGTCCCAAAAGGTCACAATAATATAATGGTTGCATATATTATCAAAGTTTGTTAAAAGGGCACTTTTATTTATTTATGTCCTATTTTGTATGTATAATTATTACTTGTTATAAACATTTTTACCTGGCTAAAAAATGTCACCAATGTTATAATTTTATCTGCTTCATTTTATCAGACTTATAAAATTGTTTAGTTTTTTTTTTCTTTCTTTTTTTTAGAGTGTCACACCCTCCCCCCCTTTCCTTCTCCTCTCTCTTGTCTGTGTCCCTTCCCTTTCCCGCAAAACTCTTTTCTGTTTCTTTCTCTTTTCTTCATATCAAGAGCTCTCTCTAGTTTTGGAGGTCTCAATCTGCATAGAAAACTATAAGCAGTCACACCATTAATTTACTTTTTTCTCCCATGACCTTTTTTTGTAAAGCTTCCTAACCTATTATAATATAGTAGTATGTTATATGTTAAGACCAATATCCTTGAACTGAGATGAGATTTCAACATGTGACCTCCTCCATGAGAGTGTCATAGTGATGAAATCAGACCATAAGGTACTTGGCATTTCACTCAAGACCTTGTTAATGAGATAATATTTTTTTGATATAATGACAAATGTAGAACACCGCCATGAGATCATTTTTATGCATGTCCCAAGCCAGGATAAAGGAGGAGAGTGTTGTGGTAGGCACGTGACGGCAAACAGTATCACCTAGTCACATCACATGACATGAATCGAAATATGAATATCATTACAGCTAGAATGTCGCCCGTAAGCGACGTGTCGTCCCTCCGCCCGAGGGTGGTGTCAAATATGCAAGGGCGCGCTACACTTCATATGACTCAGTGACTATCATAGTAACTTTAACGACTATGATTATGTTCAACTCTACCACTACAATGACTATGTATAGTTATTATAGTAACATTATTGTCCATTAATTATGTTTTGGTAATATTTATGGAAACCCTCATAATTTATTCTGTATTCTTTTTGCATTTAGGGTTATATTTGTTCTTTCTTAATATCTTATGTATACAATATATGTTGTTATGATGTTGAATGCTTATTACATTGTTATATTAGTATGGATTGTGATGTTTATAATTTAAATTTTCATTCAAGTATTCTATTTCACTTTTATGCCTGTAAGGTGTTTGTTGAAATGATTCAATTAATTCTTATATTCATATCCACGTTTTTTTGTTTTTTTCTCCTTTTTTTGTTAATATGTTCGTGTGCTTGATGCATTTTAGATATTATTTTCTAATTTTCCAGTTTAAATTGTGTTTGGTTGTCGTGTAATTGGTTTGACCGTTTGATTTGATTGTTATAATTTTTGTTTGTAATTGAGACAAGTCATTAAACTTTACTAAATATTGTTGAAACTTTAATTCAGCTGATGTTGATTTTTAATATAACTTGTTGATTTTGATTGTTATGACATTAAATGATTGATAATTTTCCTTTATTCTAAGAGATTTGTGATTGTAGTTATTGTAATTTTAGCCCAACTACTCTTTCATTTTATGACCATAACATGCTTGATGAAATGATTCAATGGTTTTTTTTTGCTCAAATCCAAGTCTTTTTTTGTTAATGTGCTAAATTAATTTGTGTCGTGAGTTTTAGATTCTATTTTTGTGATTATCCAACTTAAATTATATGATACATTGATTTTTGAATGATTATTTTATTTGACTACTATGAATTCACTATATTTATTTTTGACATGTTAGTCTCCAAACTTTATTATACACGAATGGATACATGTGAGTATGTTAATTAATGTAGGATTGAAAACGAGTATTATTTAATCAAAACCCTTAGTGTTGGCATCTACTTAGTTAATAATAAATTAGTACCTTCAAATTGAAATTGATTTGTCAAAGTAGTGCAACTCCTTGATTGTCTAACAATACTATGTCTGCCCATAGTCCATTGAACCTAGCTAATGAGTTTCTTTATTATGAAAGTGAATTCATAAGAAACTGAGTTTGAAAGTTCACCAATACAAAATGTAATTAGAGTTGTTTATGTTTTTTCAGTATATCTTTTGTAGTTTTGCATTGTGAAAATGTTTTGAATGTTGCCGAAGAACGTGTCTTGAGTTGATTGATAATCTTAAACTCATTTTGGTGTGCGTTGGTTGAAGAGTATCTAAAGATGTGTTGTAGCTTGGTTGAAGAGCATCGAAAGAGAAGCTTCACTTTAAATGATTAAAGGGGATTAAAAAACATTCACTATTGCAACACACAACATTTCAAATATTACATACACAATATCATTTAAACTAGAAGATAATCATCTTTTGTTGATTTGTTTGACCCTTCATCATCATGTCAACTACCTGAAACTTACCATCGACAATTGTATGTATGTAGGTAATAGTTTTCTGTCTTCCAGCAATAGTTTATCCATACAATATTTACCCAAACTTATCTTGTTTATTTACCCAAATTTATCTTATTTATTTACATCAGTTACAGTCATCTCAAGAAAGGAAGCTAAGTAAATGTTTGTGTTCACGAAATAATTGTTTGTGTTATTTTTTTTTACCTTAATAGATATATGTTGAAATAACTATTTTTGTTTATTTTCAGAAAATAATTTTATGGCTGAGAAAATTATTATGTAAATATGGACAGCTACTCTCTAGACACATATAATAAAATCTGAGTGTGGAAAAGGCTATCTAAATTGATCCTTGACACAGAAAATCATTCACCAGCAATCACACTTGTGTGGAGAAAACGCATCATTATATATTTTCCGAAAAAGTCTTTTGTACACACCTAAGGTGTACACACCCAGTTTTGTCTGGCTTACAAGCCCCATTTTGTCTGTCTGATCTACATACAATTTACTTTATATAAAGATTATAGAATTGTGTGTGACACCAACAAAAAAAATTATCTCTGCCACAAATACTTTTTTTGTCAATGTCACTGACAATTCAAGTTACAAAAATGAAAAAATTGTTTGTACACACAAAACGAGCCGTGTACACGAATTCACTTTCATAACATTCATTTTCATAACATATACATCTTTGAAAACAAAAGTAATTTTAATCACAATTACATTCTAAAAAAAACATTATTTTTACAAAGCGACTAATTACAAGAGTGAATTATTGATTATTTTGTACTTTGAACCTCAATAAGTATATGTCAAGATTAATTACAATAATTGCTTGGGCCAATAAAAACCTACCTTAAAAAGTGTATTTAGAAATCGATTATTTTTGTTTGTGCAAAAACAATAATTTAATTGCCGAGACAAACTATTGTAATATATATTGGTAGTATATAATAATAAAATAATTGAATGGTGTAACGGAATAGCACGAGCTTATAAAATCTATATCAAATGTAAGAAAATACACGAAGTATATGGGTTTTGACTAAAATGGTTGTTTTCAATCCTTCATGTACCATATTCACATGTATTCATTCATGTTTAATAAAGTTTTGAGTTTAACATTTCAGCAATAAACGTAGCAAATTCATAATAGTCAAATAAAATAATCATTAAAAAATCATTACATCATAAATTAAGTTGGATGATCTGAAAAGTGGAATCTAAAACTAATGAGGCAATTCATTTTAACACATTAGCAAACAAGTCTTGAAAATAGAGTAGTTAGACTAAAATTTCAATAATCAACATCACAAACTTCTTACAATAAAACAAATAATCAATCAGACAATGTTATATCAATCAAAATTAACAAGTCCTATTCAAAATCAACATTTAAAAATGATAAAATTTTAACTGTATTTAGTAAAATTTATAGATTAATTATCTCAATAACAAACAAAAAAGTTCATAACAATCAAATAAAATAGTCAAAGAAACCGAACGACAATCAAACACATTTTAAAATGGGAAATAGAAACTAATATCTAAAATCCATCAAGCCTACAAACATATTAACAAAAAAAGTAGAAAGAACACAAAAAAAATCATGAATATGAATAAAAGAGTTCATTGAAGCATTTCAACAAAAACCTTATAGACATCAAAGTGAAGTAGAATAGTTGGGAAAAAAAATTAAATTATAAACATCACAGGTACATTCTAATGTAACAATGTTATAACCATTCAACATCATAACAATATATATCGTATAACAAATATAACCCATGATGCACAAAAAATACAGTTATTACCTCATGAACTAGGTCTTGAGAGAAAAACTAGATTGAAGTTCTGATTGCTCATAATTTCTATGTGGATTGAATCCTCGAGGAATGGTGAGAGCTCTTGAAATGAAGAAAAAAGAGAAAAGGGAAAGAGGGTTGCAAGAAAGGAAAGAGGAGTAGACAAGAGAGATGAGAAGGAAAGAGAGGATAGAAAAAAGTTACTTTTCAAAGGTGTATGTATTATATGTACACAATACACACATATCATTTTCATAGTCACACATTAGAGTTAACACATTTACCTATTGTGCATAAATACTTTTAATTATCTTTAGGTGAGTATACCATATTTTTTCGTGTACTCTTCTAACATATATATTTGTTGGGATATTGGGCCGCAACCCAATGTACTCGGCTCAAAACAGAGAGAAGCCCAAAAGAAATAGCAAGCCCAACGCGTCAAGAGAATCCAAGATATCCCATCCAAGATACCCAATTGGCATTCAGGCAGATAATCTAACTTGGGCAAGCGAGCAAAGGATCAGCATTAGGCATCCGCTTATGGCGGCCCGAACCCCAAACGCGATACCCGACCGGGCAACGCTCAAGTGGCAACCACATTTAATGTCAAAGTATGGCGGTAGCAAGTGGAGGCATGGGTGCAAAGGTGGCAGAAGCAGCAGCCAACGGGGTTCAGCCACGTCATCATCCCACCTACCCCCTCTTTAATATAAATACCTGCATTGAATACATTGTAAAGAGTTAGCTTTTTGATATTCAGAGCTGAGAATAGAATCATCTCTTGTTCTTATATTTGATCGTACTCCGACTTACCGTTCGGGTAGGTCAGTGTAATCTAAGAATTACTTACTGCAAGATTAGCTTCTGAGTTCAGATTATTCACTCTTTTATATTTTATACAACTTTTAATCCAAACCAACGTCCTTAATATGCAAAGCGTGTGTTGTACTTTTGGGTCTACGGGACTTAACCTCAACAATATTCATACTAAAAGGTCGATCTAAGAGCATAAATGGTCTAATACTGTATTTAATGGTTTGTGACGCTGTTCTATACTAAATTGAGAATTGAGATACAAGGAAATTGCAACGAGTTAATACATGGGTCAAACTAGCCATATACAGTCTAATGCAAACCACGTGAACCAATCAAATAAACACCAGTCAGACAACTTTCATACCATACTATGAGACGAGATTTCATTTTACAAAAGACAATTTAGTACGATAAAATTTTAAGACTTTATATGATAGCATGTAAATGATTTGTATATGTTAATTGGGAAAATGGAAACTAATAATCCAACCTTTTAACGATATTCTTACAATAGTCCCACCTTTGTGTTATTCATGAATAATCCAACATTTGCACATCTTCTTCATTCACTGGTCCCTGACCGGTTGATGACCTGTTGTTCTAAGTTATTTTCTTATCTTTGCAAACTATTATACGATAAATCTCACCTTTAAAAAAGATAATATTTTACAAAGATAAGAAAATAACTTGGAATTACAAGTCATTAACCGTCTAGGGACCAGAGAATGAAGATGTGATGCAAATGTTGGATTATTCTTGAATAACGAAAAGGTGAGACTATTGTAAGAAGACTGCTAAAAGGTTGAATTATTTGTTTCATTAATTTGGTGCTATGGTCATTTACTCATTTTACGTCCTATGAACAACTATTTTAATAAAAAAAATCAAAATTAAGGCCAACCTTAACCATTTTAATACTTCCTCCAATTCTAAAGAAGTTCCACCTTTCCTTTTCGAGCTATACTCAAATTAAGGGAGTGTTTGCATTTGATTAAAAAAAGTGCTTTTCAGCTTTTGGCTTAAAAAAAGTTAAAAAGAGTGTTTTCAAATGACAGCTTCTGCTTAAATTAATCACTTAAAAGCTAAAAGCTGGAAGCAGGTGGAGGGGTGCTTTAAACTGCTTTTCACTTTTTCTATTACACAAAAAGTACTTCTTTTACCAAACACTACCAACTTTTACTTTTTCAGAATCACTTTTTCTTCAAACACTACCAACTTTTACTATTAATCACTTTCCCAAAATCACTTTAAAAAATCACTTCTTTAAAGTTGAAGCAATTGCAAACACTCCCTAAGTTCCACTTTCAAACATTTCCTTATTTGACAAATTATATACATCAAAACAGTTTCAAACAACGTCCAAACAGTATTAAAACAGTGCCAAATAATGAACCTTCAATTTTCATTTCTTAATATGTGTGAAGGCAAAACCGGAACTTCTTTTAAAACTGGAGGTAATATATACTCCTTAATAGAGAATCCTTAATAGAGAATTCAGAACCTTTTGAGTATTTCAATTTATCATCTTATCAATCATTTGTTACCAATTTCAACCACTTCCCATACTAGAGGTTCTCGATGAACTAAACTAGAAATTGATTCTTCAACAAGATTGATGAGCCAGGTTATCAAACCGGCCTAAGACGCGTGGCTTTTGAAGGGATATGCAACCTTAAATTTTAATGAAAATTGATTGACGCGAGAAAGATTCGTGAAACATAAAGTAAAGCAGGAAGCTGTGTGGATAAGGCAGAGCCAACGACCATCAACCACCTGCGTGGCGGTGGCCCACCCCGCCATTCACATTAATCGCCGCTATTCCAATCATAAAGCACAATCTCTGTCTACTTGTCCCCTCCATCGCAAACGCCAAATCCAATCCATGGCTACTCATCATAAAATCATCTTCTCCCACTCCTCCTCATAATCAGTCTTCCAAATGGAAGCAAGGGCGCGACGCCGGGCCGCTCTTCTCTCTTCCCATCTCTGCCCGACACCGCCGGTTTCTGAAACCAGAGGCTTCTCCTCTCCGGTTTCGGTTTCCAGCTGCTCCTCCAGCTCCGGCGCCGCTCAGAACGACTGCGTCTTCTGCAAAATTGTCAGAGGCGACGCTCCGGCATTGAAGGTCCTCCCACTTTCCCATTTCTCAAGTTATATGTCTACTGCCTGTATATTGTAGATTTTTTCTTTCCGATTCTAAGATGCTTCCAGATTTTGGTGTAAATTTATATGGCCTAGTTAAATCGAATCCAAAACAGCAAGAATACCCGATTTGGATTCATTTGTTTGTTTGTTGAAGTTTGATCTAATAAAAACTGCAATCCTAACTCTTCATAAATAACAACTACTTACATCTCAAACCAAATTACTACTCCCTCCGTTCCAAAATTATTGTCCCGCTTTCTTCGGTCCGTCCAGAAATATTGCCCCGTTTCTTTAACTTCATCATTTGGTAAACAAATATATACCAAATAGTGTCAAACAGTGCAAAACAATACCAAACAGTGTTGATACAGTGACAAACAGTGTTGCTACAGTGCCAAACAGTGTCGCTACAGTGCCATTTTCTTATTCGGTGTGAAAATAAAGATGGGACAATAATGTTGGGACGGAGGGAGTAAATAATAGTGGGTTTAATAAAGATGATTTTAGAGCACAAGATTAATTAATACTCCATCAATATCTATTAGAGTAACAAGAACAACTAAGCAATATGGTGGAGTATATGGCCCAGGAAACCCCCGGCCCATAGACTCCTACTAATCTATCACAGGCCCAACACGCACAAGGAGCATCCGAAGCCCAAACACAGTGGCCCAAGTCCAAGAAGGCCCGAAATATGCACTTAGGTGCCTTCGGCCACCTTGACCGAAGGCTCCAGAACACACAACATGAACTTTTTTGGCATACAAAGCTACTGGGAGAAAACGGCGAAAAACAGGAGCCTTCGGCACTATGGAGCCCTCGGCATCAGAGAAGCCTTCGGCTGAACCAAGCCTTCGGCCACACAGAGCCTTCGGCAGTTCGGCTACACAGGGGTCCTCGGCCACATGAAGCCCTCGGCTACGTGAGGAGCCTTCGGCCAAACAGTCTCAATCATCGAAGATTCCCTTTGGAGACAGCCAACCACCACATTTAATACGACGTCACATCCACCCACCGCATTCAATGCGGTGAACATGCCACTGTCAGTGCCGCCCGATCGATGTGACCCCTCGGCCGTTGGATTGTTGACACGTGTACTCTCATCGCATTTATTGCTACTATAAATAGCCGCCCTTATTCACCTTGTAAACCACGCTAAGTTCCTTTAATACAATCGACTCTCTCTCCCCCTATTTGCTCTGACTTCTCTCTAGTTATTCCCGCAATAACCCCTTAGATAAGATACCCCAGGTAGACAATCCATCACAATAGTATAGACTTTTCTACATGATTGGATTCTGCATTTCTGCTACACTGTCAACTGAAAAATGAAAGGACTTCAGATCTAACAGAAAATCAAAAAGCATGGTTTTAACATCAAGTGAAAAGAGTCCAGAATTGGTATCCCCCGAGAAGGAAACAGAAAGAACATTGGTTTGACCAACCCAAAAAGGAAGAAAGGTCCCACATAGCCACCCGGTTGACCTCTGGGCTGTTCCTTTTCAGGGTCCATCAATTGCCAACAGGTCCTCACCCGACTGCATAGTCAACTGGTTAGGCGGTGCTTTTCCCCAACCAAAGCCTCCCTACCGTTTTTGGTTACATTCCTGCCTCCACCAGGCACGTAGCCAGGTCCTTGTCCACCCAAATTTGAAAAATGACTGAACTTTATTTGTTAATAAAATTGTGTAAAAATATATAGGAATAATTCTTTATATCTGCCAACCCTGATATTTTTTCCGGCTAGGCCACTGCCTCCACGTTGTCACTTATCTCTTTATGCTTTATAACCCGCGTTTTCCTGGACTCTTTGGCTATGCTAATTGTGACTGAAGTGATCACAGAGGTCATGAGTGATCTTTTTGGAAGAATTCTTTAAGAGATTTTACAATACTGATATAATTCTCCCCTTCTATTTGATAATAAGTTTCAGATTATACATTTTAGTCAAACAAGGTATTTTTAAAATAATGTGGTTGTTTTTTAGAAATGAAATAAACAATGTCAACAGCACAATTCTTTAATTAGAAGGAACAATCACTGGTGAGGATAACTTGCAGAACGTTTCAGAATATATTGAATTATTATGCTAAATCTTGTGAAAGAATATGGTAATTAGCTTAAATGGCTTGTAAAAGTGATACTAGAACTCTAGAAGTATCAAGGTTTAGTAATAATCTGGTTATTATCTGTCAAAATGGACATAAGAAGAAAACGCAATATGTGCATGTGAGTGAGTACATGTACTCTTTGTGCTTTCGAGTCTTCTAATTTTGCATGGAATTTTCATGCCTACAGGTATATGAAGATGATGTATGCCTTTGTATTTTAGATATAAATCCCTTGAGCCGGGGGTAAGGCATCGTCTTTTCATTACCAAAGTCCTGTTTTGACATTTTTTTTTTATATCCTAAATTTCATGATACCCCAGCTTAACATGAATTTTATTAAGATTACCAAGACTAACATATACAACTTGTAGCTGCAAAGATTAAGACCAAATTTTGGGGTTTAAACTAATTTTAACATATTTATGTGTGTGAAACACATTTTTGTGAAATTTACCTTGGGTTATTGAAAATTAGCTTCTTTAGCTGAAAATAATTTTTTGGTACAAAAAATATGTTTCTGAAATAGGACTTTTTTGGGGATGTAGTAAAAATTGTTTCTCACTGACCATCACAAAGGTTAAGTTCAAAAAGTGAAGAATAAGGGAAGAGAGTAGAAGATGGCTCTAAACCTTTCATGCATCTTCTTTAGCCACTAAACTGACTAAAATAACTTATACATGATCCTAAACTTTAATATATTGCTTCAATAGACAATGGTAATATGGTATAATGGGTGGATTTTAGAATGCCGCTCTAGGCAGAAATAGCCCTGGGGATTGACTCTTGGGTCTCGATGGATATGGGCTCACAGTGTTTTGTAACTATTAGCTGATAGCTTTTAATGTTATTCTTTTTCGTTGGGTTTTGTCATCCACTGACTATTTATACTTCAATGCCAGGCACTCGTTGATTATCCCAAAACTCCATTTTCCAAATCTTGAAGCAACTCCGCCGTATGTAAGTATTCTCTCTAATCTTTCACAGGGTTGAGTGATAATGGTGTATTTCAAAATGATGAATTTCATCTTATTAGTATTTCTTTAATTTAATATTTCGTTTCAACTTTCAAATTTCTACTGTTTCAAGAAGCGTTTCTTTTCAGGTTGTCGCCGAAATGTTCTCGAAAGTACCGGTAATTGGCAATGCTGTCATGAAAGCAACTGAATCTGGTAAATATATATTCCTTCTTTCTGGATTCATTTTTTTTTTTTGCTTATTTTGGTATGAAGTGCCCCCTCGTTTCTTTCCTGTGTTTCCGAATGCATTTTACCTAAAAAAACACAAATAGGTGTTGTATGAACGCTTTTATAATCGTTCTACTTACATTATTTCATAATGACTGGATATGCAAGTTTCATAGTTATACGTAAGTGTTCATAACAGAATAACTGATTTTTTTTCATAATCATACATAATAAAATGAATTTAAACAATGTCTTATGATGATACTACGTTACTATTAACATAAATTAAAAATATACATATTGGTGGATTGGTGAATCACCTAAGAAATTGCCCATTTTACGGGAAAGAAGTTGACTTAATTTTTTTTACTGCTTCAATTTTGGGCTGACAGATTCATTCAATTTGTTAGTTAACAATGGTGAAGCTGCAGGGCAAGTTATATTTCATGTAAGTACATATATATGATCTCCATTTCTTTTTTATCCCCTTGATCCTTCTCATATTGAACTTTCAAATTTCTTTTTAAGGAATGGGTTTCCATGGACTACTTTGTTCATGATATAAATGAGAGAGAGCTTACATTTTGTAATTAATTTTATATTTCATGCCAAATTTCAGACCCACATTCATATAATTCCCCGTACAGCAAGGGATTGCCTATGGGCTTCTGAGGTATACTTGGTATATTTATAATCATAATAATGATAAACCCTGTTACAACAGAACTGGCTATCAGCTCATGATGATAAACCCCCTGATATTTTGTAGAGTCTGGGACGAAAAGAACTGAAGTTTGACCATGAAGCTTTGCAACTTGCGTGTAGCATCCGGGAGAGGTTGCCATTTTTAGAGGACAGCTTTTTGGACAGCAAGCTGCTAGCTAAGCAGGTTTTATGATAATAAATAATAAACTCTGTGCAAATATGAGTAAAACATATTTCTTGTGCACAAATAGGAGTATACTTGTTTTATGCTGACAATAAGGCTCATTCAGTCCTAAAAAAGAATAAAATTAGTTGGAGTGAAAGAGTCTTATTTTTAGAAATAAACAATGATAGTCCTATTTAAAGGAAAATGTGTTATCTTTTAGCAATATTTACATAATTTACCCTTTTGTAATTGTTACTTTTACCCTTTTGTTCAGCTTCAATGTATACCAAAACTTTTTTCCTTTGACCTTTTTGTTTATAAAAAATGTATAAAGTGCTGAATGTGCAGCCATGTTTGGATGCTTCATTCATTTTAATGATTCTTGCATTTGTAATGCATGTTATATACACAGTTGGGACTAGTTTGCCTCTGAGTAACGTGAGCTTAGATATAACCATGCAAAACCCATGAACTTGCTGGCAAACCCAACGTTGTTTGTCATGTTGCCTACCCCACAAGCCTTGCTTTACTTACAACTTATACCGTCCAACCAACAGCATGTTACAAGTTTACAGCTAATGCCTCAAATCTTTTTTTATTTTCAAAATGATACTGCTTAATTAACCAAAAAATCATATGAAACACATATTTCCAGTGCTGGACATTATGGAGGGTCATGAATGTTCAATTAAACTTTTCAGTATTTGTCATGGAATCTGTACTATTCATTTTTTCAGAATACAAAATGCACGCAGAGCAGTCTGCTAAGTCCATATGAAATAACTATATGGTTAGTTAGATTAAGTATTCACTTTAGTTCCAGTTTTCTAAGTAGAGATAGTTATCAAGGAAAAAGATAAGCACCCCGGAAGTCCCCAAACTAAACAAGCCCTTACAGCATCCAAAATTTCTATGGTCAAGAGCAGTTCACTATGCTCATGAAGCACGCTGTTGACAGTGTTGAGGTAGTTGAGCAGGATGCAACCACCTCACAATTCAAAGTCTCATAACTAAAGGAACTTATGTTTGCATATTTAGCTACAATCAAAGAAAAGGAGCCACAATTGTTTCTCAAGCAAAAAACCCATTCATATTAGCCATTACCTTGAATGCAGTCAAGAAGATCACTCTATTTAACACAAAAAAGCTAGAAGTGATGATTTGAGATCCCACTTATTCAAGAACATACGTGGTGAAATTTCATACTATTTATTTAACCAATATAAATGGCATGGTAGTATTTATAAAATGCCAGAATCCAAGGTATCTATGTGTATATGTTCAGTGACTAGCAAGGTATATTGTATCATTTGTATGTACACAGACACAATGGTTGTAAACGAACATAGCATGCCTCAATACATTTGTAAAGGCACAAAGAGTATGAAAGCGTTAGAATTTACAGATATGTGCATCCAAGTGTATTCATCATGCATTATGAGTGGTATGAATCTTCCGCAATGGGTGGAAGCCTGACGGAGCAATTGGAAGGCTTATTCAGTTGGTCAAGAATGCCGCTTGCTTTTCTTTTGGCTCTTTTAGTACCACTTTCTGCAAGTTGAGATAATGTACCATGCTTACTTTCAGCTTCCCTTATCTCCTCCCACTTACTTCGGTCAATACAAAACATTGCGTACAAAAGAACCACACAGTTCTCCTTATTGACAGCAGACGGTGTTTCCCTGATTAAACCAAGCAAGAGTGAAACAGCCTCAAGCTCTATCATTTCAATTACTGCCTTCTGTTGGGTTGAGAACAAAGCAAGTATGGCAAGAAATTCACCAACGTTCACTTTGTTCACAATTTTTTCCACTACAACACCCACTGCCCCGTCTCGGACCGCCGTCACATTATTTTCTTGAAGAGTGCATAGCCTGAAAATAGCCGCGGCGGCATCTTTCATTGCAGAAGGATGCCCTTTTTCTAAAACGCAAATGAGTGGTTTTATGGCACCGGCTTTCCCTATGAGTGCCTTATTGGAATCCAGGGCTGATAAGTTGAAAATGGTAGCAGCTGCATTGCTCCTTGTTGCAATCGTCCCGGATCCTAATGCTTCAATAAGAAGAGGAATGACCTTAGGGGTTTCTGCAATTAGCTTCTTGTTGTCATCATGGAGTGAGATATTGAAAAGGGTAGTGATTATGTCTTCTTGGAGTTCTTCTTGTATTATGGGTTCACACAGAGGGGAAATAAGTTGGGGGATTAAATTCTCAGACTCCCCAAACAATGCCCGGAAAGGATGCATACTTCTAGTCAGCATGCGCAATTCTTTAGCAGCATCTCTTTGAGCAGACAGTCCTGAAGAAATTCTCTGAAGCAAAGAGTGAAGATTGTTTCTGTCAGCCTCAGTCATTCCTTGCAGTTCTACCTTGTCTTGCAAATGAATGCTGTTACTCTTGCACCAGTCAGATATCATTTCTTGAACCAGAAGATTAGGTATAAGGTCCGTATGTGAAAGCTCCTGTTGGGTTCTGGGGCATGTTTTTTTCTCAGATTTAAACCACTCCTGAATGAATGACCTTTCATATGTCTGCAAAATTGCATATTAATGATGAATTAGTATGATAAGATCTAATCAAACAAAACCATTTCTACATAACTTACTAGATGCATGACTTCAAACATTCAGAACATTTCTCTACATGATGTATCATCTAGTACGACTCAAGATATAATTACATAAACCAAAGAAAACTCGGAAGTGGGAAATAGAAGCATGACTTCAAACATCCAAGAATTTACCGGCTGGAATAGAAGAAATTCTAAAACTCATTTATGAATTCAGTTCAAAGATAGACTTAAGCCAAAGGAGATTCAGAAGCGCGAAATAGAAGCATGACTTTGAACATACAATAATTTACCGATTAGAATGAAGAAATCCTAAAACTCCTCTAAAATTTAAGTTCAAAGATAGACTTAAGCCAACGAACATTCAGAGGCGGGAAATATAAGTATAACTTCGAACATACAAGAACTTACTGGCTAGAATGGAGGAAATCCTAAAGCTTATCTATAAATTCAGTTAAAAGATAGACATAAGCCAAGAGAACAGAGAAATAGAAGCACGAGTTCTAACATACAAGAATTTACCGGCTAGAATAGGAGAAATCCGAAGACTCATCTAAGATTTCAGTTCAAGGATACGATTAAAATGACGAATTTGCCTTAGTACCTGACCATTGGCGATAAGAACAGGATGCTTCATGATTTTTTTGGAAAGATAGCAACGAAATTCATCTGGTGCAGAACTCACGACTGACGATAGACGTTTCTTTTCAATCAGTGTCCTCAGCGAGCGCAGCGCTCGTTCGGCTCTATCAATGGCCTCGACATTGATGTCAATCGAGCTAATTATCTCTTTCACCGCCCTCTGCAACTCGGCCTTCAACTCAGCTTCCTTCACCGACCTCTGCAACTCTTCCTTCGACTCAACTATCGTCACCGTCCTCTGCGACTCTTCCTTCGGCTCAGCTTCCGTCACTGCCTTCTGCAACTCTTCCTTCGGCTCAGATTTCGTCACCGCACTCTGCAACTCTTCCTTCGGCTCAACTATCGTCACCTTCTTTTGCGACTTTTCCTTCGACTCAGCTTTCTTCACCGCCCTCTGCAACTCTTCCTTCGGCTCAACTATCGTCACCTTCTTTTGCGACTTTTCCTTCGACTCAGCTTTCGTCACCGCCCTCTGCAACTCTTCCTTCGGCTCAGCTTCCTTCACCGCCGAGTCACATTCATCCCCTACACCGGTCGTCGCCATTGCTCATCAAACGCTCGTAAAATAACAATGCTCTTCGCGAAATCGATCTCCAGAGACTTTACCACAACAAATTCAAATTAAGTTTTCCTTTAAGCAGAGAGAATGCAGATCAGAACGCGAATCGTCGTTCTCGTTTTATAGTTATCGACTCACTGTTCGTTCCTTTCTCTGCGCAAGGCACTGGGTAGTGAGTAGATTTTAACGGGACCACCGGACCGGCCGGTGGGCCGGCGCGTACGGAACCAGAAAACCGGCGAGCTGACAGCTGGCGCAACGCGGAAATATTTCTGGTGGAACGGTGGTTAACTGATTTCGAATATGCCGTTTTAAATCTCAAAATCGTTACTCCCCTATTTATTTCTCTATTTACCCTTTTCAGAATAAAAAGTAAAAAAGTTTTCGAACAAATTCCATTATTCCCATTTAATCCGATTTATAAAGTATAATTTTCTATCCTTTTGATTAAAGAGATAATTTGGTAGTTATGACTTTGTTGATGTCAACCGAAAGTAGTTAAAACAGTTAGATAGTCCGGATAGATGAGTCATGAGTGTAGTCAAGTGATTTTTATGTGAAGAACTTCTTGTAGAAGCTACTCACATATGTATTGTTTAAAGTAACTAAACACAATAAATATAAAATTGGAACAAACTTTCGCCCAAATTAAATGTAATTACGGTAACAGTAAAAAATTTAAAATTACCATAAGATTAATTATTTTCTAAATTAGGTCAGTTGACAATCTAATTTCTCTATTTTAGAAATGTGTAGTATTATAATAAAGTGATAATTAATAAAATTGTCATATTATAATGTTTATACCATCTAAGGAGTTTGTTCCTTCTTCCTTGTATTGAAGTTAAAACTCAAATACCAGCATCTGTGATTGTAAAGATACCAACATATGAGATTCAATTTTAAATAATTTCTTATCCGAAGTTTTGTTAATAAAAGGTTTTTAAGAACTCTTTGTGAGTTGACAAGTCGAGACTTTAATTTAGAGAGTAGTTTTAAACCTTCACTCTTATTTAGCTTTGATCTTTATTAGTGGCCTGAAGAAGTAGCTCCCCGTTTGATTGTCCTTAACAGAAAAAGAATTTTTATTAAAAATCACTTCACACGCATTATCCGCACACAATTTTTGTATAGATAGTAAATTATATTTGATATGTGGGACATGATAAACAGAGTTTAAATGTAGCGGGCGGCCAGACGTGAGTAATTTAACGTGACCAATATGAGAAATAGGTAATTTAGTACCATTAGCAACACAAACTTGATTCGGGCCAGTATAAGTAAATTTAGAAGATAAAACACCTTCATGTGGAGTCATGTGCGCGGAAGACCCAGAATCAGGATACCGGACCGAATCATGCGTCTCACCAGTGGGAAGAGCCGCCAAAGCCGGAGTATTATGGGAAGTGAAACGAGAGCAGGATGGCAGAGTGACCTGGAGAGAAGCAAAGCTGACAGACAATTGGCGGAGCAGGAGAGGGATAGGAATTCTCAACAGACGGAAAACCTGCACTAACATTATAAGTACCACAAGTAGAAAGGTGTTTAGTAAAACCATAACCAGAACTGACATTACTAAATACCGAACCTACACCACCAGGATATGGGTGTCCACGTGGAGGAGCAGGCTGCCCGTAGGAAGGCGCATACACCGGATATCCTCCAAAAGGCTGCTGATAGTGCTGATTGTGACCACGTCTGCCCCGACCACGGCCACCCCGAGGTCTGCCCCCTCGGTTGCCGCGACCACCTTGAGCCCGGGGTGCGCCTGCACCATACCCGCGTGGAGCTGGGCCACGGTGTGGAGGTGCCTGGCCAGCCGCAAAAGCCTGATGCACAGTAGACTGATCCGGAGATGGACTGGCAGCGGACCGTTGCTCTTGGGCTTGAAGAATCGGCCGTAGTGAGTCAAGTGTAGCATTCCCAGGAAAATAAGATATAGTCGTGATAAGAAATTCATATTCACGACCCAATCCCAAAATAGCATACTCCATCAAATCATGATTACTGACAGGTGAATTAATCATAGCAAGGGCATCAACAATCAGCTTAATTTCTAACAAATATTGATCCATGTTCTGGGACTCTTTCTTTTTAATATGTGACAGAGACCGCTTAAGTTCCACAGAACGAGCAAAACATGCAGACATAAAACGCGATTCTAGACGTTCCCAAATAAGAGATGAATATTTTAAATCATAGACTTCCATCAAAATGTCCCTAGCCAAGGTAGCAAAAATCCATGATCGAACTGTCTGGTCTATTTTTAACCAATGAGGATAGGCCGGATTGGTGACAAGCGGTACCCGAATTGAGCCATCTAGTATCCCAAGAAGACTATGAGACACTAAGAAAGACTCAAATTGGGTACGCCACGGCAAGTAATCCTCAACAACAGATAATTTGGTAGTAACAATATTAGTAACATTTGGCGTAGAGAATGTCAACTTAGAAGACAACTCGGATAAAAAACCAGTAAAATTTGCAGAACCTGGCTCGGCCAGAACTGAGGCATGCGTGGGAGCACTGGACACCGCAGGTGGATTAGTAAAGGTCGGCCCTGCATATCTCACATTGGACGGACCAGCTTCGTGATGAGCGTTGAACATCGGTGGCAGAGGTAGGCTGGCTGTCGGAGTCCAAGTGAACGGAGGCGGCATGTTAAAGAGGTTGTAGGAGTCCAAGGAAGGAATACCTGCCATCCGGTGACGAATAGATGGAATCAACGGCGGTGAAAAAGGACTGGGAGGGACGTTGTTGTTGGAACCATCGTCTATAGAAGAATCGCTGCCTGGTGCGCGATTGAAGCCAGTGGGAAGCCGTTGCTCCGTCAAAACGGGCGCTGATGAAGCCGTTGGGATTGCCTGGGAGAAACCAAGACTGATGGAGGACGGCTGCTCCTGCTGTGAGGGCGCCGAGGTCATGGCGGCAGTAAGAGGGAGGCCGACCATGTTGAACGTGACGAGAGAAAAGAAACCTAGCAGTCTGATACCATATACGATAATATGTTTGGGAATAATGGCTTACCCTATTGGGTGCCTTAGCCTTGTATTTATAATAAAATAGAGTTATGAAGAATTAAAAAATAAACCCTAATTATTACATTATTATTATCCAATTTGAATTTGATTGTGTCATAACTCTATAATTTGGATTCATTTGATCATTCAATATTATATCACCGAAAAAACTGCATTGTTGCCTTTGTTGGTCTTGTTATTTTGAATTTGATTGTGGCATAGTTCTATAATTTGGATTAATTTATTTGATCATCCAATATACCATTGATCGAAAAAATAAATTGCATTATTGATATTGATAAAAAACCGTAGTTAGAACGAAGTGAGTGTGCATAATAAATAGGTAATGTATTAAAAATTAGTGTTCAGTAATTTTTAATATTATTTTGTATTTTCGAAATAAACTAATTTTGTTTATCACAAGTTCCATAATTTTGGTAGAGTAACGTTACAAATTGAATATTCGCCAATCCCCCAATCATCCGACTGGAGCCCAATTTCACTCCTTTCATTGGACCCCAAACCGCCAGTGTTCCACCCGGATCAGATACAACTTGTGCATCTTCCATCTCCATCACCAACATACAGAGCCAAAACAGTCAAATCAAACATCGGAAAATCAAGCCTCGCAACCCTAGCCGTCGCAGGTTCACGACCACCTCCGAAACTTCTAAATGCCAGTGACATCAATCGCAAGGACGATCTGTTGCCGCTTTGTAGAATTCATCGTACTCGTTGCCTGTCGCTAATTGTCACAGATAGAGCCGCCGTCGCCCTGCTTGAATTGTCGCTCAACACAAGTTGTTAACACCGGGACAAAGTTGTCGTGAATAACCACCACCACTGCCCGCCAAAAAACCCTACACTATGCTAGGTCTTCTGCTTCTTGCTATTCTCCGCGCATATATATGATTAACCACTTTTCTTAGGGAATTAAGTACAAATGTTTAGGAGTGTATTGAAATTATAAGATAAATAAATGAAATAAATGAGCGAATGAAAGAATGGATAAAATAGATGTAATGAATATATAATCAAGTATGAAAACATACAAATGTTTAGGACTTTGTGTGTGTGAACAAGCAATTGTATTTTGGCCTTTTTTATAGATATTACTAAAAAAGACCGAAGCACAAAAAAGTGAGTTAAATGATAAAGTTCCAATTATATGACTCTGCACGTGGAATTGCTTACGGTTGACAAGTATGGTGCATTATGTTGTAGTGACCAGAATTATAGTGACTGCCATTACATTTGAAATTATAGTGACTGGAATTATAGTGACTGCCATTACATTTGAAGTTATAGTGACCGGAATTACATCTGAAATTATAGTGACCAGAATTAGAAAACGGAAAGATAGTGACCGGAATCATAGTCACCACCAGCCCCATTCATCGACAGTTGCAATAGCCACAACCCTCCGTAGTGACTGCCGCCACCGCCCTCAGCAGTGACTGTCGCCACCGCCCCTATCCAACGATTGCCGCCACCTCCACCGCCCTCGGCAGTGACTGCCGCAACCATCCCCGGTCAGTGACAGCCGCGACCGCCCTCAGCAGTGACTGCCGCTACCGCCCCCTGCCCAGTGACTGCCAGCACCTCCACCGCCCTCGGCAGTGACTGCCGCCACAACACTCGGTCAGTGACTGCCGCCCTCGAGCGCCGGTGACTGCCGCCAACGCCCCCGGTCAGAAATTGCCACCATCACCACTGCACTACCACATCACTCCACCCCAGCCCTCATCACCATAGCACTGCCCAACACCACACCCCCATAGCCTTTCAACCAGCACAACCCACCATTTCATCCGCTCAACCCCCGATATCTGCCACCAAGCCGTCGCACCAATCCCCACAGTGACCAACCACCGCCGGTCACCACCATCCCACTACTGCCCCTCACCACCCTGCCATCATCTCGCACCCAGGTTTCATTCCCCCAACCTTCACCAGTCCCTGCACAGTCTCTGCACAGTCCCCAAACCTTCACAGCCCTTGCGAGCTATTTCCGGCGAGCCACACTTTCTAATCGCTGAGAACACCACGAGTGTGGCCTTGCCACCGCCAACACCACAGCCCTCGCCCCCTGACCGCCAATAGTCCCCCTTCCAGATCCTCAGTCATAATCCTCTCCCCTGCACCCCATCTCACTGATCCCAAATCCCCAGTCACAGTCCCCTCCCTTACTCCCCTCCGCAGTTCCCCAGCCGCTTCCCACCGCCACGACCTACCACGCCTCAGCGCTGCCCAACCCCCGTTCCAAACCCGTAACCATCATCCCCGATACCCCAACCCACCCTTGTAACCCTAACCCGACGTAAGAAGAAATAAAGAGTGGAATTGGAACTTTGATCCAGCAGTGAAGGGACACAATTTTCGATGGTGATGCAATTCGTAATGGTGATTTAGAGCCGGATGCGGTAATGGTGATGCAATTAGAAGGCGTCGGAGATTGTACTGATGCGATTCGTAGACGGTGGTGATGCAGGGACGGTCGATGGACAAAGAATCGATGCGAACAAGCGATGGGCAAAGAACCGATGCAGGGACAGGCTATGGAGATGTGGATTTTCGATGGATGCTTCGCTGGGAGTCGAAGATGGAGATGACTTTCGCTGGGGAAGATGGAACAACGGGAATTATACTACTCAGTTTGTTTTTAATAGGTCACTTTTTTGGGAAATTAAAAAATGGTCATATTTTTTTAAATGAAAACTCTAGTAGTAATATAGAGGCCATTTTTTCACTAATATATACTCCCTCCGTCCCGTTAAGATTGTCCCGATTTTTCTTTTCGATCCGTCCCACTAAAATTGTCCTATACCAAATTCAGTAAATTTGTGTGATTCTAAATCATTCTTACTTTGTTCTTACTTTATCAATTCAATATCATCCACATAAACATACTTTTATTGATATGTGTGATACTCCATCTTATACCATTGTTAATGGAACTGATGGAGTATATCATATTCAATTTGTGGAAAGAGATCACAATATTAAGTTTTTAGTAACGTTACTCTACCAAAATTATGACTCCCTCAAATTTACTACTATACACCTTTTTTTTGCAAACTACTACTATACCTAAGCCGGCTACTTTACTGTATGAAGCATGCTACTGTGTAGGGGCGGACCCAGGAAATTCATCTTGGGAGGGCGGTAGTTCAAACAAAAAAAATTCTTTAGGGGGGGGGGGGGCGAAAATTATTTTTCGTATATATATATATACATTAAAAAAATTATTGTTGGAGGGGCGGTAGCCCCCCTGGGTCTGTACTACGGTCCGCCCCTGCTACTGTGGCATTTGTAGAAGTCACCAATAAGGCGAGACTATTGCTCAATTTTAATTTAAAAAGCGAAACATCAAAGTTGTCAAAGTTATGAATTGTGTGGGATTTTTTACTCTTCACATACCTATTTCTATAGTTTTTGAGAGAATATATGTTTAAAATGAAAAACTAATAATATTCAAATGTATAAATGCATGCCAATTTTAGAGTTGTTTAAAACGTCAACCAACACATTTGACATTTGGGCTTTGAGGCTCCATAGAGGATGATGTCGGTGAAATCAAGAGTCTTGAGTGCATTTTTATGATAAAGAGATAAATTAAATAGGATTTAACATATACATTTTTACGAAATATATTACCATAAAAAGCGAGAATAAAAGTTTGAATTGAACGGGAAATGAGAAAAAAAGAAATGAAAAAATTAAAAGACTTCGTATGACGTGTGAGGAATACTAACATAGCAAATGAAAAATCAAGTTTAATCATTTTAAAATACATGCATATACACAGATATAATAACATAAGATATGAGAGAAATTTGGACGAGAAAGTGGGGTGTTAGGCGGGCAAATGAATTAAGTGCATGTTTGTCAGAAAGTCCATGTCTTTTAATTTTTGTATAATTCAAAAAGTCTCTAAAAACTTTTAGTTGTATGTTTGACAAGACAAATTTTAAGAGCTACCTTAGCTATAAAAGGATAATGCATTTAGAGCCCGTTTGGTGACCCACTTTTTCGGCTTATCAGACTTATTAGCCAGTTTTTTCACTAAACATGTAAATTTTGATTTTGCGCAGAATTATGTAATAAGAAGAAAAAGTAAGGTTGAAGTTAGGATGTTTTTACTTGGACTGTAAATTGCTCGGCTGGTCTGGTCTGAACTGGTCTGATCTGTTCTAGTAATGTCTGGTTTCTTTGTATTTTTATAACTATTCAAGTCTGGTCTGGGACAGATTAGAGTCCAAGTAAAAACATCCTTATTTTTCTGGCTGTATTGGCTGAAGTTACTGTAGATTGTAGATGATCATTTTAGCTATTATTTCATATAATTTTCTATTTTATTTATTAATAACAAATATTTTAAATATTTTTTTTCATGAATCAGCAGAATAGTCAATATAGCCACTTCAATCAGAACTTCATAAATTACAGCAGAATCAACCAATTCAGTCAATTTTAGTGTTACCAAATAACTCTTAATGAAGAAATTGTTTATGTGCACTGGTGTAGAAGGGTCAACGAATCAATCTCTCTAACTAAACCGATTGGTTTTATGCCTAAGAAGCCTGTCTCGTGTTTGTAAACTCAGTTGAGTCATGGGAATCCATTTATGCTACTTTGACAAATAAACATTAGATATATCAAATTATCAAAATGAATAAATCAAACACTCCAATAACAAGGTGGTTATAGTTCTTAATTCTTACTGTATGGAAAAACTAAAACCTATCCATTAGCACTCTTGCTCTTTAAAGTATTAAACTCAACAAAGTGAATAATAACAGAGTATATCGTACATACTACTTAGTAAATTATTAAATCACTAGCCAAACATTAAAGACACTAAAGAATAATTAAAATTTAATATAAACTGAAAAAATACTGCAGCTAGAATAGATTGCTGCACTCTTAGTTCCGAAAATTGATGTTTTACACAGTTTTAGCAGTGGGGCCAAATTTACACACTTAGCACAATTACCTGCATATGGTGGATTTTTTTTTCAGGGATTGAAAATTATAACCACCATACTCTGCAAATTTCCAAAACTTATTTCCATATGAATTCAATTAAACCGTGTGTTCAGTAGTATGAATCAAATCCGTATCTGACAACAAATTAACATCTTGAAAACCAACTTGAACTTACAAAACCAAAAAGAATTACATTTTCGGAATTTCAGGAGCTCATACATGGAGAGAACTAAAAAGAGGTCTCACGCTATTCAAGTGATGCTCACAGGCCGGATTTCAGCCACTGTCGCAGGAAGATCAGAATCTGGAACAAGACTTGAGGGTAGAGTCAATGTTCGATGGGCATGTAGGAGAGGCTGAAGGGAAGAAAATATGAGGTTTGGGAATTGGGGTATATATTTGCCGCTAAATTTTCCGCCCTAGTCTTCAAGAATTGCCGTTTTTTTTCTTCATATTGGCGCGCTCTAAATCTTTCGCGGTTCCGCCTAGTCTAAATTTTCTGGAATGGCGCGGTCGTTTCTCCCGATTTGCTGAGTCAGGGTGTTAGACACCCTTTCGAAGTTCTGACAGAGCGTCTGAAAGCTTTGAGTCTATATCAGCTCAAAAGACTTAAAGAAAGAACGGATTGGAGACCAATTTACTCGTATTCTTTCAAAATTAATGACATGGCAATTGAGTTAGAATTTTTAATTTCCCACTAAATTTTGGTCTCAGCCAATGACAAACGATCGATCAATTACATCAATATAGGGGTGTTTGGAACTGATTCTGCTTCTGCTTCTTTTTTAAAAGCAGAAGCAGAAGCAGAATCAATTTTCAGAAGCTGGTACCCCCCAGCTTCTAAAAAAACTGATTCTGAGAGTAAATGGGAAAAGGTGCAAATAGGTCCATCTACTAACCAAAAAAGGTCAAATAAGCCCTTATTTAGGAGGCTCTGTCCGGTCATCGCCATTTGAGGTGGTTCCCGGTGGAATTTTTTGATGAAATTTTTTGAGCATCTTATTCATCAATTCTAGTTTACTCATACCAAATTTCAGTTAAAACTTCAATCGGGAAGGCATTCAAATGAATTATTGAAAATAACTGTGCAGTTAGAAGCGCAGTTATCTTCAAGAATTCATTTGAATGCCTTCCCGACTGAAGTTTTAGCTGAAATTTGGTATGAGTAAACTAGACTTGATGAATAAGATGCTCAAAAAATTTCATCAAAAAAATCCACCGGGAACCACCCCAAATGACGACGGCCGGACAGAGCCTCCTAAATAAGGGCTTATTTGACCTTTTTTTGTTAGTACATGGGCCTATTCGCACCTTTTCCCGAGAGTAAATTAGAGCTCCAGAAGTGCTTCTGGAATTTCACCCAAACACTCCAGCTTCTGCTTCTACTCCCTGAAGGAGCAGAATCAGTTTTGAGAATCAGATCCAAACACCCCCATAGTTGACTTTTACCATAAAAAGATACGTGAAATGCGAATATTAAGGATGTTTTCTTTTTGGACTGTTTTCAGTCCCAAACCAGACCAGACCAGACTTAAACAGACCTTACCACACCAGACTCAAACAGACCAGACCAGACTTCCGTAGTTGTAAAATACACAGAGACCATACGTTTACCAGACCAGACCAGCAAATTTCAGTCCAAAAGAAAAAATCCTAACACAAACATTTATGATGTATATGAAACATACTCCGTATTATAATAGTATAAAATTATAATAGTCTAAAATTATTATTTCAAAAAATAGCTACAAATCTAAACTATTGAATACTTTCATATCTCATACTACGGAGTATTTAGTACGATAGTATAATTTAGTAATGTTTAAATACAACATAGTACGGAGTATATGATTTTCAAAGTTAATAAACTTCTGATCTTCAAAAGTGAAAAAAGAAATTCTAAATGCTAACAAAGACTTCTTTGGATTCCTTTGTTCAACACTTTTCGTGGGAAATATAATATCTCATCATACTCCGTTTTTTTTAATACCACAATCAACTTTTGATTATCTTCTTAATTATAATACATTATAATGAATAAAATGTTGCTAACCCCCTCTTTCTACTCCATCCTAATTGTAGAAGACATTGAAATACATACAAATGAACGAATGAATAAAAAAATTACTAATAGCTAATGGTGACATAGCATGATAAGGCGGTCTTAATAAATCAAAATTGTTATATCTACTCCATATATAATAGGAGGGGAAGTGTCTACTATTTTTTTTTATGTAATCAACTGCAATGCACTTCTCTGGTTTTTTTTTGTTTTGTTTTGTTTTTTTTTTTGTTTTTTCACCATCTAGAGATGTTAGAAGTAGTTACGTAGTAAAAGAGAGGACTTTCAAATTCGGATTTTCTTTCTCATCTCATAATAATAAAATAAAATCACTCTACATAATCACTCTACATAATTGCAATACTTTGGGGAGGAGCATTTTCCCGCTCAAGCATCAGGCTACATCAATCGTTCGATTAATCATTTTAGATCTACGGCTTTCTTTTCTTCCTGTTTCCTAAATCACTTTCCATCGGAAATCCCCTGAGCATCCCTTCTCTCCATCCCTGATACATACCAAATCACTCTTCTCATCTCTCTCCCTCGCAGAAACCAAATGACTTTCTTTTCGATGGAAAGAGACACTCTTCATCTTCTCAACTCCATCTCTGGCGGTGCCGATTGCCGAAGCATCTTCACAAGCTCCATCTCTGGTGGTGCCGATTCGAGCCTCCGAGCGACACCAGGATAAGGTACTGTTCGCCGGGATGATTAATTATATTCAATTAACTGAAAAAAGGCTTTGATTTCACCCGAGCCTCTGACCTCCATCTCTGGCGTGAGTATGACATGAGCAGCCATGCGATGATCAAAGTTTTTGGGATGGGACGACAGGGGCAACCATTCCTTCTCTTCACAACCACTTATCCTTCCTCACTCAGGTCAACTCTCTGTTCTTTGTTGTTGTTTACTTAATGTTTCACATAAATAATTGTTTTTTCTTTTATGAATAAATGATTTTATGGTATATGTACTCTCTATATTCTGCATATGCCATGTTTGATAAAATGCTTAGTGAATTTTATGCATATGCCATGTGGAGTTATTGATGGAGTCCCGGTTCTTTTATGTATGAATGATTTTATGGTATATGTACTCTCTATACTCTGCATATGCCATGTTTGATAAAATGTTTAGTGATCTTTCTTTGTTTTTTTAATAGCATTGTAGAAGCGATTTGTTTTAACTTTAAATTTGGACAATGTAAATATGTATGTAGTAATACTGAACTTTGTTTCTTTTAGGCTTTCTGCCTAGCTAGAAAGAGATGCAAGTGCTTTCAAGCATTAATCTATTTGTTCGTACTACAGATGTTTTGACTTTAACTCAACAATGGGTTTTTACTTAACCTAAGCTCACTTGATCTTACTTGGTTTAATCAAGATGATTTTAGCTTAATGTAGCCTATGTTATATCTTTATGACCTCAACTCAGTTCTGAATGCTATCCAAATAGAAAGAGTAGAAAGGTAGAAAAGTCATCAATCCTTTTAAGAGCAGCAGTGTATATGATATCATTGTAAGTTATACTTCCTCCTAATATCTTCAGGAGTGTTGTTCTCCCACTACCACAGGGTCTCACCAGAGCAAAAATTTTCCTAGGCCCAATGCTCCATGTGATGCCTTTCAGTATTTGCTTAAAATCCAGAGAAGTAGCAGTTTGAGCCAGGGTCCTTCAACAAAACAAGATATTTATTTTGGGACAGAGAGAGTTTTTTTATATTCTGAAATTGTTATAAGGTTTGTCTTCCAAATAAAAAGGTTTGTCAAATCATTGAAGATGATTTTCTGATATTTGAGCAATGAGGGATGGTTGTGTATGATTTTTCAGCAATGAAAGATGTTTGCCAGAAGTTGGAATAGGTGCTGATTCTAATGCCTCCATCTATATGCAATGAGGGATGGTTGTGCATGTTTTTTTCTCTCGACTGTCGAAATTTAGTTATATGAACTACTGAATACTGTTTACTACCATAAAGTATAAACAATTTATTCGCTATGCTATTAATTTCATCTCAATTCAGGTTTACGGCGTCTCAGTAGAAATACTGAGTTATATAGGTTGAGCTTGATGGAAAATTAAGGTAATTCTCACTCTGACTTATGTTATTCTTAATTTACATCTATACCAGCAATTGTTACTTTGTTCAGATTAATGTTTGCGTGTCTAGGCTTTTTAAACTATCAGATTTTCCTGTTAATTTCTTGATGAAGAAAGTCAAAAACATATACATCATATGTGTGTGTGTGTTTGAAATATCTTCTTTTTTCAAAATTCAATACCACTAAATTAGTTTTAAAGCAGAGCAGTAGTTTATTTCCTACGCATTATTTGTTCTTTCTCTACCAACTACCGTTAATTATTCTACCTTTAAGTTAGATGTGTTTGAAATTGTTGTTCTTCATACATTTGATTTTATTAATATAAATCGAAATCTTTTTAACCCATTTACTTATCATTTTATGATTTGAAATTGTCATTTAATATACCGGGTTGCTTGGTAACATAGCTTTGGCACGTTTGCAACTGACCTACTCTTTATCGTTCTGCACATATGAACTCTTAATTTCAATAGTACGAATTTTTTACTATACTAATTTTTCAGTCTGTCGCAGTTACCCATGTTCTGTCATCTCACGAAATAAAAATCTATAAAATCATCTTATTAAGCACATGTCATAAATGATTTAAATTCACTAATCTATAATGCTATCTCATTTTGTTTTCGAGATATTTTTCTGGGAGATTGAAATAACTCGGGACCCTTTGCTTGGCCAGCGGATAGTGGCAAATCATGTTACATCGGAGACCATGATAGCGTATATTTTGAAAGTGAAAACTCGGAGGGATTGAAAATAGTCCATCACGCTGTTGCTAACTTGCTAACATGGAACTAGACTAGTGGTGGACTGAACCGGGCCGGTTCGGGCCTCGGGCCTAGGCCCGTCCGGGCCTCGGTTCAGTAATAGCAGGCCCGAGCCCGAACCGGGGTAGGGCGGTCCCGGGTCCGGTTCCGGGCCGGACCGGGCCGGGCCGGTCGGGCCACCCGGTTTAATTTTTTTTTTTTTCCTTTCTCCCCCCCACCCCCACCCCCACCCCCAACCCCCCCCCCCCCCCAAACCGGCCTAAACAGGTAGCCCAAGCCCAACAGCCCAAAAAAAATGAAAAAAACTAAAAAAAAAATAGATTTGGCCCGGAACCGGGCCCGAACCGGCCGGGCCGTCAAACCCATGAACCGAGCCCGGAACCGCCCCACCCCCGGGCCTCCAGCCCGAACCGGACCCGGAAAACCGGGCCGGGCCGGGCCGGGCCCGCACAGTGGCGGGTCGGGCCGGTCCCGGGCCGGGCGGCCCGAACCGAGGCCATGCCTAAACTAGACTAAACATTTTGAATGCTTATTACTACGTATATACGGAGTACTATGTAAGTGCTAAAAGGTGTGCTATACCCTACTGATATTGGGTGTGATGTAAGAAATGCATATATGAATTGGATGTCCTTAGCATAGGGTGATTTCCATCATTTGTAATGGAACCAATGATTCATTAGTTTTTTGGTTTGGGAAAATAATGGAATAAAGCAAAATGGTTTACTAAACTGTTTGCGTTTTTTATTTATTACGGAGTATGAAACATTAGTCAGTCTATGCGATTTTTGACGCGCTTTTCACCTTGGATCATCCGGAAACAGTCATTCTGTGTTTTAGTATAGGAGTAAGGTTGCGTACTTGCGTACATCCGACCCCGTTTTACCCCACCGTAGGTGGGAGCCTTTGCGGCATTGGGGTAATGATGATTATGATGATCATGATGTTCTTAGCATAGGGTGGATACAGACATACATTCCTCAGACCTAACCAGAGCCGGCCGGTTTTCGAACTTGAAAAACAATCGGAAATTTAGGTTTTGGGCCAGAAAGAGACCAGGCATGTGAGGAAAGAGAACCCATTGCTGAGCCTCAATTTTCCGGTTTCAGTTTCACTTTTTGCATTAAAAATCATAGGAAAATATTTATAATTGGAGGTCCATTTAAAAGCTGGGGAGTGGAGAGGTATGCCGCCGACGCCACCATAATTGTCATGCTCATGGCCATCTTTGTCACTCAACCAATAACTGTTCATATTTTTAATAATTAATTAATTTTATTGATTTAATGAATTATTTTTTTCAATTCTATATTCTCAATTTCATTATTCCATAATTCAACCAACGATTAATATTAATACTTTTTGGTATTGTTTAAATATTTTTATTTACAATCGGCTAAAATAAAACTTCGGTCATTGTTGTGTGTGTGGTCAGTGACAAATACAGAAAAAATTATTATTGGGGGACTGCTAGCATATATGTACTGGCGGAGTTAATTCAATACCAGGTTATTCACGTGTACACCCATACATCAGCTTGACTCCATCTGATCTAAAATTATCGTTCACATTTTAGCATAGGCATTTCCATTTGATGCTTAATTACTCGATGACTTTCAACACACATCAGAGGGTTTGTGTTTTCTTACTTGATCGGTTTTCACCCATGGTCAACTTTACGTCGCGGTCTCAAAAGTAACGTCCCTGTTTAGATTAAAGATTATTATATGTGATGATGATGAAAAATCGATAGGACTTTAGTTTTTTTTACAAAGAAGTACTCCGTATATAGTAATTTGTAATTTTTTAATCTTCATTTACGTATGATTATTAATCTTCACTCTTCATTCACTTTTGTTAAAAATAATACGTAGTATATTCGTTTGTTCTATCTATATCACAATATTTCTATATATTAGAAACATTTTTTGCTTACTGACTGCATCCCGTGCGAAGCACGGGTGAAAAATCTAGTATCTGAAATGCGGAGTTTTAAAAGTACAAATTGTCTAAACAAAACTATACAGAGCAAATCTTTACGACAACATTCAGCATGTTTTGTAGCATTTTTAATTCGCATTAATTAAATGTCATGACTTCGCATGCGGCGGCGCGTCTCCACTACGCCACTATCTTGTTCGGGTTACGACCGGAAACAGCAAACGTCCGTTAGCGGCGGCATCGAAGCCAACGGAGCGGCACTTGATGGCTAAACTACGCCCTAAATGGTCCATGGAGGTCCTCTCCGGTGCAAAATTCGTCGTTCGCCGGTAGGATCCGAGCCACTTGTTCATCATAAAGCGCCGCTTTCTCCACGGCGGGAGATGCAGGCCTCTGCTTTTCAACGATCGCCTCGCCGCCTCACTCAACAATCGCAGGATTATCCTCAGATCCTCGCATTTTCCGACGAAAACTTTCGGCAATGACCGAACCAGAAGCTCGAATCGATCCGTCGGCCGAGCTATCTCGAACTCGGAGGAGAATTCGAGGTCGACGATGTACCGATTGGAGTCGGATCGGAGAACGTCTATGAATTCGTGGTCTCCGGCGGTGATTCCGTCGCTGCTCGCCCATTTGGTAGTGCAAACGGCCGCATTGTAACCGACATCCCTCAAATAAGCGGCGACGCGTCGCCGGAGAGTCAACTTACTAGAATTCGTCAAACGTGAAAACAATTCAACGGCCTCTGTCACGTGAGACGCCAGGATATTGCGAAAAGCGTCCGCGCCGCCGCGAATAAGTATAGGCTCAATTTCATCCTCAACCGCGTCGCCGGGACTGCAAATTTGAACGCCGGTCACGCAATCGGGATCATTATCCGACGGCGGATCTTCTCCGGCTTCATTCTCCGAATGGCTGAAAACAATTTCAGAAAAACTTGAAAGGGAAACGTCGTCGTCTTCATCTACTTGAGCACTGCGGTCACTTCCGCTGCTTATGCAACCGTGTTCATCAAGGTCAAGCCCGACGATTCGAGCCTTAACCCGATCGTCAAACTGGTTAGTAACTTTCTTCCTTCTACCATAACCAAACATTATTGCAACTAGTTATTATTTGCTGGATATACGAAGAAGAAGAAGAGGAGGAACTGGAGCTTTTAAGCGCCAGAAACAATGGGATTTCGGCTAGAATATTCCTTCTTCTCAAATACGTTTTTTTTTTGATAATATTTTTTTGGAAAAGTTTTTTTTTATCCCGATAATTTAGAAATAGGAATAATGTTAAGGAAATTTCTACGGTACCTCTTTAAATATTAAAGGTACCGGTACCTTCATATTTGCAGCCAATCAAATTCTACTGTAAAGCCACGTCATTTGCATAGCATTATACGAGTAGTCCACATTCCACAATAAATAAGTGAAATATTAATTTGTTAACCGTTCTAGACTACGTCACTCCGTCAATTGTTACCGTTCTAGAGTCTAGACTCCCAACCTCCTTTCCTTTCTAAGGCCAAGTCAAACGATGACAAAATTATAGAAACATCAGCGAATCAAACCAGGATACAAGATCGATCAAAACTATATATAGAATCGAACATTATATTCGGGCATTCAGTTTGTGAACAAGGCGGCGGCCGGCAGGGAAAGGTTGGCCAACATATATATTTAGTAATTGAACTATTGAATGATGCCCGTTTCTTATTGATACCAGAAATCTTCATTCGGGAAGGCAGCTTAGTGTCAATGAGTTTCGGAATTTGAAGCCCTTGAGATTGGAGGAAGGAGTCAAGGAGAAGAGGTTGCAGTTGCTTGGCTTGTTAGGTAACTTACGGGAGTGACGGAGTCTCAGGCAGTTAGCAACATTTGAGTATTCCACTTCATTATTAGGGATTAAAATGCAAATAAGAAACTTCATATACTAATATGATTCGATGTTAACGTGGCATCACATCAGAAATTGATTGGCTAAAAAATTTAAGGTACCAGTACACCATTTATTTTAGAAGGCACCGTAGAAGAGCCCTAATGTTAACCCTCTTTTGATAATTTTTTAGTTAGAACCCCATTAAAACAGAAGGATATGGATATACTGGTTTGTTGGTGTAAGATCCCGTTGACAGTAGGAGGGGAAGGAGGTATATCCGCATATGCCCGCGTTTATCCTTGTCGAATTCAGGCCATTTGTACAGTACCTGGCGCACAGCGAATAATGATATTCCGCGTACACACCTTTGGAACGTACTTTGGATAGCACAAAAAATTTAGTTTGGATAAAGCACTTTTGGATATTCTTCTTCTTAAAGATTCTGTTTTTTCAATAATTTTCAAATAGAAATAATGTTATCCTTTTTTGATACGACATTTCTTGGGGAAAATAATTAAAATAACCTAAACTTTGAAGGAATGTGATATTAACACCTCATATTTGCATATGTAATTTAAACACCTCAAACTTTATATAAAAAGTTATTTTAACATCATAGTCAACTATAATTTCTTTCAAAAATGTAAAATTTATGATGTTAATTGCATAATTTAAAATATTTTAGAATTCACGAGGACACAATTAACATTTTAAGCTTGCATTAGGAAATAAATAATGTTACCCTCAATCTATATAATTGCAACACTTTTAATTTTTTATTTTAAATTATGCAATTAACCCCATAAATTAATTTTTTTTGAAAGAAATAATACATGATAATGGTGCAAAAATAACCTTTTATTTAAAGTTTAGGGTATTTAATTTTATATGGAAGTTTGAGGTGTTTACCTCACACCCCTTCAAAGTTTGAGGTATTTTTATTATTTTTCTCGAGTATTTAAATTACATATGTAACCTTTTAGTGAGTATTATAATAGGAAATATTTAGATTTAGACCTCATTTAGTTACCCCAATTCTCGGCTGATCAGCTTTAGTTTTATAAAATACATCACTTTTATTTTATGCGTTGAATTATGTAATAATTAAAATAAATAAGATTGTAATTGTTTTTGTTTCTAAATTGATTGAAGTTACCCGATAGCGCAATTTTTAGTTATTTATAATTTTTTCCCTTATTATTAGGGATTTTTTTTTGCAATTCAGCATATTCTGTCGTTTCAATCAAAATTTAGTAGATTCAATCGATTAATTATATGATTAATTAAGAGTCGGAGAGCTACCAAAAAAGCTCTTAGTAGGCCTGGACTCGGGCCGGGTGGCCCGACCCGGAACTATTCCGGCCCGGCCCGGCCCAGTGGCCTGCTGGCCCGATCAGTGAGCGGTCCGGGTAGGCCCGACCTGCGGGGAATCCGGTCCGGGCTCGGGTCCTTCAAATGGCGAACCGGCCCGGCCGGGCCCGGTCCGGGCCGCCAACGGCTACTTTTTTAATTTCTTTTTGTTTTCTTTTTAATAATTTAAAGGGCTCCTAGCCGTTGGGAATAATCCCAAACGGCTCTATAGCCGTTGGAGGGCTAGGAGGGGGGTCCGGGGGGTTTTTGGGGGTGGGGATATTAAAAAAACCTATTTATACTCCTATTTTCTATACATTTTTTATACCGTCTTGAATTCATCATACAATCCTACTCCTACTCTCTAATTTTCTATTCTCTCATACTCAATCATCTCCATCTTCTCCAAATCTCTACACACACACACACACACACACACACACACATATATTATATCAACTTATATATTAATTATCTACTTATGTACATATATTATATTACTAATATTTATTATCTACTTAATATATTTATTATCTACTTATACATCTCCATCTTATTAATATTTACTTTGATATCTACTTATTATCTATATTTATTGTTATTTACTTATATATATTAAAGTATTAGATATAAGTGTATTACTCATCTTATAGTAATATACTTATATATTATATACTATAAACATTATATTATATATTAGTTATACAATTATATTAGTTACACTTGAATTCATAGTAATTAAATTCACCGTATTAGTTAATTTTTACATTTCTCATTATCCTAATTTAGTTAATTAATACTTGTCTCGTTTTTTCTAATACTTACATTTTTTTTAATTGTTACATTTTTCATTAAAGTATAAAACTAGTTAATTGTTACATTTTTTATTTCCCTATTAGTTAATTTGTTAATTGTTGCATTTATCATAAAAGTATAAAACTAGTTAATTATTACATTTTTCATTTCTCTATGTGTGCAAGATGGTCTAAAAGCGTTAGAAGATGCTATGGAGGTAGTCAAGGGGGGGATTAGACGTATTTAGGGTAATGGTCAACTTAAATTAAAAATGGAAAAATTATTTGATTGAAAGATGTGTGAAATATGTTGCTTTTCTTAAAGATTTGTCTATTCGCTGGAATAGTACTTATAAATTGATTAAAGTTCTTCTTAGATATAAAGAACATTTTCCTGCTTTTTTAAAACAATATGATAACTATATTTTAAACTCCGCTCACATCGACACTTGCAAAAAAATTTGTAATGTTTTGATATTTTTTTAATAATGCAACTGAAAGTTTTAGTCATGTTTATAAACCTACCTCAAACGAATTTATTCGTGAAGTTGTTAATCTCGCCGGTGCTTTTATTGAATTTGAGAATGCCGCTTACGTGAGTTATTTTTGTGGTTTTATGAAGGAAAAGTTTTTAAAATATTATGCACATATTCCGCATATTTATGGTATTGCATTTATTCTCGATCCTCGTTTTAGACTTGGTAATTTGGAAGAATGTTTGACGTTCTTTTATCATGCTTTTTTTTGGTCCATTTCCAATGTATGACGATAATGTCATAGATCCGCAAGTTGAATACAACGAGGTTAGTAATTTATTTTATGCCTTATTTAATGAGTTTCATGCACAATATGGCAACACGCCCCCTCCCCCGACACAAACATCTTCATCTAAAGGAAAATCACTTTTTAAATTTGCTTTTGGCAATCTTATGAAAAAACCTAAAACAACTCACACTACTGAACAAAGCGCACTTAATGAGATTTCTTTGTATTTAAATTATGAGGTAGAATTTGACGAAAATGATGACTTTGACGAAAAGTGGTGGAAGTGAAAAGAAAGAATGTTCCCGATTTTGGCACGGATGGCTAAGCAAGTGCTATCAATGCCGGTTTCAACAGTTGCCGTGGAACAAGAATTTATTTCGGCCGGCAACGTTCTAACGGCATGTAGAACGAGTTTGAGCGCAGAGTATCTTGAGACGCTTATATGCTACCACGATTGGTTGAAGGCCATACGTAGAACTCAAGAAATTAGCATCACCCCCTCCCAAGACTTTATGGATGAAACAACAACCGATGGTGGCTCATATGCCGGAGATTCCGATTGATTACTATTTTACAATTTATTATAAAATATATTTCATGTTTTAATTTTTCCCTCAATTCTCTATTGTAATTTGTAAACTTGTAGTTCATATTTCAAATAAATATACATTCATTTTTTTTATATGTAGCACCTCTCAAATTAATTAATTGGTTACAAACTTACAACTTAGAATTAATTATATTAGTATTTATTAGAAAATGTATTTCATATTTAAGTTGTATAAATAAGTTAAAAAAAATTAAATAGGCCCGACCCGACCCGGGCGGGTGACCCGGCCTGAACCGGCACCGGCCAAAGGACAGGCCGGTCCCGGGCCCCCCATTCTAGAACCGGAGGACCGACCGGGCCTAGGCCCGGCTCGGGCCCGACCCGGCCCGAGTCCAGGCCTAGCTCTTAGTCTTTTAACTTTAAGGAATAATTGAAAATAATAATTCCAACTATTGTCGGTCCACTAATAATAATCCCACCTATTGATTATTTTTGTATAATCCCAACTATATGGACCATCTGCCAATAATGGTCCATGACCAGATATTACCTCCTTTAACAAGTGATTTTTAAATAGAAATTAAATGTAAAAATTAAAAGTTGGGATTATCTATAGGAATTACTTGCTATATCTCTTCTCATCCACTTTAGAAACTACATGAACTTATTTATAAGGACCATTATTGGCGGAAGGTCCCTAAAGTTGGGATCATTAAAAAATAATCGATAGTTGGGATTATTATTAATGGACCGCCAATAATTGGGATTATTACTATCAATTTTTTCTATTATTTATTTGTATACAAGCAATAGTTGGTCCATTATGCTAATAATAGCAATAGCAATAATAATGCTCCATATAAACTTAAATCAGCCTTGAAAAAAGCATATCAGAGTAGAAAGATTCAAGTCACATATTCAAACCATATTAGAAATATTACGCTTAGATAGAAAACAAGTTCCGAAATTTTCAAAACTTTAATTATTACCAGCGGACCGCAATAGTTGAGATTATTATTATCAATTTTTCCTAACTTCAATTAGTTATATAATATAATTAATAGGCTTGTTCACATCAAAATGGGTCTCGATTTTGACAAAAAATTCAATGATTTTTTTTAATATTGGATAAATTATTAGCTTAATATTAAATGGTCGTCAAGTATTTGATCTTTTATACTTCGGTACTTCATAATGAACATAAGTAGATCAATTTTATTAGGTCAGAGAACTAAAAAATGTAGAAACAATGACCCAAAGATGACTATTGGCTTTACGGTGGACAAGTGTAAGACTTGGTTTAAATTTAGACAAAAAAGGGAGTAAAGATATATGAAAGGACTGAAACGCCCATTGAATATATACAACACCATCCATCCGCATCTCGCTGCGTCAATCTTCTCCTCTCCCCTTCCGTCGATCTGCATCGTTGGACGCAACCATTGTCGACGCAACCACCATCGGCGCGACTACCACCGTCTCCCACCATCACCTCAACCAGAATCGTCTCCCACAATCGCCGCAACCACAATCTCTTCTTCTCCACTCCTCCATGGCGATTGAGGAGCCATTGGCTCCGTTTTTTGGCGACTGGACGATGAAATGGTTTGGATCGTCGTCATTTGTCGATTCAGTGTGGATACAGTCCGACGTCGGCGGTGGAATGGAGGCTAGGGTTACAGGCGGCGATGGTGGCCATTGGGGGGCTGAACCGTAGTGGTTGGAGCGTTGTTCGTCTATTCGACGGCAATAGAGATGTGGTTACGGTTATAGTCGGTGGTGGTTTGTTGGTGGTCGATTGGCTAACTTGGGGCTGGGGTTGGCTGGCGGCTCAAGTTACGAGCGATGCGAGGCGGCTAGGAGATGGGCCGGGGTGAGGGGAGGGCTGGGAAGGGGCGGTGGGGACGTGGGTTGCGGGGGCTGGTGGTGGTAGGGGGTTTTGGGAGCTGGGGAGGCTGGAGACAGGTTGGGGTGGCTGTCCGCCGGAGAGGTCAAGAGCGGAGTGGTAACTGACGTGGCGGTTGGTCACCGGCATTGGTGGGCGGTGGCGTTGATGGCCGGAGTTTGGCAGTGGCAGGGGGTGGCAGTGGCAGGGGGTTTCGGCCCTTTCGGGGCTGGGGTTTGGGTTAGAGACGAGCCATGGATGCTGTCTACCAGAGTAGGTGCGGCGGCAGGTCACCGATGGTGGTGGCCGGCAGTGGTGGCTTGCGCTGGTCACTGTTGGAACGTAATTGATCGGACCGTGTAATCGTAACTGATCGGATTGAATAACTATAACTGGTAAAATATGGCTAATCGGGTAACTGGTCGGGTCGGATATTTTTTATGGTTGGATCGAATAACTGTAATTGATTGAGTCAGATAACTGTAACTGGACGGGTTGGTAACTGTAACTGGACGAGTCGGGTAACTGTAACTGAACGGGTCGGGTAACTGTAACTGGATGGGTCGGGTAACTGTAACTGAAAGGGTCTAGTAATTGTAACTGTACGGGCAGACGTTGGTCACTGTACGGACGGACATTTATCACTTGGCGGAAATTTAGATTTTTTGTCACTAATGTTTTTTGGTCACTAATGATTTTTGGTCAGGTAACTATAAATAGTCGGTTAATAATTGTAACTGATTTGATTGGATTATTGTAACTGGCAGGGGAGGATCTATGTTAGGGCTATGGTGGGCTAAAGCCCAGTGTAAAGACAAAAAAGAAAATTTGTTTAAGGTATTATTTTTAAAAATTTCCATCTAGCCCACTCCAAATTTTTCTATAGCCTAGTCCAAATTTTCAGCCCAGCCCATAAAACAAAATCTTACCATTTAAAATTCAAAAAAATATACTCCATAACCTAAATGTTATACACATCATGGCAGGACCGACCCAGTGGAGAGGCAACTAGTGCAATGGCACAGGGTCTCAAGAAATAGAAGGCACAAAAACATTTGTAATAGTATTAATTAGGTAGCCCACTAGCCCAAATTCAATTCAATAAAAATAGGCTAATAGCCATGTGATGAAGCAGCCAAGTCTTCGCCATTTTACCCTTCGTCGTCGATATCGCGATTTCCGCAAGGCAACTATCTGCATCAACCAAATTTGACAAAGCCATTCAATCATTGTCGAGTCGCCGACCACTCCAAGACCCAAGCGTCAACATCCGTTCGTGACTCCGTGTAGGTCCTCCAGTCAAACAACAGTTGAGCACCATTATCACTTTCATGTTTTCAGCGATGCAATAGACTTTGTATTGATGGAGTTAAGGACCCAGATTAATGATAAATTAGTAGAATTTTTTTCTTTGAGTGCTTCATTGGATCCCATAAAATCATATGAGTCATTCAATGTCATGCTATTTGTACTCTTGCAAGGAAGTTATATCCTGAAGATTTTAGTAGTCAGGATATTCGTGCTTTGGAATTGGATCGATTGGAGCTACAACACTATGTTCATGATGTGATTCCTAGTACAAAGTTTCAAGTATCTACACTTGTTGAACCATGTGAAGAGTCGAGTAAGAGAAGAAGATCTAATTCATATGTTATGAGGAGCAGATTGATTCGTCTTGTCATGAACTTACCCGTGTTACTGTAACAGCAGAACAATCATTTTCTGTTACGAAACTTCTAAAGACAACACTCCGCAACAAAATGACGGATGACTTTCTTGCAGATTGCATGACACTTTATATTGAAAGAGACCTTACTCTTAGTATAGATGTAGACTCTATTCTAGATGAGTTTTTTTTTGTTTCAAAGCCTCATCGAGGACAAATTTAATGGATAACTCTTATATTTGATTTTCTGCTTATTTTGAAAATTTTCAATGTATTATCATTTATGTGTTTCAGCCCACCCCAACATGAAATCCTGGATCCGCCCCTGGTAACTGGTATGGTCGAGGTTATTGTAATTGATGGCGGGTGCATATAATTGGTCGGGCTGACGATTGTAACCGACGACGAGTAAATGTAACTGATTGGGCGAGTAATTATAACCGATCGGGAGAGTAAATGGAGCTGGTTAGACTGATAACTGTAACTGATCGGACGAATAAATGTAACTGGCAGCGAATAATTGTAATTAATCATATGGATAATTTAAGTAATTGAACGTATAAGTGTGTAACTGTAATTAATTGTAATTGTAAATCAACCGAATAAAGCATAAATTAATCAAAGTCATACAATATTAATCAAAGTCATACAATAAATTAATCTATGACTATTGCATTTTAAGAAAAATGGAATTTGCAGCAAAAGAAATCACCAGCAAATTTTAAGCATGGCTCCGTATTGAATAGAAAGCAGGGTACGATCAAAAAACGAAAGCAGGGCATTAATGACATTTTCAATCTCAAAATTTTAATAGAAACATACGGATGTCTCTTTTTTGGAAGAAACTAAATCAGGTCCTATATTTGTCCAAACTCATTTAATTAGTAGTATTCATGACCTATTTGTAGATTGATGCTCAAATTTTAAGAATAAAATAAAACCACAGACTTGGGGAAGTGAGAGTATTACTACTTCCTTGCTTTCACTCTTGGACAACATTTGATTGGTTCCAATTCATTTATACTTTATTTATGTCGTTTAATCAATTCAATTTTAATCGTGTAACATTTTTTTAAAATCAATCCACACCCTTTTGTCTAGTTATAAATGAGATTTTGATCCAGTTATTAAAAACGAAACTCCTAAGGGTGACAACTGACAACTCCGGTACCCAACTAAAAAATGGGATACCGTACCTACCATTCATTTGATTGGACCACACCACTTTATCATTTTTAATTTAGATTTAAATAATTCAATTGCTACATTCTCATTGGTCCATGTGGACAAAAGTATGGTACGTTATGGATAACATAGAATCTACCTACTCCTAAGTTAGGAGGATATGGATATACTGGTTTCTTAGTGTAAGATCCCGGTGAGACTGTGAGAGTAGAGCCATATCCGGATATGCCACATTTATCCTTGTGGAAGTCGGGCCATTTATACGGTACCGAATAATGATATGGGTAGCTCAATGGTGCATACGGGTTAGGTGATGTTTTGGTGCATCTTATACGTGGACAAACAAAATCGCGACATGTCATTTAATGAGGATGATGTGTTTTCCACTACGTATGAACTTCATCTATTTACTATTTAGTCCTTATTTTTTAACATCATTGTTTATACTCCGTTTTAAGTTACATCCTCTGATCCTCATTTTCTAACATATTTAGTTTTTACTCCGTTTAAATTTTTTGTTTGTTTTTCATATATAGTAGTATATTTCTTTGCATTTTTTTTTTCAAATTACTGCGTCCATTCAATTTCCAAATGCAAATATGTGTACCAAACAATTGTCATTGAACATGATTTTGAGATTTTTTTTTGTGTTTAGTTTCGTTGTTGAAGTATCAGAACTCTTATGGCGGTTTAGGAATTATGAAAATCCTATACTAAAATTGATTGAATAGGTTGAAATTACTGAAATGTGTGAAACCAGCACTTCAACATGAAGTAATTTAATTGACTGAAAATTATATTTAAAATATATTTTATTAATAAAATGAAGAAAAAATAATATTAATATACGGACCACCTTCGTTCTTAAATAGTTGCAACATTAAATTTTTTACACTATTCACATGTTCTACTTTGACTATTTTTATCTACGAATACATTAAAATTCTATTTTCTAAATAACATAACTAAATTCTTCTAACATTAAATTTTCAAAATGTGAATTTTTTAAATATTTACTATTATGAAATTAAGTATATTGATGGTCAAAGTTGTGCAATGGCCAACGTAAAAATGGAAGTGTTGCAATTAAAAAAGAATGAAGGAAGTATAAAATGGACTTCTACACTAATTCGGTCAATTATTATGTCATAAAGGTAATTCAAGCTTACTTATTTTGATTTTTATACAATTAAGTCAAAACGCAAAAACTAAAAGTTACGTGTTGGATGAAAAAATGACTTATAACGCTGATAAGCCGAAAGCATAGTTCACCAAACTGGTCCAAAGGCCCCTTACTATTCGAATATCCCAAAAAAATACAATAAATATTCACTTGGGATTGTTATTATTACTAGTAAGCTCACCCGTGTGATGCACGGACTGAGAATTTTCCTTCAAATTTATGTGTGCTCACTAATTCAAATTACACTATCAATTGATGAGAGCATCTATCTTCATGGAATATTGATATAACTTCAAGCAATAAACAAAACACACTTATAATATATATTATAGTTAAAAAGAGAACCAAGCATTACTTAAAAGATCAAAAACATCCAACAAATACTTAGAAACCATAACATTGTAAATATACATTTCATGTAACCCTAAACATTGTTGAACACCTTTTGAATACAACATTCTAAGTCTTGTTTAGTGGTTCCTTCTTCTTCATCAATACCCGTGTGATGCACGATTGGTGAAATTTCGCGGGTATAATTAACATTAGCCAACATTTTAATTAAAAAATAAACAAACTTATAATTTTAATTGAATTGTTTAGAATTATACTCCATACAATAATAAAACTTGACGTAAATGAAACATATAAAATACAATTTATGAATTTACTAATGATTACAGGGTAGTACATTATTTTTTATAGCCCGCAAAATAGTAAGTAACACGCAATATAAACATCATTTGAAAACAAATTACATTTCATGGCAAATTTTATGAAACACTTCTTTGTACCTTCTGTCTAGCATTAACCCTTGTTTAAAGGGAAATTACACTAAATAGGACAAAAAAAGTTTATGTATTCCAAAATTGGACCTTAAGCATGACAATATTTTTCAAACTTGACATTAATTACGCCTATTTTGGCAAAAAAAAATATGACAATCTTATTTTGGAATTCTGAAACTTATTTACCCATATTCAAAAATTTTCCCAAATTAAAATACTTCATTCAAGTAAATTTTTGACAAAGATTTTTTTCATTTTCAAATCAAAGGTCTATATATGTTAACTGAAAGTATAAATTTTTATAATTACTAAATAAAATGTGTTATGTCTTTATCTATACGAATTGCATCATTTAGACGAATTGCTGATGTAACCTGGCAAATCAGGGGGGATGCAGATATGTGAAAATGTGTTATGTCTTTATCTATACAAATTGCATCATTTAGGCAAATTGCTAATGTAACCTGGTAAATCAGGGGGGTGTGCAGATATGTGAAAATGTGTTATGTCTTTATCTATACGAATTGCATCATTTAGACGAATTGCTGATGTAGCCTGACAAATCAGGGGGTGTGCATATATGTGAAAAACGTGTTATGTCTTTATCTATACGAATTGCTGATGTAACCTGGCAAATCAGGGGGCGTGCATATATGTGAAAATGTGTTATGTCTTTATCTATACGAAATGCATTATATAGACGAATTGCTGATGCAACCTGACAAATCAGGAGGGGCGTGCAGATATGTGAAAATGTGTTATGTCTTTATCTATACGAATTATTTATCTAGTAAGCTCACCCGTGCGATGCACGACTTGAGAATTTTTCTTTCAAATTTGTGTGTGTTTAGTAATTCAAATCACACTATCAATTGATGACGTCATCTATCTTCATGTAATACTGATGTACATCAAAACATTAAATGAAACACACTTATATTATGGCCTCCATCCATGGTGTGAACATAATGTCCTTAACTGAACATGCCCGAACCACTGAATCCAGAGGCCGATCATCGCGAAAGACAACACTTTGTTCTTCCGGCAAATGGAAGCTCAAAGGTTCAACTGCCAGGGTCTTATATTGAATTTAAAATCCATATATGCGCCAAGAAGCCTCGCACGCAGACATGTATCTACAGTCATAGTACATTTGTATATTTGTATCTCATCGACTGATCATGCATCAAACGATTAACATTTGAAATTGTTAATAGGAATGCTTAGGAATCAACACATTTTATCTCGCACTAACTTATTTGAGTATATCAAAATCACTTTTTAATAAAATGTTTTGATAGTAATTCAACTTGCGATGTGCAAAAGATATTGCCATTTTTTATATTTTCAAAGGTTTATATAAACTAATTGAAGGTAAATTATTTATAATGACTATATAATAAGGTGACTATAAATTTACACGAATTGCATTTTTTAGACGAATTGTCTCTCTAAATAGGTAAAATAAGGGAGTAAAATATGTGAAAGTGTGTTATGTCATTCTTAAATTATACTTGGATCTAAATTTGTGGGAAAATGTTCAAATAGGTGCTTCTACTATTTCTAATATCCAAGTATGGTCTGTTCTGGTTTGTTTAGGTTTGGTTTGGTTTGAAATAAGTGTAAGTATAAACATCTCAAGTAATATGGTGACTATGCATTTATACGAATTGCATCTTTTACACGAATTGCCCGGGTAAATTGGCAATTCAGGAGGGTGTGCAAATGTGTGAAAGTTTGTTACGACATTATTAAACAATACTCAAATATGAATTTGTGAGAAAATGTTAGTTGAGTCCGTATACGAAAAGTAATGCTACCATTTAAGCACAATAACTTTCGAAACACATTCAATAGGTAGAATCTATATATGCGACAAAATCTTTGAATTTTGTCACTATATGTTACTCTGTACTATATATGTTCTTTCATATTTTTGTCGTTAGATATTTGTGACTATATATATTTGAAATCTTTTGTTGTTAAAAAGGTCAAAAATCTTTTGATGAACCATTTTATGATTTCATATTTTGACTGATCTAATATTGTATTTCATAATTTTTTATATGACTATAAATAATATTCCCTTTTCGTAATATAATGTTCATAGTTTCATACTTACTTTTTTATACATCCCATGATAAGGTTCCTTAGCCGACCCAAACAACCGCCTTCTCGCACCTCCACACAATCAACCTCTAACAATTGTTTCGATGAACCCATAAAAGCTCGCACCGGCCACCGGCTAAAATTAAGTGAAATAAGGGTAAGTATAAACAGTTCAAGTAATATGATGACTATGCATTTATGCCAATTGCATTTTTTACATGAATTGTCCGGGTAAATTGACAAATCAGGGGGTGTGCAAAAATGTGAAAGTGGTTATGGCATTATTAAACAATACTCAAATATGAATGACATTTATATTATTGATTTCTAGTAGAGCACTTGTGCATTATTAAACAATAAGGGTAATGAATAGTGTAAATTAAGTAGAAGAGAATTTGGAAAAGTAGAAAATAAAAAATAGAAAAAGTAAGGGTAATTTAGTATTTTTAAAGAAAAACTTAAAAACTATTAAATACCTCTTAAAAAGAAATTGCAGCAAACTTTAAAATAGAGAGGAAGTATATTTATTTAAAATGCACAAAATATTTATTACATAACTTATTTAAAAAGAACAAATAGACACAATGGCATTAAAATAAACTTTAAGAATGATAACTACCAAATTAGTCATGTCTACATTTTATTAATACAAACTCACTTACCAAACGAATTATTATACGGAGTATCAAAAATGGTTTTCACTTACTCCGTATAACATAAATATATTATTTATACTTCTAAATTTAGACTACGTACGGAGTAGTTGTTATCAAGAACACAAAAATAAAAACTTAATTCGCAGGTTTCCCATTGAAGAAAACGGGTGAATCCAAAGGCATTTTAACGGGCCCGTCTAAAGCAGCCCATTCGTTGTCCGAGTAAAGCAAATATACGGGCCGTCAACGTAGCCCAAAAATCTGTGTAAATCAAATAAAACAGCCTAACGCTGAAAACGACTCTCCCTCAAGCCCTCCCCTTTCTCCGCCGACACCCACCAACCTTCGACATTCCTTAATCCTTCTCACTAAACTCCAACTATGGCGTTCACCAGCCGGTCATCCAATCGACGGGAAAACTCCAAGCGGTGCTCATTCATCATCGACCACTTCTCATCCCTTATTCCACCGTGAAGACACTATCGACGAACACAGGCTCAATCCGGCATCAATCTGCGCTATGACTCACACGGCAACGGTAAGATCTGATCAATTTCACTACACACAACCACTTCGTCGATTACATGTTTTCTAAAGAACAAACAAATTTATATGTTTTTTAACTACAACATACAAACTCCACAGATCTAGAAGTTTCATGGCCATGGATCCATATTTGTTTCCGGGTAATAGGGATACCTGCAAGATATATGTTTACGGTTCGATTGGTTTTCATTTCCAGAATTTATTGATAATTTTTTGATGAAAGACTTGCTGCACCGACAATATTAGGCACACCTGTCAGCCACATACAATACAGACCTTGTTTGACTGAATTAAAAAAAAAAACTAAATTCATGAATTTAATTTGACGAATAAACTCATTCAAACAGACATTACAGACATTTGATTATGTTATGAACCCCTTTAAGTGACATGGATCGAAAAAATGTATCTATGTCATAAGTGAAAACCATTTTTTACTTGTGAAAATGTGGAGTAAATTTTTGTCATGAATATTTTTTGTATAGAAATGGTTTGATTTTGACTCTACCGAAAATGAAAAATAATTTCAAATGTTTGAGCATATAATTTTCTATGTACGGATAATATTTATTAAATAATTTTTTTTAATATTTGTTTTAATTTGTAATAAAACAAAAAAAAAATAGAACCCCCATTATTGAACAACTCATTCACTTCTACACAGGCCACTTTAAATTTTTTACACGTCTCATATTATGCATACATGTTATCCACAAAAAATATCCGTTTGACTGCATTTTTTTTATAAAAAAAACCATATTTATGAATTTAATTAGACAAATAACGGATACAAACAAACATTTGGTAAAGTTCTCAACCCCTTTAATCGACATGCATTGAAAAAAGTATTTATGTCATAAGTATAACCATTTTTGACTTGCAAGAATGTAAAGTAAATTTTTGTTCTGAGAACTAATGAGTGTTTGTATGGAAAGAGTTTTATTTTTACACTTCCGAAATGTTAAAAAATTCAAATATTTGTGAATAAAATTTTTGGTCTACGGCTTATATTTATATAAAGTATGGGATAAATCTTAGTTTTAGTATTTGTTTTCCAAATTAAAATAAAACTGAAGTTTGAAAATCCCACTTTAATTTTGTACACCTGGCACCCCACATGCAACACTTTTGCGACGTGGACCTAATACACCTAAACTCATCAAAACACCACCCACCGCCCCACAATCCGAACTATAAACGAACCCAATTAAACCCAACTCACCACCCATCTCCTTCTTTAACCTTCAATCTCTACCGCACAAAACACAGACTCCACATAACACAGAACCCAAACACAAAACAATGATACAAAAGATGGGCTGCGTTTATGGTTCAAAAGGAAACAATTAAATCCATACCAACTTCAACGAAGCACTTTCACGCAACATCCATAGAGAGTCGCGGAAAGATATCAAGATCCGACAATGGACAGCTAGCGAAGCTTAAGTATCATCATCTCCAAGCAGAACATTTGAGGTACTGAAATATTCAGTTTGTTTTATTTAATTTATTGAGCTTCTATACGTTGCTAACCATGATGTTTTCGTTCTGACAATAAACTGGGAGGAACCGGGGATTGGATACAACATAGCGTTTATCCGATTGGCCTAGCAAAGGGCTGAGCAGGACGCACATGTCAGCCTCAACTCAATGCAAATGGTATATTCTTCTTCCGCTTAAATATTTAAAAAAATACCTCTAACTTAATCCATGAACTGTTTTTTTCATACACTAAAGATTAGAAAGAAGAAAAGACATATTTAGTATATTAATGTACCATGCACACTTACCACTCACAATACACTAAACTAAAGCATTCATCTTTTCAAATATTAAACATTTCTGTAAAAACCTTTTTTTTATGAATTACCTTACAGAAACCCTTAGATGTTTAAGCATTGTTTCATTACAAATTAAATACTCTTGGATTCTATACATTTTTTTTTGAAGGGATCTATACATCTATTTATACATCTATTTTTTTCATTATAGCTATACATCTATTTATACATCTATTTATTCCATTATAGCTATAAAATATTTTACTAATATACGAGTACTTCGTATGTATTAACCCCGTATGTATTAACCAAAAGAAATGTTGAAAAAGAAGTTACACGCCTCTTCAATTTTCTTAAGATGAAGAATTGTCATCAACTCCAACTTCCCATTGCAGATGTGATCTTCAAATGCTGAAACTGCCCAAAAAGAATAAGAGAACATCATTTATCCAGAACACCCAATTTTTTCAATTTCTAAATGACGAATACACATCTTCATTATTTGCATTTAACCCCTTCTATGCATCTGCTTACAGTAATGTCTGTTTTGATAGGCTCTCGTGGTCCTGGCCTTTATTGCCCGAGTGATTTGATCAATATCAAGAATTGAAAGAAATATATTGTGTCGCTTGCTATTACAGATAGATTGTGCGCAAATGGTTGTGAGAAATTTCATGCGAGAGTGCTGATTTATAGTTGAGCTATACCATGCTACTACTTGCTGAGATTGAGATTCACTCAATCCCATTTACTGTGCTCACCACCCAGTCCAACCAATAAGAAAAAAGCAATCCAAACAGTGACTCTACAATAATTCAAGCTTTTTGTGTGAACAGTACGCACCTCCATTTTGGACCAATAGGAATACACCCAAAACATGTCTTTGCTGTGCGCCTCCTTTTGGACCAATAAGATTTGTGTACTCACAATACTCCATATCTCGATTGATGTAATATCTTTATATTACAATTAATTTGTATTTTTTTTGTCCGATTAACACATAAAGATTTGATGTTGATGTTTTCTAGCGGGAACACTGTTCACATAAAAACTGTCTCTTTAGATATTAATAGATTATTAGGGGTGGGTTTGGTTCTTGCGGTTCGGTTTTGACCTAAAACCAAATATAGAATCAAAGTAAAAAGTTCGGTTCGGTTTCGGTTGGGTTTTACACTTCACAACTTGGAACCACGGTTTGATTGGTTCGGTTTGTAACGATTCGGTTTCGGGTTTTTCGGTTTTTTACCAAAAAAATATCATTTGATTTATAATTGATATATATAATACTCTGAGAGATCAAACATATATTACATAAAGAATGCAAGCACACTACAACCAATGTTCTAAAAGGCGTGCCGAGGCGGCACGGGCGAGCCTTAAGCCTTTGGAGCCTAGGCGGGTATAGGCGGAATTAAGGCGTGAAAAGGCGTTTTATTTTTTAATCATTTATTTTAATTTTTCTAGAGATAGTTTCAAATATTTGTATTTATAATTAAATAATGTTAATCATGAACATCATACTTTTCTAATCTGCAACAAAAAATACCCTTGGAGTTCTAAATGTAACAAATTAAACATAAACTGATCAATTACTCAAAAACTAGAATTGAAAAAAGTAGTTGAATGATAAGTTACTGATAAAAAGAAATAATACCTAATAAATGGATAAAATAAGGATAGTGAAATCAATGTAATTCTATAATTTTCAGTGACTATAATACATTCAAATTTTACTAATAAAATACAATAATAACAATAGTATACGGATTATATAATAATAACAATAATATAATACATAATAATAACAATAATTACAACAATTACAATTGATCTTAATGTACATAGTATTTTATTTGGACAATTCTTTCTAACCTATATAGTATCTGTTCATTGTTAATGTACATAGTATTGATAATACTATGTACTCCCTCCGTCCCCTTTTAAATGGAACGGGAGATGGTGGCACGAGTTTTAAGAAAAGTGAGTTTGTGTGGTTGATATTAATTGATAAAGTAAGAATAAAGTAAGAATGATTTTGAGCCACACAAAGTTTACCAAATAAGGTATGAGGCAATTAAATAGGGACATCCCAATATGGTAAAACGAGACATTTAAAAGGGGACGGAGGGAGTAATACATAGTACATAGTAGATGTTTAGCGTATTTATATTGAGTTTATAATAATAATAATAATAAATTAAAGCTTTAAAATAATAATAATCCACAATTTCAAAATAAAGCATTGATTGGAGCAGTAGCCTACTTGACTACTTCACACGAAATTATCGTATCCAAAACCTTGCCCCATTACCTTAGACTTTATATTTAAAAAAATTTGTTTTTTCTCTCCCATTCAAGTTTCCCACACCCGCTGGAAGAAGAGCCCTCCCCACCTAACTCGATAAAGTAATCCACCTCCATTTGCTTTACTATGAAAATCGCACATGGCTTGAAAAGGCAACGTGTGGATTAAAATCGAAGTCTACAGCAAATTTTCCGCCTTCTACCTCGCCTTAGGGGTATGCGAGGCTTTATGGTTGCGCCTCACGCTTATGCGGGCCTAGGTGGCGCCTTTAGCGGCCTTTTAGAACACTGACTACAACAAATAAAATAAAAATGAAAATAAATTAATATGTCATGAATTATATAAGTATGCGAGAGAGATAAAAGTATATATATTATTAAGTTACATTGTTTGTGACTAGTTCAAAAAAAGTTCTATGTGATACAGTTGAGATGAATATTTATTGTTTCATCAATACTTTCTATGTGATATAGTTGAGATGAATATTTATTGTTTCATCAATATGAATTCTTTAAGTTAAATAAAAATAAAAGTTAATTAACACTAATAACTAGTAAAAACATATTATCAGTATAACCATATTATTATGGGCAATGAATGTGTAAATGAATTCATAAACTAAACTAAACATAACACAAACAGTATTTCTCTAGCACAAGAAACTCAAAGACTATTAATGATATTAGGATTAGTTTGGATTAATACTTAACAATTGACGAATAATTTTTATATTTTAATTAGTTCGGTTTGTTCGGTTCAGTTCGGTTTTGAAGGGTAAAAACCAAAACTGAACCAAACAACTACGGTTCGGTTTGGTTTTTACATTTGATTTCGGTTTGTTAGCGGTTCAGTTTTATTTGGCTACGGTTCGGTATGATTTGATTCGGTTTTCGGTTTTCGGTTTTTCGGACCCAGCCCTAATTATTATTATAACAATTTTTCCTAAAATATTACTTAAATAAAAGTTATTGACAATAATATGACTAACATTGCTATCATTATAATGATATGGCTGTTATAGGATGTTTTAAATTAGATTGGTTTTAGTTTGAGATCAAAGCACGTCGGACCATATTAGATTAGATATGACTTAAACAGACCAGATCAAGTTAGATTAGATGTAATAAACAGACCAGACCAAATCATAATCATTTCAAACAAAACAAGACCATGTCAAATTAAATAGACCAGACAAGAGAAGACCAGAAGAAACTTCGATAAATATACGCATATACCAGACATTTACTAAATCAAGCTAGAGCAGACCAGTTCAAATCATACCAGACTTAAATATATCATACCATATTAGAAATTGATACTGACTACTAGTCATGACATTATAATATACTCCATTCATTCCGAAAAGGTTTGCCATTATGACTTTGCTTGGTCAACGAAAATACACTTTGACTAATGATACTTTTTAATACAAAATTATTTAAAATATGAAAATTATATCAAAATGTTCCTTATTCAAAATATTTTTGTAAAAGCATAAATTTTGTAAATAATATACAAATTTAATACTAAAATCGTTGTCCAAAATTTGTCATCATTGAAAAAGAATAGTTATTATGACGAACCTTTTTGGGATAGAGGTAGTAGTACGGAGTAATTTTTTGCCATATTTTTATAAATAAATTTTATTTCAGTAATATTTTCGACAAAAGCTCTTTTTATTTTGATTCGTTTTTATTTCGAGTCTTGTGTCGTTTGAGTGATTGTCCTGATCAAAGTAATGAGGATATTACAGTCGAACAAATCTTCAAATTTCTCGCATGGTTAGTTGTTCATTTTGGTCTTTGCCCGTCATACGTTTCTATATCCAATCAAGGAGTGAGAGATCACTGAGCAGATGGTCTGAGTCTAGGGATGAGAAGGTTGCTAGCTAGGTTTGAACGTAATTAACCAGATGTAAGGAGCATGATTAAATATCTATCAATATAGACAATTTTAGTTCAAAATAGATTAATGACACAAATGATGTAGTTAGCGAAGTATTTTGTGGAAAATTCAAATAAGCATATATTTTTATCTTTTTATATTTGTTTTAGTAAAAGTCATAAAAAAGGGCCAAAAACTAAAATAAAAATCATTTCGCACAATAGACCTTTTCATATTTAGGTTATGTTTGACACAACTAGCTGAAAATATAATTTTATGATCTTTTTAGTAACTGTTAGCTTTTAGTGACTGAAAAGATCTTAAAATATGTATTAACTGTTCCATAAAAACTTGACTGTTTGATTTGATTCGCTTTGGTATACAAGCTGTTGGCACGGACGGAGGTAGCCTCTACGGTAGGGGGGCCATGGCCCCTCCCAACATTTCAATTTTGTTTAGTATTAAATAGTTAATGTTCAATGTATTTATTAGTATTTTTTTTGTAGGAGTAGTTAAATGTTAGTATATTGATTACGGAGTATAATATTCTCTTTTAAAGTGAAACATAGTATTTATGGTTGATAGATATATAATCTTAAATTAATCATTTTATTAATTTTTAATTAGATTAAAACTATTAAATTAAGCTTGAAAAGTATTGCGGAAACTATAAATATATGGGAGAAATAAATGTGATCAAATCCAATGAATAAAGTTTGATGTGAAATGAATTATATCTTACATGTCTATTTGTATAGTTAAAGAGTAATATAATTAAGCATGAAAACAAATTTAATAATATTAATCATATTTAATCTATTTGAAATTTGTGATACAAAACAAAAAAAAACATTTCTAGTATTTATTGTTGGAAAAATGTGTGAAAAATTGCATTAAATGGTAATTGAGTGGGGTCCACTTCCGATTTGGGTCGGGTCAAAGTGGTTTCGGATTGTCCTTGTTAAGGGCTACAATTCGATATATGGTACACTTAAAACGGATAACGGGTGAATGAGAAATCGCTTTTCGAAGTTTACCCGTTAGAATGGAAAAACTGGGAAAAAGGATGAGTTTCTAGTGTGTTATTTCCCACACCGGAAAACCCAAGGAATTTGCAACCCTTTATAAAGGGACTCCCCCCTTAAGGAGTTAAGATTCCTTAGGGTAAAGGCTCTCTCCACGCGCGCAGGGGGGGCAAATCAAATCCCGAAATCGGAGAAGAAAAACCGCGACTTGCGTGCACGGGCGATTTGCGGACACGAATGTCGTCCAAAAATCTATCTTATCTCAAGAGATACGGTTAATTGTTGTTTTCTTCCCGAAACGTTTATTTTTCCCCAGAAGTGCCTAGCGGCAGAAATGCTCCGGACAGAAGGCCTCGACCAGAACACCTCGGTATGGTGTTCTGGTGGCTCCGGACAGAAACCCTCGTAGGGGTTCTGTTAGCTTCGGACAGAACACCTCAAATGGGTTTCTGTTGGCTTCGGACAGAACACCTCGTGGGGTGTTCTGTTGGGAGGTCTTCTGGTCGCGTTCTGTCCGTTACAGCAATAAATGTTCAACGTTCTTATCTTTTAATGCAGCGTTAGATGGACAGTTCATGGACGATTCAATGCCCAACGGACTGATCATTGATGTCCAACGTTCAGGTCCATTAATTCACCATTTACACACAACAAATCCTCCTATATAATGGCTGGCAGGTGGTTTGAAACAACACACGTTGATACACACGTTCATACACATTCCTCACGTATTTCTGAGCTCAAAAACACCTCCAGCATTCCGAAAAATTTCTAAGTGTTCATACTGTGTTCTCGTTCGTTGGAACTTTTGTTTGTGTGCTCAAACATTAGTTCGTAGTCATCGTATCCTGGGAAACGATTGTTGCAACGCTCCTAGCACCGTGGGAGGCAACAAATACGTTTTAAGGACATCGTGCATAGCACGAGCTTTGACTAATTTCTGCTCCATCTTATTTCTGTTTTCTTTCGTCATTTTAATTAATTTATTTTAATTAATTTTCTTTATTTTCCGAAATACACCCAACATTTATTTTCTTTCCCTAAGCATTATCCACACACGTAGTAAATGAATGATTTTTGAAAATTAAACATCCCACTATAATATATCTTAAATTAAGATATTGATACATTTTTTGTTTTAGTTGTCATACAAAGTCTCAAATATATATTTCAAATTGATCACCAAGAGCAATTTTAATTAAATATGTTAACATATTTATACATTTTTGTTCTGGCCCGCCCCCCTCTAGTGATATCCTGGCTCCGCCCCTGACTGTTGGGACTAATTAATGTTAAAAGGGACAAACTTTTCTCATATGTTACTCACTGCAGCATCTAACAAAAGATGTTTTATTTTTAAAATGGCTTTTGAAAATTGGTATTCCAAACAAAAGATTTTTAATTACTTTTTAAATAGTATAAAAACTTTTTTGTTATAAGATGGAATTAATTTTAATATGCACTATGTCATTGTATGAACTATGAACCGAATGAACATTATGTCATCAATCAAATATACTTTAACTTTTATGGACTAAAATGCAATTTGCCATACATTTAATACAGAGTAAAACATCAACGGTGCTAAAAAGAAGTTCACTCCACGTGGAGGCTGCACCGGAACGTCACCTATTGTGAAGGCACGGTAAAATTTTCCTAATGATATTCCTCGTACACACTTCTGGGGCGTACTTTAGATAGCACAATTAAGTTTGGATAACATAGTTGCTTCCCAGTTCCCACGTGCATGTTACGAAGCACACTAGCACAGCGAGCCAGCGACCATATGAAACAGAGTTTTTGGGCAGTGATTCACGTATAACGTATTGAGAAATATTGTTGAGCGGAGGTGAACTTAAATAAAAGCATCTGTTTCCTTTTCTGCCCGTCCCTGAATAAAAGTTCTTTTTCCTTTTTTGACAAACAAAATAATTCACAACAGTACAAAACAATGTTCAAACAATGTCCAAACAGTACCAACCAACCACACTTTCTTAAAATGTGTGGAAAACGAATGGATACTTTATATAGGGACGGCCGGAGGAGTACTATCTCTTTAAAAAATGTTTGTCATTTTCGAAATTATTTATAATATAAAAATTATACGAAATGCTCTTTGTTAAAAGTACTTTCATAAAAGTATAACACTTATAATTTTCATTATATTATACGCAGTACTAATCAAAAACACGGTTCAAATTTTTTGAAAACAAAGTTTTCTGGGACGGAGGTAGTAAGTTAATGGGAGAACTACCAAATAAGCCCTCGAACTTACATAAAAAGTGCAAATCACCCCTTATATAGGAGGCTCTGTCCGGCCGTCACCATTTGGGGCAGTTCCTTGTGCAATTTTTTGATGAAGTTTTTTGACCATCTTATTCATTAAGTCTAGTTTACTCATACCAAATTTCAGCTAAAAATTCAATTGGGAAGGCGGTCAAATAAAATTTGAAGATAATCGCGCAGTAAACAACGTAGTATATTTCAAAAAATCATTTGACTGCCTTCCCGATTGAACTTTTAGCTAAAATTTGGTATGAGTAAACTAGACTTGACGACTAAGATGCTCAAAATATTTCATCAAAAAATTCCACCTGGAACCTCCCCAAATGGTGACGGCCTGACAGAGCCTCTTATATAAGGGAATATTTGCACTTTTTAAGTAAGTTCGAGGGCTTATTTGATAGTTCTCCCTAACTTAATTACATATTTCATAAATAACATATCGTGTTATTAATATTGTTTGATTAGATTTAGTTTAAGTCATAAATGTATAAATATGTATAAAAAAGTAGATCAATTTACATGTATGCAAAATCAAAATTACTAATAAAATTTGAGAAAATTACAGTACAAGTTAAACATAACAATTTTTTATCATTTTATTCTTTTAATAGGATTATTTAAATCCTATATTTATGGAAGAAAACACTTTAAATCATTTTTTTTAAAAAATCATATATTTAACTCCTATTTTAAGCAATTTCTATAAAAAAAAAATAAAGATATATATAAGGATTGTGTTAGGGTAGAGAGAGAACAGCTACCCCCACTATCACCCCCACAATGGATACAACAGTGGTAGTCATCAATCATACTCAACTAAAGATACTTTTGAAAATACTTCCCAAAGGTGGCATTTTTTGTTATTATTAGGAGTGAGTCGGTTAAATCGAAAATCGAATCGACAAAATCCGCTCCACAAGCAAATCATAGTGAATTGCTGGAAAACTAAAACTGAAATAAAAAAAATCAAAATTTTAAAATATGTTATTTATTTATTAATCAATAAGTATAATGTTTTGTTTAGTTCTTAATTCTTAATTCTAGAAAGTTTATGATCACGTTTGATACAAAATTTATTGTGATTTGCAATATGTTGACATTTAATATTTATGGTTTAAATAAGTAAAATACTTGTATATACACTTTAGTCTTTTGTTATAATACTAATTTATTGATATCTTAAATCATTATTTACATTTTGCTTGATGTTGCATGACAAAGATATTTTATTGTTATATTATTAGTTACTTTTATTTTTTATTACACAACTTTTTATTGCTTAAAAATGTGTCCATGTATTAAATGAAATGCATAGAAGATCGATTGATGAACTTGATAGACGAGTTGAGAGCTGGGGAGAACAGACGGGTAAGAGGAGGATGCATGGGGAGACACAAACAAACTTGGATTAAAGGAATCAGAACTGATATGCTCGTTCTTGGGTTGGATGAGAGTATTGCTTTGGACAAAGCAAGTGCACAAGGTGCGTATACGTGTGGACGATTGATCTTTTTCCTTCCTTTTATCTTTTATTTTATTTATCATTCTATGTTCTTATGTTATTTTCATCTTTTATTTTTCTTATGTTCTTTATCTCTTTTCTCTTTTATCTATCTTATGTTCTTATGTTATTTTTATCTTATCCATTTCATCTTACCTTATCTTTTTTTTCTTATCTTTCTTATCTTTCTTTTCTTTTTTTGTTATGATATCATGGATCGATTCATGTTAGTCGACTCCAAAATCTTTTGAGAATAAGGCTTGGATGTTGTTGTTGTCGTATGTATTAAACTAAAATATACCTTAGATAACATATATTATTCATCTATTTTCCCATTAACTAAGCACAAAATAAGAAACTTTAGAGCGCGCACGCACACACACTTGTCTAAATAAAAAATAGAATAAGTTATTTTAAATTATGTTATTTATCATCAGGACCGGTCTTGTAAGTTTGAAGGCCTAAGGACGGATAGCTTACAATGTGCCTAATCCTTAAAAAGAAAATTTAAAACCCTTTTCTATCTAAACTAACATGCATAAACGTACTAGAAATAATAACAAAATAACAAAATTACTTATATACATTTCTCGTTGACCATTGTGAAGCAAAGTCTACTATATACAATCACCGTCATTGTAACATACTTATCACGTTGGTTCAGTAACAAACATGATAGATTCCTACCTACAATGTTACTTACATGCACGATCCTATAAAACCCGACGTGAAATGTGGCAATTAATTAACCGACGTTATATATCATTCTTGTAGTAGTGAATCAAGTTGTTCTAACACATTATGCTCAAAACTTAATATTGCTAATCCCTTAAGCCTTTCTTGAGACATTGTTGATCACAGACAATTTCTTAAAATCTTCAACTTCGAAAAAATTCTTTCCGCAATAGCCACAATTGCTCGTACTGTCAATAGTATCCTATAAGCAATTGTTGTGTTCGGACAACAACCCATAATCTTCACAAAATCAAGAAGTTTAATGACAATATCTTAGTCATCTAGTAGGTCATTCTTGAATGAGATCATACCTATCCACATCTTCTTTCTCACCATCTTGTAAATCATCTAAAGCATCTGCAAGTATCTCACAACATTCCTTCAGTTTTTCATGAACCAATGATTTCAAGTTCCTTGAATTGAACAAAAATCCAAATATACGCTTAAAGTCTTCAATTGGTCAAATCTAATTTGCAAAGACGTTAAAATAGTTGTAGGTTACATGATCTTAAAGGTGGCAATAATTATTGGGAACAACCTAGGAAAATTTGTCAAGCTTGATGAAAACAAATTTGAGGGACGCTAGAGGACCTATTTGAGGATTCCGGTCTGTCTCGCTATAGGAAAGCGAAAAAATTGAAAGTTCAAAAAGCTAATGAGGATTGATTATGGGTAGATCTCAGAATTGAAAGACTTCCCAACTTTTGCTTTACGTATGGTATAATTGGCCATGCAGATAGGTTATACCCTCACGTTCTTGGACAACCCAACTCCAAACAAGAAAAGGAGTTTGGGTCGTGCATGACAACGAATAATGGGCGTAGCAGTGGTGGTGGAGGTAACCAGTGGCTAGTTTTAGATATAAAAAATTAAACAGGGAATTAACAATGCTAGTAGTATGGAGATGACCACACTGGTAAGAGATCTAGTGGATAAAGAATCTAGTTGTGTTATTTGTGCATGTGAGGGTCAAGAATTTGGGAAGCAAAAAGAAGTCATACTGAAGACGTATTGCACATGTTGCCATTTATGATTTTTCCAATTTTGTTTTTTCTCTAAGACTCTCACAGCTACTCTCGTTTTTGTTTTCATTAGTCGGGACATTAGGTTATTTTTTTATTATTGTGACTGCATGTGGTTTGGCATACTGAGGTGGTGGGTGTTCTCGAGGGCAATTTCTCCATTTTGGTCATGGTATGCTTCAAGTTGCCCGTTCAGTGATTAGCGAATTGTTGTATTTTTCGCACAAAATATTCTATGTATCTAATCCAAGGGCTGACGACCGAATTGAGGGTGGTTGTCTATCTAAAGTAAGAGTCCCTTCGGTACTTATTTTCATATTCTTCTACATTGTATTTGTCAAAGTACTTTTATCTACGCGTCAATCGTTTTTCAGGAAAACTAAGTTCAAGTATCATTTTAAGAGCAATGTTTTTTGTAGTATTCAGAGTAGCTTCAAACCCTTCTCTATATTTTTTTAAATGAATAAGCAGATCATTCATATTCATCACACAAGTGTTGATACACATATCTTCAATTTGTAACAATTTAGTGACCTGATTAATTAATCAGATGCCAAACGTCATACCATATTATAATGCCCAATAAGAATTCAAATTTCTCCAACGGTTTGAGCACACTTTTGATGTCACTTTTTGACGAATAATCGGGATAATCTTTTCTCAATTTAATTAAAGTTTCTTTTATTTGAGAAGTTTTGGTTACAAATGCTTTCACACTTTCTTGACGGCATTCTTAACGAGTGGTGGACAATGATTTCAAGATAAAACTATATACACATTATTTCAAAATTTCCCATCTTTTTGTTGAACAAGAAAACAATGTATACAATTTTTGAGCACATCCAAAACATGTAATAGCTCTAGAACAAACATTTACCATATCTGAAATGTTTAAATGAAGACCATGACAAACACAAGACATGTAAAAAACTCTTCGATTAATATCAAGCAATCTTCTTTGAACACCCTGATGCTTATCATTACCTTGTCCGCGTACATCATAAATGTCAAATTCACATAAAGCCAAAATACACTCCAATTTACCAAAGAGCCCTAATCCAGAGCTATCACCACTCTATCAAACACTTCAATAAACTCTAAAAAATTCAAGAACTTGAGCCTTGTTTGATGACATATCCACACATTTTACAATCAAATTTATTTGATCTTTGTGATTGGAATAAAAAATGATTGAAAAATATTTAGTAGCCTTGATTTGTGAGTTAATTGTACTTTTAACACCCAAGACCCAATGCTAATTTCAAAATCAATTCATTCTGAATTTTGTGACTAAGATAATGATAATGGATCTCCTTAGATTGAATACGTCTCCCATTACCATTTGAATGCTTTTCTCACGACTAGAAAGTTTCTTACTCAAATGTTTTCAATCATTTAATCCTTCATTCGCTATAAGATTAGGCCCCTCTTTTGTTTTGAACAACTTGCAATAAAAACAAAACACTTTATCTACTTTATTTAGAACACCAACCACGATCTATCTTCACTTTCCTTATATTTCATCTTTCTAGTGTAGTAGACATTTGAGAAATGTCTAGACTTAGCATCAAGAAGATAATTGAGTTGTGTTTCTCTTATACGACCTTGTTAGTACCCAATTTTGATAGATTTTGATGATACCACTATACTAAGCCCCTGTTTGAACTCGTGTTCCTATTTTTAGTGACCATGTCCAAATTTGGTTGATGTACTAAAAAGAAAGGAGTACACTATTAACTACTCCGAAGTGACAAATTAACAATGTACAATTTTTGTACCAAATAAATTTTTCTGGAAAATTAAAATGCAATAAGGTAAACTTTATTTACCTTAAAAGGATATTTAAATCCTACCAGTATAACTTTATTTGATACATAAATTAAACAGTCACAAAGGTACACTATCAACTGGTCCATTGTGACAAATTAAAATGTACATTTTTTAGTACCAAATAAATTGCACTGGAAATATAAAATGCAATAAGGTAATTTTCTTTTACCTTAAAAGGATATTTAAATCCTACCAGTACAAATTTATTTGATACAAAAAGGTTGAAGTCACAAACTTACTAAGTTCCAATTAGAACACGGTATATACAATTACACGCCATACACTACACTATACGTGTATGATTGCAGGCAAAGCCAAAAGCTATTAATAGGTGAATAGTGCATGGAGGACCTAAGGTATGGGTACACATACTGTATCCTGAAGATAATCTTGCAAATTGATCATTATGCAGCTCTGAGAAGATAAAGGAAATCTCTTTTAAAACTGCTCCAACACAAGAAGACGAAAGTACAATACATCCAACATCAAAGATTAATTCCTCTCAACCAACGGAGAAGATTAATCAACCGGAGAAGCCTATAAATACAGGCATAAGCATGAGTTCAAAACCAAGTTTTTGAGAGCCTTCTAAGTAGAGAAATTCATATCGAGCATTTAAGAGATATCTAGCAAACGAGAAAGTGCCTGTTTAACTTTGCTCTCTGCTTAGACTCATGCTTCACTGCACTTCCAAGTTAGAGCTCTCATTGCTACATTCGGGAAGTTTAGTTCTTAATTGGAGGCTAGAATTTTTGTTAAATACCAATCTGTTGTAAACACTTAGAAGGACAGTGTTATCTAGTCCTAAGTGTGGATGAATAGAATATAGTAGCTTTTGATCCCCACTGGATCAATCGAGAAAATCTAAGGATTGAGTAGCTTGGAGTGGTGTGTACTCCTTGTGAAACACCTTCAATCTAGGCTAGTTGGGTGGTTATAACCAGATTGGCACTAAGTGTATTGGGTTTGATTTTTTTTTTTACAACTCAAAATCATCCCCATCTTTTTAAATACAATACTAGTTAGGGAAAAAAGTGGCCTAACCCAATTCATTGATACCAATATATAAAAAATAAATAAACAAAATGCAAATGATAATGAGCAGAAAGTGTGTGTGTGTGTGTATCTTCATGCGAAGGGGTTTCCGCCAATAGGAGCAATAGGCCCTTGTGTTGGCAAATCATTCGGTTGGCTGCCTGTAGGTTGTGCTGAAATGAATCCCGAGGTATCTTCTCCCAAAGCTGAAACGTAAAATGAAAATGAATTCTGTGAAAACCAAGACGCTCTTACATCGCCACCAACAAAGGGCGTATGCATCTTTCCATTTGGCAATCCAGCTTGTAAGGAGCTCATGTCCCAGAAATCGGGCGTACTGTTGAATTGCATGTGAGGTTCATAGGGGAGATCAAATGGATTGGTAGATTTGATGTTTGCAAGTTCATATGGTTTTGTTGCCAACTTCCACTTCTGTTCTTAAAATTCCATGATCAGCAAAGTTCTCTGATCCTTTTAACCCCAGATACTGATCAGTAATAGGAAGATGGCTGGTTAAAACCTCTTGAGTACTAATTTGATCCCTTGGTAATGCAAAGAAATCACTGGAACTCCCAAATGCTTTCCATGGCTCAGAGCTTCCATGTAGGGTCGCTTCATTATTTTGGATGCCTCCATGTAATGGGGCAGGCATTGATGGATATCCTCCTTGGACGTCGGGATGCGGAAAGAATAGTCCACTCAAGGGAGATGAATGATGGCTATAATTTTCTAAAGAGCCAGAGCCAATTTGTGCTGTGTGATTTGGCATGTCGAACGCTGTCCAGCCACCATCCATGTGGGTAACAACATTTGATGGACTTTTGTTGCATACTGCATCTGACTGCTGATGTGGCATCCCAGAGAAAAGTTTTAACGGGTCAGGTAAAGGTGATGCAAAAGCTGGTGTAAACTTCTCATTTTCCACAGGTGCATTGTGCTGAGGCGTGTCAAATGTCGCCCATCCCTCATTTTTCAAGGTGTTGCCAGATGGTGCAGCTGATTGCTGGTTAGGAACCTCTGATGAGAATAAACCAAAACCTGATGCAGGAATGTGTGACACTTGATGTGAATCAAGACTTTGATTGGTTGATGCAGAGAGCTGCTGAAACAAATCAACTGAAGAAGTTGATGATGACTCTGTCAAATGAGCAACGTTTGAGACTGAAGGAATAGTTTGTGAAGTTCCAGGTGCATTACGTATGTCCACCGGTAAGTGTGGCAAAGAAGTGTATTGGGTTTGATACTTTAGTGGAAATCCATCTGAAAGTGGGTGAGACTGGATGTAGGAGGATTACACCACCTCTGAACCAGGATACATCATGTGTTGATTTACTTTCAGTCAACAAAGCACACACCAAACACTTCTTAAACTAAGCAGTTGCTTTAGCAGTCACCTCGGCAGTAATCTACTGCTTACCCCACTGCTTAGCCCACTGCCCTTTTATACACTCTCTTAAAGACATCCAAATATCACAAAAGCCTTATACACTCTTCATAAATATCCCAGTTCAATCAGAAGTCTCAAAATCATATCTTTTACTAAACAATAGTCTCAACAGTACTCTGGGAGTTACCCTACTGCTCAGTCCACTGCTTACACAACTGCCAAGACTACTGCCTTTCTAGATAAGATTAAATCTCACTTAAATACTCTACTTGAGTTTCTTTGATAACATGAAACTTATCTGACTGTCCTCCAGACTTCTCCTTTATCCACATACTTTAAATAGAAAGTTGTCATACACTGTTTACGTAAAGGTCAAGACTTCCGCTGTGTATCTTTAATCTCCCAAAAGGTTATTGATCATCAAATATAGTAGGGAAAAGTTTTTAAAGTTGAAAAAGCTTTAAAAGTCTATTCACCCCCCCTCTAGACTTTTACCTCTATCAGGGACCATCAGACCTTTTTCAATTACAATATCTCTTGGTTTGACATCTAGATTTCCCCCATCAGCATGATCATAAATATCCAAAATCAAATGATTAGTAATTGAAGGTGATACATTTGATCCACCCAAATGATTTTTTGGTTTCTCACTACCAATATTTTCAACTTCTAAATTTCCCCCTCCCATGACATGATTATTCTGTGTCGTTTCATTTTTTGTAGCTAAATCATTCATCTCCACTGTGTTCTCATATCGAGGATTTGACTTCTTCGATGACATAGATAATTATAAATTTAATTATAATTGAAACCTTTACCTAACAAATTCAGTACATTATGAAACTCAACAACCTACAGATCATTTAATCATTCAAATCAACTAATTATTTATTAACTATTCATTTTTTAAATATTAAACAACTATGAGTCAATGAATCATCAATCATGACAGTAAAAAAAGAATCATCAATCATGATTCATGAATAAAATCAATTAATAAGTATAAACTAATGACTAATCAACTAATCTCCTCCTTAATAGCACTACAACTTTAGAAAACAACTTCCCGCTCACCTGAACTCTAATTTTCATCCGTCGGATTTTATGAATCTGAATCTACGGCTTCGGCTTTCCTCACTCTTTCGTTCCTTCTACATCTCACCTCGCCCTAAACGCCTGAAATACCTTCACTCATCATCCATGAATTCTTCATTGAAATCAGAACAACCTGAACAAATGGAAGGTGTTGCTACCCCTGCAAGATCGTTTGTTACCTATCTCTTCGCTGATTGCAATTTCGCTGTCTCAGAGATCCACAAGCACGAATGCAATCGTAAGCATACCCCCAGAATCCCTCTTTGACACAGAGCAAAGAAAGAGACTGAAACTTCTGAAATCGCTTGAAACTTCTCAAATCCCTCTTAGACTATTCTTTAACTTTTCTTTTATCACAATACTTTAGTATGTTTTTGGTTTGATTTTGAGAAAAGGTCTTTCATTGTTTCAGGTTTTTTGGCATCTAGATTGGTGTAGTCTTCACAAGGTTTGTCATGTTTTCTACAAAAAGTAGTTTCCCAGAAACCATGATCATAACATTTATATTTTTTTCTCAAAAACTATGCAAATATGAAAACTTTATGATTATTTGCAAATACAATCTCAAATACATGCTTTTTTGCTGCCACATGCTTGAACCATGGTTCTAATTTACTCCGTATGTTACTCACATGATTTTCATTATATGATGTTAAGATTTGAATTACTAACCAACTTTAAAGGAGTAAACCTTGATAGACCTTTATATGTGTGTTTATGTTTTAGCAGTTTGCCCATATGATCTTTAGCAGTTGTTTTTTTATCGGGGCAGTTTGTTGGTTAAATAAAATCGTGTGGGGAACTATTCGATGGGTATATATTTTCCTCAAAATAGGGCAATGCTTTTGCTTCAAGACCAAGTGGAGTGTGCTCTTTTGAACCTAGACCTAAGGCTCACAAATTATTTCATTAGTGGTATTGGATGATGAGGTACTTGTGTCTATGTTCAGGAACCGGTTTCTGTGGCATTAAAGTTAGGTGGGTCTTAAATTGATATTAAGTTTTAAGTATTTACTAAGGTTAGGTAGGTTTTAAGTTCATTTATCATTCTATACGTAGCATCCTTTCCAAGTTAAGTGTAAACATATGTAAAGTGCACGTATTCCAAATAGTTTTCATATTCCCTTCACCCCTTCTTCCCTTCACCCATTCAATTTCCTAACTTCCTCCACTAATTTTTGTCATTCTCCATTGGTCTGATGCCTCAGTCGCCTCACTCATGAAAATGAAGCATGAATAACTATGAGTTCAATTAAGAAATAATTAAACTTATGTCTTGAACCCTTCTCTTAAATCAATCCTTCAATGAGTGAAGCATCAGATGTGTAAGGTCAGTTGTGGCAGTTTTCAGATGGCTCCTGAAGAAGAAGAAGAAAATTAAGAAGAGTAAGAAGAGCACTATTATCGTAACATGGCCATGTAAGCGTGTTGATGAAAATCAGGTTCTCATGCCCTATATATTTTTTAAATTTGGTGTAGTCCCGTATGGATGGAGTGCGTTTGGGAATTGGTGCCATTATTTTCAAATAAGAAGTGTTTTTTTGCTTTACCAATAAAAGTACTTTTACTTTTTTTTAAAAGGCCTTTGCTTTGGCCGGGAATGAAGTAAGTGCTTAAAACTATGCTTATTCAATAATCTCTTGGTTGGAGCTTTGCAGTTCTTTTAATAGCACTTAAGTCATCCCAACCAGGCTCTTAATTTTTGTTAGTGCATCTTAACTTTATTAAGTTTTAAGTCTATGTTTAGGAACCTGTTTCTGTGGCCTAATTTTTCTTTTAGTATCTCTAGCTACTTGAGTATTGATTTCTAAACGATTAAACTTTCATATCAGACTTGAGTAATTACTATTTTCTTTGGCCATAGTGAATCAGCAGGAGTACATACATTGTCAGTTTTAGCTTACATCGTTTTGGTAAGTTATGCTAATTTACTAATTTGGTTTCAATTATTTCAGGTTACTTTTGCTCCTCCCAAATGAGATGCATACTTATGTCAGATTTGATTGGAATCAACCACATTGTCACCCCTACATTATATTGGATTCATCTACATGAATATCCCTATATTTTAATTGATTCATCTACAAGAATATGTATTTACTCCGTATTAAATTACAAATTCAGTCAAGATTTGCTTAAACAATAGGAGCGATTTAACTGATATGTAATCAATATAGCTCTTAAAATTGTTATCAATACATATTGGCTTGAAAGTAATCACTTTTACATAATTGCAATTTAAATATCATTTGAGCTTTTGATTTTGATGCAAAATAGGTTGTTCATATAATTTTGTTTTTCTTACTGCTATGGTGAATGTGTGTTCATTTACATTTACACCCATCTTCACTATGAATGATATATAATTCTCTAAATATAGTTTAAATACAATTTAACTGTCAAATAAGATAAATCTATGAACATTGTCGTTCTTATTTAATATATTAAAAATTACTACGTATAGCTAGGGGTGGACCGGTTCCGGCCTGGGCCCGGCCGGGCCTCGGTTCAGGAATGGGAGGCCCGGAACTGGTCCGGGTAACCCCGGTTCCGGGCCGGGCCTCGGTTCTATATAATTTTTTTTTTGGCTTCTCCTAATTAACTCCCAACCCTCCCCCCTCACCCCCAAACCACCTCAAATGGCCCAAAATACCCAGCCCAACCCAAAAGCTTAAAAAAAAATCAAAAAAAAAAAAAAAATTAAATTCGGCCCAGACCGGGCCCGAACCGGCCGGTTCACTAAATAGCAGGCCCGGGCCCGGACCGCTTTCTTACCGGGCCGGGTGGCCCGAACCGGGCACTAACCGGTTCACCGGGCCGGTCCGGGCCCGCACAGTAGCGGGCCGGTCCGGTTCCGGGCCGGTTGGCCCGAGTCCATCCCTACGTATAGCATTGGTGCGGCCCTAATAGAGACATATTAAAATACAAACAAACCGGAGCTAAAATGAGTTGGGTTATGAGATATGATTTGTTTAAAAGTTTCTATATACTTACATCCATGATCCATTCATTTTGATTTGATCAAACCGGAGCTTTACAGTTTACACTACGAGCCTTATTGATTTAAGATTTAAGAATTAAATACAAACGCATCTTTAATTTGTCTTACATATACGGTGTAAGTTTTTAAATATTTGTGATTTTACTCATTTTGTGATGATTTATATTTTAATTATATACACTAATCTATAATGTTTTCTATCATTTGTAATGGAGCCAAGGACTCACTATCTTTTGGCTTGACATTATGATGGAATAAAGCAAAATGACTCACTAAACTGTCTACGCTTCTTTGTTATGAAGCAGCGATGGGTCCCTGCAATTTTAGACGTGATGTTCACTATGGCCATGGGTCATCCAGAAACAGTCTCTTTGTGCTTTAATATAGGGGTAAGACTGCGTACATCTGACCTCCCCTTACCCCACCGTAGGTGAAAGCCTTTGCGGCACTGAGGTAATGATGATGATGATGATGACGACAATAATCTATAATGTATTTATATATTATATTTACGTTTACACCTACAGTTAGGGGTGGATCCGGTTCCGGCCCTAGATAAGCCGGTCTTTGGAAAAACATATTGAGACCTTGGATTGGGATCTCTTTCCCATCGGTCCGGTCTCGGTTGAAAAATCAGGCGGTCCTGACCTGACAAGTCTTGAGAACGAGATTAAGTCCACTTCTATCTACAATTTACATCACGTGCAACGCATGAGTAAGATTTTTTTTCCAGAAAGCTTTCTAACCTATTATAGTATATGTTCAATGTTACGGTCAACATTCTTGAACTGAGATGAAATTCGAAACTGTGACCTCCTTGAGAGTGTCACAGTGATGTCATCAAACCACAAGATACTTGGGAACGCACGAGTGAGATTAGTATATATTACTAACAATTGTCTAAGAGATGGCTTTTGATTGCGAAGGAAGAGTTATACTCATTAAATGTCAACAATGACTTTTGACTTTATATGATTACTGGAGACCACACATATATTTTAACTTTTTAGCAACAAACCACAACATTGCAAGTAAAATTGATCGGGCTACAATGTTAACTGATCTTTGTGAGATCAATATTAAGATTATTCTTGAAATCTTAGTAAATGAATAAAATTTACATATTCAGAAATAAATGTATTAAAAAGATTCATAAAGTAGTAAAATAAACTCAAATTTGATAAAAGTTGGATATACGTAAAGTAAAAGATTAAGAGCCCGTTTGGTAACACTCAAATTGGTAATCAACTGATTCAGCTGAAATTTATGAAGTTATGACTAAAGTGATCGGTTTGACTGATTTTTTTGAATCGTGAAAAATTATATTCTACAATATATTTCAATAATATAATAAAGAAAAAAATATATGAAAATAGTTAAAATGATCGTCTACAGTAACTTCAGTCAATTCAGTCAAAAGTTACGTGTTTGGTGAGAAAGTTGGCTGACAAGACTCATAAGGCGAAAAACATGGTCACCAATTCAATTAGGCTCAAAGAATAACTCAAGTCGCAATAACAAACTAACGTTGATCGGAGAATAGTGAACGAGAAAACCTTTGTCTGAGATGGAAGTATTATTTATTTATTTATTTATTTATTTATTTATTTATTTATTTATTTATTTATTTATTTATTTATTTATTTATTTATTTATTTATTTATTTATTTATTTATTTATTTATTTATTTATTTATTTATTTATTTATTTATTTATTTATTTATTTATTTATTTATTTATTTATTTATTTATTTATTTATTTATTTATTTATTTATTTATTTATTTACCATATTTTCAATATTTGCATTTTACATCCCGTGCAACGCACGGGTGCAATACTAGTATACTAAATTAAGTTATTAAGAAAGAACGAAGGAGCCGAACACACTTGAATAAGTGAATTTGTGAAGGTTGATCGAATGATCGGCAAATTGCTAGTTGCTAATTTGATGAGGCGGTGACTACTCATCAATCGATGCGATATGCATAAAGCGTTGGCGATAACGGTTTGCCGATCAATCGATGAGTTGATCCGTAACTCCTTTAGCCTTTAAAAGTCTATTTCCCGTTGTAAATTGAAGACTGAACTTTCCATGTAATACTCATTGACTAAGCCGCCAAGTATTCTTGGGCATGGGCTAGACAAAATTAGTAGTGTAAGCTACAAACTCATTCTACTCAAACCTATTACAAAGAAAAATTTATGGGCCTATTTTTCTTTTTCAATTTTTTGTACATAAATTTATTCAAAAAATTCTAGATATTGTCTAGTCCTTTGAAAACAGTGATCGTAGTCATGGCCCCACGCTTCTAGAAGATACATGACAACCGATAGTCCTACCGATCATCCTTTTTAAGAGTTGTTGGATGTAGGGGTGGGCAAACGGGTCTTGGAACCGCGGTCCGGTCCGGGTAATGGCGGTTCGGGTCCAAAACGGGCCGGTTCCATTTTTTGTTGCCATAAAACGGTCCGGGTAGGGTCGGGTAATTTTTTTTAAGGAACCGGACCGGTTCCAAAATTTAAAAATAACGGGTACCCGGCCCGACCCGTTATATATATTGTATATTAATTTATTAATAGTTTTGTGATAATTAGTTTTGAAATAGTTTTGTTTCCTTTGCTAGAAGTAGGATTTTAAATTGAGTTGCGGTAACATCCTTTTGTTTTCAAATTATTGATTAAATGTTTCATAAATATCTTATTACTTTTTATTGTTATTGAATTATTCCTTTCTATGGAATTTAATTATTTGTTACAAATGATTTTGTTATATTATTTTTTTTATTATATTGTTCTTAAAATATATAAATTGTGTTTACCACCCACCATGTATGTGTCAACTTTGGCTATAACTGAAAATTTAATATAAAAAAAAGCATTCACTTTAATATGTGATGTTAGACAACATGTTTAAATACAAATGTTAGAAAATATGTATTTTGGCTATGTTGCATATTTTTGGAATTTCTTTAATTGTTTGAAACTTATATGCATGAAATTATGGAGTATTGACTTGTCGCTTGTGTTACCTGTGCACTACTATGTTATTATTTTGAAACTTGCTAATGTCCTATATTATTGATTATTGATTTTTTGAACTTCGTGAGTTTTTACTAATTTCAAGGCATGAGAATAGAAACCGTAAAACACGGACCGGACCGACCCGTTTCAAACGGGTCGGGTAATTTCCGGTTCCTATTTTGAAAATTGTAATACCCGGACCGGACCGAACCGTACAATGGAACCGGCGGTTCCATTTTATTTTGCATTACACGCCCCGACCCGGCCCGTGCCCAGCCCTAGTTGGATGTTTGATGTTTCCATCCCACGTTTTTAAAATTTTATCTACAATTACATGTTTACACACAATATTTCTCCATTTAGAACTTATGCCAAGTCTAATTGCACAATTTTAGTAATGTGATTTTTTATTTGTGTAATGTGTGAATAAATTTTAGTGTAAAATCATTCCTCTTCAATAAATTTTCTGAATATGGCACTCTTCACTACGTGCCACAAATTTTGTACAACTCACCATGACCGGCAGGAATAGTCACACTTGGAAGGCATAAATTCAAAAAAAAAAAATTGTTTTGTCAAGAAAAAATGAAAAACGTCGGCTTTGGTACCATGCTAGAAAAATTCAAATGAAATATTAAGAAATAAAATAGGCAGTATTTGTCTGTATTATGGATATCTGGTCTCATCTAGATGAACGGTGAATTCCCATATAAGTAAATACAATCCCTTAACTTGAAGAAACAAAAAAATATCCTTAATTCCAAGTCCAAGCCTTAATAATTGAAGTTCATTTCTCTGCGTTAATTCATAGTGTAATCATTCAATTGCCTTGTGCTATGTTGCACATTAATTCAACGTCATCCTCTAGTTGAATAACAATTACTTAGAGAGACTCTAAAGAGTCTATGTAGAGTTTCCGGAATGGAAACATACTCTTTCCTGAGAGTTTCCGTGTTCCGTATATAGGTCTTGTTAGTACATCATTTTTTTGTTGTTGCCAATGAAAGTTATTGATGGAAAAAAGATATGAAAATTAAAGAAAATCCGTGATCGATATTGATCTCAACATTTCTTTTTTATATTCATTATGAATAAGCTACTCAAGGTTAAGTACTTACACGTACAAGTAAAAATTGACCCTGTTGAGTTCACAACTTTTTCAAAATTTTAGTCATTACTGAATTAGTCTTAATTAGCTCATTAGTTTAGGAGCTAAACTAGACACTCGCAAAGTTGATAGTCAATTACAGTTGTTAAGATATGAATAAGCTACTCAAGGTTAACTCAAGGTTACAGTTGAAGGCCACATGCATTTGGGGATTCAGTCAACAAACATTTGGGGCTTACATTGTTAATTGCTATTATTTTTACTACTATATATTTTGGGGAAACACGACCCCCAATCTCTTCCAGGATCACAAGCTCATAAGACTCTTGCACACTCACTCACACACTTGCAATAAGATCTGTTAGGACTTTTTCTGGTGGTCAATCTAGGTAGATGCCTTTGTATTTGTGTAGTTGTTAGTTCAATGTGTAAATGGGCCACAAGAGCCATATCAGCCCATTAGGCCTCTTGTAAGCCATAAGTTAGCCTCCTCCTATAAAAGGAAGCTAACTTATGAGGAAAACCTAGCGAAGGCATATAGCAAGATTTGAGGGGGAGTTTTCAATTTTATCCTCCTCGGTACCGAACGATGAAAAAGCATACTGAGTGCTTCAGTTGAGGGGGAGCATAGAGAGAAAATAAACAAAGGAATGAGTTAGAAATGAGAGAGAAGTCTTGATGGCTTAGTAAACCCAACTAAGCCTACCCAAGGGACAAAGCCAAGAATAAGCGAGTGAATGAATGAGTGAGTGAACTCTATGAGCATTAGGAAGCAGTAGGCTCAATCGAGCAAGAGAACAATAATCAATGATAAGTCTGCTACCTCAACTGCCTGCTATCAATTGAACATTTACTCCAGTCACTCAAATACTCTGGACAATCCCCATAGGTTCAGGACTGAATTTATTCAGATCCCGGGTAGAAGTCACTTCATCTTGTCCAACAGTGCATGCATAACCCTACCCAAGACCACTCATTTGTCTCCCAACAGACAAGTGTTTAATCATATTTCACGGGGAACCTCATCTCTCATTACTGTCTCCTTTCGAGGCAAGTGATACTGACTACAGTGGCCTCAGCCCCATGCCACTGGACTTTCATTGATCACACTGTGTCTAGTTATCTCACTCCCAAATGTTTTTGAATTTTCTAGCTTAGGACACAGACACATTTTTGAGTCAGTTGCAGGTCCAAGTGACCATGCGAGAACTTCCATAGGGCTCATCTACTATAGATAGACCGATGATTGGAAGGAAGTCCTGCTGTTGCAACATAGAAATCACCAACATGTTCAGGCCATTGCTTTAGAGTTTATCTCTATAGTGATGATAACGAGCGTCTTCACGACCTCGGGGGGCTACCACTTTCATTGCTGATCTTTATGATCATGCCTTAACAACCAGAGTGACATCTACTTAAGATGCTTCATAATGATTGGTTGGAAGTACTGTTAGAGCTTTAATGCTTCTATCATTTTATACAGGCCACACATCAGTGTTTACATTGATGTTGTGTTAACGGAACACTTCTGTGTATCCGGTCTTTATCCTTTAACTTTTCTGTTTGTTTTCAATTTTGTTACCCAGAATAAAAGAATAAAGGCATGACGCCCCGATTCATTGGATCGTCATGAGGGGGAGAGTAGGGCTGCACAAGAATTACCCGAACCCGCATAACCCGCCTGACCCAACTCTACCCGACACTATTTAATCGGGTATTTGATTTTTAAAAATATCCATGGGTTAAATATGTTTGAACCCGCACCTAATGGGTAGGGTTGCGGAATTAAAATTTCAAATCCGATAGTTACCGACCCGGCAAAAATTCATTTTACTATTGTTATGCTACAATATTTTTCTTGGATAATTTCAATTAAAGACCAATGTGCTTTATCTATGACTTTATGATATTAGAATTATATTAAACATTTACCATTTGACTTGATGATTATTATATACTACGTATTTACGTTTCCTTCTAAATGCACTTTCTTTACGGAAGGATGTTTTAATACTATTACCAATGTTTTTGCTTATAAAAGACACGAGTACTTGTATTTGTTTGTGTGTTTTGAAAACAAATTAATCGAGTTTTAAATTGTTTACATTAATTTTCCACATGAAAGATGCAAACTGAAGTGATTTTTTTTTCAAAAACCCGACCCTACCCGACCCGTTCATGCGTGGTTTAACAACTTATTTTGTGTACCGCGGGTTGGTTAATAGCCAACCCGAACAAATCGGGTAGGCCCAAAAAATATAGCAAACCCTACCCAACCCGCCCGATGTGCAGCCCTAGGGGAGAGTAGTCCACATGTTGTTCACTATCAACAAATCATTTTTGGACACTTTCTCCACTATCTCTACTGCTAAATGGCCAAGCCAGCTTCAAGTCAAATGGTCAGCTATGCTCACAAGTCAACCATCTTTTTCTGCTGTGCCACTGACGAGATCTCCTCAAAGACAATAATTTTCCGCTGTCAATGTAAACTTTGAGGAGACAAAGGTCAAGTATTCAAGTTCTGAAGATGAATCCTGTGTGCGCCTGTATATCAACCGAACACTCGTTCCATAGGCGCCATCGGAATTCATTAATGCTGATCAAGAGCAACTTCTAAAAGGTAAAGATCACAAGCTACATCCTGAAGATTCTTCAACTCCCCGACATCAAAGAACAAATTGCCATGAAGACATCAAAGGGGAGATTGCAAGATTTTTTTCAAAAAGCCTTTTCAAGAAGCCGAGCGCAAAGACAAAGGAAGCTGAGCTGCATTGAGGAGCAACTGAACACAAAGACAAAGACATCTGCGCTGCAATGCTGATCAAACAAGATTGAACACCAAGGGGGAGATTGTTAGGACTTTTTTCTGGTGTCCAATCTAGTTAGATGTCTTTGTATTTGTGTAGTTGTTAGTTAAATGTGTAAATGGGCCACAAGAGCCATATCAGCCCATTAAGCCTCTTGTAAGCCATAAGTTAGCCTCCTCCTATAAAAGGAAGCTAACTTATGAGGAAAACCTAGCGAAGGCATAGAGGCAGATTAGAATAGAATAGTTTCAGGCTGCTCTCTCTCTCTCTTGAGGGAGAGCAGCGGCCATTTTATACGGTCTACCAAAGTTCTCGACATTTATATATTGAATGAGAATCTATCTGCTTCTTCTTTCACTGTTCTATGATTGTATGATTGTTAGAAATAGGGACAAACAAGATCCAACTAGCAACATCACTTTGTATTATACAATTGAAATGTACAAGAGATATTTTACAAGTAACCGGATATAGTAGTATACTTCACTCTTTATACACGAGACCACTTCACTCTCACTTCCTTTTCTTAAGGAGACACTCACCCAGTCAAGAGCTCTCCTCAAGGCTCTGTCTCATCACTTGAGGAGGCTCTCGCAAGGCACTCACTAGGCTCTCACTCATAAGAATGAGGAGTCTCGCCCCTATTTATACTACTCTCAAAACTTCTCTATAACTTTCTATACATCACTACACTTCTAGATTCTTCCAAGAAGTGTACACAAGCTTCTTTAATCTTCTAGAAGGATCTAGAGAACTTCACACTGCTTTACAATGTTCTAGAGACTTCCACACACTTCCGCATGATTCTAGAAAATTCCATACTTCTGTAGAAGACTCCACAATGTTCTAGAATGTTCTACACTCTTCCACACGCTTCTAGATAATTCCACGTTTCTCTAGAAAGATCCAGAACATTCAATACGTTTCTACACACATCTAGAGAATTCTATACATCTTCACAAAATTCTAGAATTCTCACGAACTTCTCAATTCAAGAGGGGACTCAACAAACCTTTCCCTACCGACTTAATTGAGAAGTAGCACTCAACCATCAATAAGAGCCTCATATTTAGACTCACCGATCTCTGCCTTACATATGAGTCGCTCCCCCTCAAACAAAGCTTGTATCACACAATATGAGCAGCCACGAAGGAATGGTCATGATTTCCTCCGCGGAAAGAATTGATCCACTGAACTATCTTGTACCGCGATTATCTACTAACTGGACACGTCGCCTGATAACCTCAATATCAAGAAGACTTTCGATACAACACATCAACAATAGATCAAATCACAAGACCAAACCTTGTATGTGATGTTGTCAAGAAGATCTCCTCTCCACCGACACTTGACATGCAATTCTTCTTATACCGCCGTTGTTTACCAACAGGACACGTCGTCTGACCACCACAATATTAGGGAAGCCAACAGGACTAAAGAGTCAAGACTATCTTAGACTAAAACCCGATTGTGTTGTATTGTCGTGTATGCTAATATCCAAGTACCATTTAAGTTGTTCTTTAGACAACCCAACTTCTTCTATCCTCAAAACATTTCAAAACCACCTTTAGGAAGTGAAACAAATCTTTAGTATAATAATTTTTATATGAAATGTGATGGAATTATGGGACTAGGCCTAGAGCCTAATCGGCCCAAGCCCCGAACTTGGACCCGTGGATCAATATCCACAACCTGGAGCCTGCCTACCAGCCCAGCAGGGAGACTGCCAGTCCGGTCGACCTGCCAGTTAGGAAAAGTAACGGTCAATCAATTAATGTGTTGATTAATTATGTATTTAATCCGTATTAATGTTGTAATTAATTAGTCATTATTATCGATAGCGGTTACGATTTGTATACGCCTATAAAAGGCAACTTGTAATTCAAATTAAGGGAAACAATTTGATATGCTATTTCTGGCTACCAAATATCCTTAACACTTTCCTTATTCGTATTGCTTTCTTGATTTCCTGCTTGAGTGTCTTTCGTAGCTTTCCTAAAAGCCTATGAGCGTCCTATTTTGGACCAACATTGGTGCTTTCATTGAGAGTCTCTAGTCTCTCTCGTCACTTTGGTAAGAATCAACCAAGAAATTTCATAAAAATGGAAGGGTTGCTAGCACTTTTTTTCAGGTTTGTAATCCAAAATCTGGAAACACATTGAAAAAATCTAGCAGGTAACACAATGGTGATCTGGGTCTAAGCCAATCACTAGCCTCCACACAAGAAGCCCCCAAGCAGTCAATCAGCATTGTGAGAGGGTTTTCGCCTGCCTGTAGAGATTCAGAGAACTGTCCGACCTGGAGAAAGACATACAAGAACCAAGAAAGAGTCCTGTCGCGGAAGAAAATAAGCTGTGGAATATGGAATTTCAAACCAGAACCAGCAGTCGCTGGAGCAATCGTCATCGCCAACGTGGATCCGCAGGCCCTGGCAGCTCTCGCCTCCGCTGCTGCCAGGTAGTGTTCGTAGTGGCTCTACCACTTCGTCGGTCGCGTCACATCTCTCCACCTCCGTCGGAGACTCGGAGCACATCCGCCGGTCGTAGCTTGTCTCTCTACTGGCATCGCAGTCTCCTAGAACCTGGTGAGCTTCCGCCATTAATGGCCGTTTGAGAGTTTTACCCGAGATGCAAGCAACAGCAGTATCGAGGGTCTCTGCTCCTCTCCCCAGCAACGTAGAGCCTTCCCAGCAAGCAGAGAAGGCGGCTCGATGGAGCACTTCACCCCAACTCTCTTCGTCGACACCAGTTAGAGGCCGCCCGCCAACGGTCGCTCGTTGTCTCTCTAATCGACTCTCGATTTCCTGAGATTGAAGTGTGCAGTGACTGGATTTGGATTGAGCTCTCGCTGCTTAACTTTGGACATTGGAGGATTTTGACCAAGTCAAAATTGACATGGGGATTCCAAATCTGACTTCCTAAAGAGCTGGCCGGCTGAGCCCTTTTTTGAAAGACAAACACCCTTGGAATCTCTTCTACGTAGTATATTAACACCGTCCCCAAATATATTTAATTTTATGTAAATAATGTATTAAACCTTATTAAAGGATTAATGAATTTACGAAGTTGTAAATTTTTATTATTTTGTTCGCGTGAATAGTAAATTGCACGTGGGACCCACACCGGGAGCGGGGGCCGCCCGATATTCCTGAGATCACATAAATTATTCTTATGGGTCAAACTAATATTTATATAGTGATGGACATCTTATTTGGGCCATGGGAAGGCCTGGGGTTGACCGGTTGGTCAAAAGAAGCCCAATTACCGGTACCGACAATTTAACAGATAGCAGCCCAGAAATGAATTTCGGAGACTTCCAAATTAAAGTTTTGGGATGTATATTATTTCAAAGGGGAGTTATGATTAAGGACACATAATATATTTTATTTTACCCGGTAAAATAAAATATAATTAAAACAGTCCGAAAAATACAACTTTCGGGACCGATTGTACACCTCGGGGCATAAAGGGATGACCTCCCACATGAGTGGGGGCCACCCCACGTTTTTTTCAGCTCAAATGTGACTCTTGGTGGCTGGTAAGACAAAGGAAGGTGTGAGGAGTCTATCAAAGGTACAATGGGGGGGGTCCATTCTCACATTATTTTGAGAGAAAAGCCAAAGAGGCTATCTCTTCACTCACCCACCCCATAATTTCGGCCAAGGAACACCAAGAGAACAAGGAGACCTCTGAAAACCCATCTTCCATAGCCAAAATTCGAGCTCAAGCCATAGGGTTCCAAGAAGGAAGATTAAAGAAGAAAAAAGCTAGGAAAAGTGTGAAAATTAAGGTACCCTTAGTATTGTTCTACATGATATAAGTGTTGAACAATGGGGTGGAAGATGGTTCTAAGTCCAAAAACGGACTAAGAAGCCAAAACGACCGGTTCACCGGAAAATAACCTTTTTGAGGTTATTCGTATTAACATGGGTTTTCTGATTATAAAACCTTGTTAGGAACTTGTAAATGGTATTTCAAGTGATTTCACAAAGTTGGAAAAGTCGCCGGAGTTGTCGCCGGAGTTGACCAAAAGTCGCCGGAGTTTCACCGGAGTTCAACCAAGAAGGGTAGAACTTCATAACGCTAGTTTCAAGGTGAGTGGACGGCTTAATATCTTATAACTTTTGAGTTAATTATGAGATTACCTAAATAAATGTTATATGAGTTCATAATGATGTTTAAAAGATATTTAAACATGTGATTAGCCAATAGGGTTAGGTTTGTATGAAAGAAATAAATTGTTTATGCATGGAATATGATATGAAGAATTATATAAAATGCATATTTGTTCGAAATGTATAAGAAGCACCAATGAATATTATTAACTTAATTACATCATGATTAAGTTGATAAGTGTACGACTTGAAATGGCGGTCAACGACAACGTTGACCGATGAATAATGGATTAATTAATATCGGTTGATATTAATTAATTATACATTTATATAATTGCATGGCTTTGCATGGATTGTGATACATAAGCTTTATGTATTGAATTAGTAACTAAGTATGATATAGACTCTATCTAGGTTGGTAGAATGTTGATCATAGGAAAATATTTTGGTGGAGGACCCTAGTACTTAAAAGTACTTAACACTCAAAATTTGGTGGAGGACCCTAGGACTTAAAGTCCTTAACACTCGGATTATAAATTGGTGGAGGACCCTAGGACTTAAAGTCCTTAACACTCGGATTATAAATTGGTGGAGGACCCTAGGACTTAAACTCTTAAAGTCCTTAACACTCGGATTATAAAATTTGGTGGAGGACCCTAGTACTTAAAAGTACTTAACACTCAAAACTTGGTGGAGGACCCTAGGACTTATGAGTCCTTAACACTCGGAAAACAATTTGGTGGAGTACCCAAGGATTACGATCCTCAAAACTCATAGATTATGATATTGAAATAGGGACAAGGAGGAGTCCTATACACTCATAGGTATATGGGTGGGTTGGGGTTTTTAGTCAAGAATATTGACTATTACTAGTTTTCCCAAATAAAACGGTGATCTACGGATCGGATATTTTCCAAGTATATATATACTAATAAGTATTTCATAACTTGGGGGAAAGACTATTTATATAAGTATCACCCTATGTTTGGGTCTTATACTTGAAACGCTAGTCATTCTATATTTAGCCTGCTACTCGCTCGGTACTTGTACTGACCCCTTCGGGGGCCCCCAGCATTTTCAGGTTGAAGCTAGGGCTTGCTAATTGCACCTTCTTACGGGTGATATCACTTCAGGAAGACGTGGTTCGTGCTTCCTTATTTTCTTTCAAACTACCGAACACTTGCTCATGGATATTTGTTCTACTATAAACTATTTTTGGGGCTTGCATGCCCATGTTGTTGGCCGGTTGTGGCTTATGACTTACCGTTGAATTTTTCCGCTATTCATTGGTTTAAATGTGATGTTGTTATGTATGTTTACTACCGAGTATGGATGGATTATTTTCTCGAACGCCTTGTGTAATTAAGTGAGGTTGACTCGCGGGTGACGTCACTTGATTATACGGCGGTTGTACACGTGCTTGGATTGCGGTCTGGGGCGTGACATATTAAATTTCATTTTCATTTACCCCAGTGCCGCAAAGGCTCCCACCTACGGTGAGGTAAGGGGGGTCGGATGTATGCAGTCTTACCCCTATACTAAAGCACAAAGAGACTGTTTCCGGATGACTCATAGTGAAAATCGAGTCCAAAATTGAATCGACTGACTGCTGTTTCATAACAAAGAAGCGCAGACAGTTTAGTGAGCCATTTTTCTTTATTCCATCATATTCTCAAGCCAAAAAACAATGAATCTTTGGCTCCATTGCAAATGATGGAAAATATAATTGAAAAAAATCATAAATTGAAAAATTATAAAAGAAAAGAATTAAGTGGTATAATTGCTTTTACTCTTGTTGAGTGTGTGTAATTTTAACATTGAAAAAGGGACTTATGAAATTCGATCACTCACGTACACCGGACGTGTCACGCCCCGGACCGCATCCAAGCGCGTGTACAACCGCCGTATGACTAAATGACGTCACTCGCAAGTCAACGTGACTTAATCATACAAGGCGTCCATGAACATTGTTCATACCATACTCAGTAAGTAAACATACATAACAACATCACATATTTGGATTGAACGAATCGCGGAAATATTCAATATTCAATCATGGGCCACATATGGCCAAAATGTGGACTCGCAGGCCCAAAACAAATGTACTTATTACAAATTATCCATGAGCATAGTTTATAGTTTAAAACAGTAAAGGAAGCACGAACCACGTCTCCCTTTAGATTACTTCACCGAGCAAGGTGAGAATGCAAGCTTGAGCTTCAACCTCAAATGGTGGGGCCCCCCGAAGGGGTCAGTACAAGTACCGAGCGAGTAGCAGGCTAAATGTAGAATAACTAACGTTTCAAGTATAAGACCCAAACATAGGGTGATACATATACATATAGTTCTTTCCCCCAAGTTATGAAATATATATCATTATATATACACTTGGAAATTCACGACCCGTAGGTCATTGTTTATTTGGGAAATAATATAGCCGGTAACCTTGGCTTAAACCCCAACCCACCCATATACCTATGAGTGTATAGAACTCCTCCTGGTTCAAATCATCTTAACATGAGGACACCGCCCGGTCCTAAATTACAAAATAATAATCTATGAGTTTTGAGGATACACGCCCGATCCTTGGGTACTCCACCCTATAACCGAGTTTTGAGGGTAACCGCCCGATCCTTGGGTACTCCACCCTATAGCCGAGTTTTGAGGATACACGCCCGATCCTTGGGTACTCCACCCTATAACCGAGTTTTGAGGATACACGCCCGATCCTTGGGTACTCCACCCTATAACCGAGTTTTGAGGATACCGCCCGATCCTTGGGTACTCCACCCGACTTATGATCTACCACATATCATCCTAGATAAGGTCTATATCATAATCAAAAATCAAGACTAAACCAAGTCTTAAGGCCTAAGCATAATCATCCATGCAATTCATGCATTAAAAAATCAACATATAGGCAAAACAGTGCCAAACCGGCGCCAGTTTTGACATAACCGGCGCCGGTTATTAATTAATTTAATTAAACCGGCCATGCCGATCCATAACCGGCGCCGGTTTTGCCTATAACCGGCGCCGGTTACCCCCTGGGTAACCAAGTCAACATTTTCGTTGACTCGCCATTTCAAACCCGATTTGTGTCAAACTTAATCCCAACGTGTATTAAGTTATAACCAAGCATTTTATGCCTCTTTTATCCTTTAAAACATTATATATGTTTTTATAAACATTTTCATATCATACTTCATTTATGATATCAATGGGTCATACGCATAAGTCTAAACACTTTGGATAATCACATGTTTAAGCATCTTTTAAACGTCGTTATGAACACATATAACATTTACTTAGGTAATCTCATAATTAACCCAAGAGTTATAAGACATTAAGCCGTCCACTCACCTCAAATGAGCGTGATGAAGTTCTACCCTTCTCGGTTGAACTCCGGCCAAACTCCGGCGAACTTTGACGAACTCCGGCGATAACTCCGGCGACTCTTTAAACTTTGTGAAAGCTTTTAAATCACCTTTGACAAGTGCCTAACAAGGTTTTATCATCACAAAACCCATATCAATACAAATAACCTTTAAAAGGTTATTTTCCGGCTAACCGGTCGTTTTGGCTCCTAAGTCCGTTCTTGGACATAGAACCACCTTTCAACCCTTGTTTCTACATTTATAATATGTAGAGCTACTAAAAAGGTTCCTCACATGCCATGTAAGTCATATGGTAGTTAAAGAATAGAGGAACAACTAATACGAAGTCATTACCTTAATCACCACACCTTTTCTTCCCTTTTTTCCTCTCCTAAACTCCTCCTTTTTCCTTGTTGGAGCTTGAGCTCGAGTTGGCTATGGAAAGTGAGGGTTCAGAGCTTCTTCTCCTTCTTTCCTTGGTGTTGGGCGAGTACAATGAGTGGGAGAGGAGGGAGGATGGTGTTTTTGTCTTTGGTTGGCAAATGGTTGAGGTTATGGGTCCATTAGGTGTCAAAATGGTCTCTCCCATCCTCTCAATGGCTTTCAGCCACATTCGCTCTCAAACCATCCTCCAAGAGCTGAAAATTCGTGGGTTGGCCCCCACTTATGTGGGAGGTCACCCCTTTTTGTCCAGAAGTGTACAATCGGTCCCGAAAGTTGTATTTCTCGGACTGTTTTAAATTATATTTTATTTTATTGGGTCAAATAAAATATAACACTTACTTCCCATCATAATGGGCCTTTAGGATGATTATACATTCCCCAACTTTAATTTGGAAGTCCCCGAAATTCATTTCGGACTGTTATCCGATAAATTACCCAAAACCGGTAATTGGGCCTTGTTTGACCAACCGGTCAACCCAATGCCTTTCTTATGGCCCAAAGTGAATGTCCACCACCATATAACTATTATCTATACCAAGATGAATAAAATATGCGGTCTCGGGAATATCGGGTGGTCCCCGCTCCCGGTGTGGGCCCCACGTGCAATTTACTATTCACGCAAAGAATTAACAAAAATTTACAACCTCGTAAATTCATTAACCATTTCATAAGGTTCAATACAAAATTTACACAAAAGTAAATATACTTGGGGACGGTGTTACAAGTTCACCCCCCCTTATTTGGGATTTCGTCCCCAAAATCAACGTGTCTAATCGAAAAGAAATGGGTATTGCTCCCTCATTGAGACCTCAGTCTCCCAGGTTTCTTCTTCGACTCGATCACTCCTCCACAGAACCTTCACCATAGGAATCTCCTTGTTCCTAAGTTTCTTCACCTGTTGGCCCACTATCTTCACTTGTTCTACAGCATATTGCAGGTCCTCCCGGATCTCCACTGGTGGTTTCTCAAGAATATGTGATGGATCCCGCACATACTTCTTGAGCATCGATATATGAAATACATCATGAATCTTCTCAAGTTCAGGGGTCAACTTGAGACGATACGCTACGGCCCCAACCCTCTCAAGGATTTCAAACGGACCAATGTATCGGGGGTTAAGCTTACCCCTTGATATGAATCGGATGATGCCTTTCCAAGGAGAGATCCTTAGAAAGACTTCATCCCCGACCTCAAACTCCAACGGCCTCCGCCGTTTGTCTGCATAGCTCTTCTGCCGGTCTTGGGCAGCCATGAGTCTATCACGAATGATCTTCACCTTAGCCTTGGTGATCTCAACGAGTTCTATCCCTTCGAGTTTGGCCTCGCCAACCTCATCCCAACACAAAGGTGTCCTGCACTTCCTCCCATATAATGCCTCGTAGGGAGGCATGCCAATACTCGCCTGATAACTGTTGTTATAGGCAAACTCTACCAGAGCCAAATGTTTGTCCCAACTCCCTTTGAACTCCAAAGCACACGCTCTAAGCATGTCCTCCAAAATCTGTATCACCCGTTCGGACTGTCCATCCGTCTGTGGGTGAAAAGCTGTACTAAACTTCAGTTTAGTACCCAAGGATGCTTGAAACTTTGGCCAAAATCTGGATGTGAATCGGGGATCCCTATCTGAGACCATGGATATCGGGACTCCATGCAATCTCACAATTTCTTCCGTATATAACTTGGCTAACCTTTCAAGAGGGTAAGTAATGTTGATAGGCAAGAAATGTGCGCTCTTGGTGAGCCTATCAACCACTACCCAAACTGCATCATAGTTGTTTACCGTCCGTGGTAGCCCTACCACGAAGTCCATAGTCACATGTTCCCACTTCCATTCTGGAATGGCAAGCGGCTGCAATAGTCCTGCCGGGTGTTGGTGTTCTGCCTTAACCTGCTGGCAAGTAAGGCACCGACTCACATACGCTGCGATGTCTCTCTTCATACCTGACCACCAGTAACTCTCCTTCATGTCTCGGTACGTCTTAGTACCCCCTGGATGCATGGCATAGGCCGAAGAATGAGCCTCCTCTAGTATAGACTTCTGGAGCTCCTCATTCTTTGGTATGCACACACGGTCCTTAAACATCAAAAGGCCATCATCACGTACCCGAAAGTTCTCAACGGGCCCCTCAAGGATCCGTTCACGGATCTTCTGACATTCCTCGTCAATGGCCTGACATCTACTGATCTCACTCAGTAATGTGGGCCTAACCTCAAATCTAGCAATGAGGGCCCCGCATGTGGATACCTCCACGCGCGCCCTCAATGCCCGTAGGCATGTGAGTAACGTCCCCGACGTACTCTTCCTGCTTAGCGCATCGGCCACCACGTTGGCCTTCCCGGGATGATAGTCAATGATCAAGTCATAGTCATTGATCAGCTCCATCCATCTCCGTTGTCTCATATTCAACTCTTTCTGAGTGAATACATACTTCAAACTCTTATGATCAGTATAAACGTGGCATGTCTCCCCGTAGAGATAATGCCTCCAAATCTTCAGTGCAAACACTACCGCCCCCAACTCCAGATCGTGGGTAGGGTAGTTCACCTCGTGTTTCCTCAATTGCCTAGAGGCGTAGGCTATCACCTTAGCGTTTTGCATCAACACACATCCTAGCCCCTCGATGCTAGCATCGCTATAGATATCGTACCCTATCCCCTGCTTGGGTAGGGCAAGAACTGGTGCCTCGGTAAGTCGCTTCTTCAATTCAAGAAACCTTTTCTCACATTTGTCATCCCATATGAACTTGGCCCCCTTCTTTGTGAGCTTCGTCAATGGAGATGCCAACACGGAGAATTTCTCGACGAACTTACGATAGTATCCCGCTAGGCCAAGGAAACTACGTATTTCTTTCACATTTTTGGGTCTCTCCCAGTCGATGATGGCTCTTATCTTGGCGTTGTCCACAGCAACGCCCGAGCCGGATATGACATGCCCGAGAAAGCCAATCTCTTTGAGCCAAAATTCACATTTGGAGAACTTGGCAAAGAGTTGTTTTTCTCTAAGTCGTTCAAGTACAAGCCTCAAGTGATGTCCATGCTCCTCTTCGCTCTTGGAGTATATTAAAATGTCATCAATGAATACTATCACAAATTGATCCAAGTATTCACTAAACACTCGGTTCATCAAGTCCATGAATGCCGCCGGTGCGTTGGTTAACCCGAATGACATCACAAGGAACTCATAGTGACCATATCTAGTGCGGAATACACTCTTAGGTATGTCACTCTCCTTGATCTTCAACTGATGATAGCCCGACCTCAAATCAATCTTCGAGAACACTATCGCCCCCCGAAGTTGATCAAACAAGTCATCAATCCTCGGTAAAGGATACCTATTCTTGATCGTGACATTGTTCAACTGTCGGTAATCTATGTACATTCTCAATGTGCCATCTTTCTTCTTCACGAAGAGTACGGGTGCTCCCCACGGTGAGTGACTGGGCCTAATGAATCCGTTGTCCAAAAGTTCCTGTAGTTGGACCTTTAACTCTTGAAGTTCCGCCGGTGCCATTCGATAAGGAGGTATCGAAATGGGTTTGGTTCCCGGTTCAACTTCAATTACGAACTCAATCTCCCGGTCGGGTGGAAGTCCCGGCAAGTCTTTGGGAAAGACGTCCGGATACTTGCACACGACACGTACATCGTTGATTTCTATCTCTTTCTTTGTCTCATCTACTACGTAAGCAAGGTATGCGTGGCATCCTTTTCTCATCATCTTCCGTGCTCTCATCACGGATATGATACAACCATGAGATCCTCCCCGATCTCCCTCGAAACGTAAGGTGTTCCCCTTATCATCCTCGAGTTCCAACACTTTGGTGTAGCAATCAACTCGAGCATGGTGCTTTTCAAGCCAATCCATTCCTAGGATAGCATCGAACTCCATCATACTTAGAGGTACGAAGTCACAAGTCAAAGGTTGACCCGTCACTTCTACCTCACATGATGGATAGTAATGGTTCCTCTCCACGTCATCTCCCAATGGTGTAGAGACTACCAAGGTTTGCGTCATTGGCGTCAATGGCACGTCAAGACCTTCGGCGAACGCTTCGCTCACAAATGAACGTTGAGCCCCGGTATCAATGAGAATTCTTGCATTTCTTCCATTGTTCAATAGTGTCCCTACATTTATAGATTATGTAAGACACACTACTCGAAGTACCGGATCGAAAATGGGCTAAACGAACATTTTCTGGCCGAAAATGTACTGGACCGGCGCCGGTTCTAGGCCAGACCGGCGCCAGTTTTCCCCTGGGATGGCCGAGTGCCCACCAAATACACTGGACCGGCGTCGGTTATGGCCAAAACCGGCGCCAGTTTACCGTCGGCAACCTCGGAAAAGTAATTTTCTTTAAAACCGGCCCCGGTTACGAGCACGGTGATTTGCCCCGGCCAATTTTCTACTAGACCGACGCCGGTTATGGGCAAAACCGGCGCCGGTTTTCCTTCGGCCCTTCCCCGGAAATTCGATTTTTTGTTGTTTTCAGCCTTTCCAAAACCGGACCGGCGCCGGTTATGGGCACAACCGGCGCCGGTTTACCTACGGCAGCCCCAAACGATTAACTTTTAAATAGAACCGGCACCGGTTTAAGCCCCGACCGGCGCTGGTTTACCCCTGGGCAGCTGTATTCCTACAACTTTTTGCTAAAAACACGCCGGCATCGACCCCGGTGAGCCCGTACAAGCCCGCTATCATTTTTAACACTTAACAACATATAATTTATCAAACATTACAAGGGATTACCTGCAACGGAGTCGGGGTTAGCCCGAGCATCGGCCTCGGTCATAGCATAGACTTGTGCTTGGGCCCCGCCTTGGTTGACGGACGCGGTATGGCTCGTTGATGCGCCGCCTCTCCCCGTGCCACCATGTGACGGTCCCGCACGATTCCTCCCCGTCATGGACCCTCCTCCGGCTCCCGGTGCACTCTCTTGCATTAATTGAGGGCAATTGGCCTTCATATGGCCCGCATTCCCGCATTTGAAGCACCTTGATGGTTCATTACACTTCCCAAAGTGCTGTTTTGAGCAATTGGGACATCTAGGTGCCCCCGAGTTCTGTGGCCTAGGTCCGTGCCACTTCGCGTCCCTGTTCTTCTTTGCCGGTGGAGCCGGTGCCTTAAATGAACCACCACCACCACCATGGTTGTTCCTCTGGGAATGATCGGGCGGCCCCGAATTATTCCACTTCCTCTTCTTCGCCTCCTCGGCATCCCTTGCTTTCCTTTCATTCCACTGGGCCTCTCCCAGCATGCCCTGTTCTACCACCTCACTGAAAGTCATGAGGCGTGAGTATGTAGCACGGTCTCCGATGTCTAAAAGTAAGGCATCCCAGAAGTGCTCAGTCATGCGGTCCTCATCGATCGCGTACTCCGGTAAGAACCTAGCCAAGGTTCTAAACTCCTGCTCCAGCTGCTTAACAGTACAACCCTCTTTCTGCTTGAGGTTAGTATACTCCCTCCTTTTCACATTAACCTCGAAATCAGAGTAGTATTGGGCATAAAACTCCCGCTCAAAATTTTCCCATGAGATGTTCCCACGGTATTTCCCTTCTACACCTTCCCACCATGTAGAAGTCATCCCCTCAAGCAACCGTGAAGCAACGGTTAGCTTCACGTCTGGGGTAATTTGCATGTCCCTTGATGCATCCTTCACTTTCTTGATCCAATCGGCGGCAACGGTAATGTCACCGGTGCCATCGAAGGACCTACACCCCAAGGCCCTAGCCTCCTTGAGGTACTTGGAGATTCTCACTATGAAACCTCCCTCGAGCCCACCTTGTGGAGCCTCAGGTGCGGCCCTTGGAGCTCCCCGGCTTCCTTGAGCCGACACACCTTGAGAGCCACGCCTTGCTTGGCGCCTAAGGTCTCTCCTCAGTTTCTCCTTTTGATACCACTCAAGTAATTCACCCATTTGGGCGAATCGGGCATCACTCTCATCATCATTTTCATCCTCAGTGTGGAAATCACCCCATCGTATGGGGTCTCTTCATGCTCTGTTTCAGGAACGTAAGTAGAGTCGTAGTTCTCGGTGCTAGTCTCGTACACCGAACTCACGTGGCCATCACTCACTGTTTGGGCTCGGTGGCCCCCACGACCTCCACGGCCTCCTCTTCCACCTCCGGAGCTTCGAGATGGAGCCCGACTAGCTCCAACATAAGCTATCGGTGCTTGCCCTCTCGGATTGTTTCTGATCTGCATGCGCCTACCCTCCATTTCTGAAAAGGAATTTGGACGAGTCGTTAGACTCCAATCAATGTCAATTGACGGAAAACGTTATAGACCCGTATTGGCCCAAGTCGCCGCCATACCAATTGTTAAGGGTACCATCTTAACAACTAGAGACCTTGCAACCTAGGTGACAATAGTTCTATAAGCGTCAAAATACAATGCTCATGGTTTTCGATAAAACTCTTTTGTAAAGTCTCATGTGAGAGGTTGACTATATAGTTTAGAAACTGAGATGGCTCTGATACCACTTAATTGTCACGCCCCAGACCGCATCCAAGCGCGTGTACAACCGCCGTATGACTAAATGACGTCACTCGCAAGTCAACGTGACTTAATCATACAAGGCGTCCATGAACATTGTTCATACCATACTCAGTAAGTAAACATACATAACAACATCACATATTTGGATTGAACGAATCGCGGAAATATTCAATATTCAATCATGGGCCACATATGGCCAAAATGTGGACTCGCAGGCCCAAAACAAATGTACTTATTACAAATTATCCATGAGCATAGTTTATAGTTTAAAACAGTAAAGGAAGCACGAACCACGTCTCCCTTTAGATTACTTCACCGAGCAAGGTGAGAATGCAAGCTTGAGCTTCAACCTGAAATGGTGGGGCCCCCCGAAGGGGTCAGTACAAGTACCGAGCGAGTAGCAGGCTAAATGTAGAATAACTAACGTTTCAAGTATAAGACCCAAACATAGGGTGATACATATACATATAGTTCTTTCCCCCAAGTTATGAAATATATATCATTATATATACACTTGGAAATACCCGACCCGTAGGTCATTGTTTATTTGGGAAATAATATAGCCGGTAACCTTGGCTTAAACCCCAACCCACCCATATACCTATGAGTGTATAGAACTCCTCCTGGTTCAAATCATCTTAACATGAGGACACCGCCCGGTCCTAAATTACAAAATAATAATCTATGAGTTTTGAGGATACACGCCCGATCCTTGGGTACTCCACCCTATAACCGAGTTTTGAGGGTAACCGCCCGATCCTTGGGTACTCCACCCTATAGCCGAGTTTTGAGGATACACGCCCGATCCTTGGGTACTCCACCCTATAACCGAGTTTTGAGGATACACGCCCGATCCTTGGGTACTCCACCCTATAACTGAGTTTTGAGGATACCGCCCGATCCTTGGGTACTCCACCCGACTTATGATCTACCACATATCATCCTAGATAAGGTCTATATCATAATCAAAAATCAAGACTAAACCAAGTCTTAAGGCCTAAGCATAATCATCCATGCAATTCATGCATTAAAAAATCAACATATAGGCAAAACAGTGCCAAACCGGCGCCGGTTTTGACATAACCGGCGCCGGTTATTAATTAATTTAATTAAACCGGCCATGCCGATCCATAACCGGCGCCGGTTTTGCCTATAACCGGCGCCGGTTACCCCCTGGGTAACCAAGTCAACATTTTCGTTGACTCGCCATTTCAAACCCGATTTGTGTCAAACTTAATCCCAACGTGTATTAAGTTATAACCAAGCATTTTATGCCTCTTTTATCCCTTAAAACATTATATATGTTTTTATAAACATTTTCATATCATACTTCATTTATGATATCAATGGGTCATACGCATAAGTCTAAACACTTTGGATAATCACATGTTTAAGCATCTTTTAAACGTCGTTATGAACACATATAACATTTACTTAGGTAATCTCATAATTAACCCAAGAGTTATAAGACATTAATCCGTCCACTCACCTCAAATGAGCGTGATGAAGTTCTACCCTTCTCGGTTGAACTCCGGCCAAACTCCGGCGAACTTTGACGAACTCCGGCGATAACTCCGGCGACTCTTTAAACTTTGTGAAAGCTTTTAAATCACCTTTGACAAGTGCCTAACAAGGTTTTATCATCACAAAACCCATATCAATACAAATAACCTTTAAAAGGTTATTTTCCGGCTAACCGGTCGTTTTGGCTCCTTAGTCCGTTCTTGGACATAGAACCACCTTTCAACCCTTGTTTCTACATTTATAATATGTAGAGCTACTAAAAAGGTTCCTCACATGCCATGTAAGTCATATGGTAGTTAAAGAATAGAGGAACAACTAATACGAAGTCATTACCTTAATCACCACACTTTTTCTTCCCTTTTTTCCTCTCCCAAACTCCTCCTTTTTCCTTGTTGGAGCTTGAGCTCGAGTTGGCTATGGAAAGTGAGGGTTCAGATCTTCTTCTCCTTCTTTCCTTGGTGTTGGGCGAGTACAATGAGTGGGAGAGGAGGGAGGATGGTGTTTTTGTCTTTGGTTGGCAAATGGTTGAGGTTATGGGTCCATTAGGTGTCAAAATGGTCTCTCCCATCCTCTCAATGGCTTTCAGCCACATTTGCTCTCAAACCATCCTCCAAGAGCTGAAAAATTCGTGGGTTGGCCCCCACTTATGTGGGAGGTCACCCCTTTTTGTCCAGAAGTGTACAATCGGTCCCGAAAGTTGTATTTCTCGGACTGTTTTAAATTATATTTTATTTTATTGGGTCAAATAAAATATAACACTTACTTCCCATCATAATGGGCCTTTAGGATGATTATACATTCCCCAACTTTAATTTGGAAGTCCCCGAAATTCATTTCGGACTGTTATCCGATAAATTACCCAAAACCGGTAATTGGGCCTTGTTTGACCAACCGGTCAACCCAATGCCTTTCTTATGGCCCAAAGTGAATGTCCACCACCATATAACTATTATCTATACCAAGATGAATAAAATATGTGGTCTCGGGAATATCGGGTGGTCCCCGCTCCCAGTGTGGGCCCCACGTGCAATTTACTATTCACGCAAAGAATTAACAAAAATTTACAACCTCGTAAATTCATTAACCATTTCATAAGGTTCAATACAAAATTTACACAAAAGTAAATATACTTGGTGACGGTGTTACAGGACGAGCACACACACTCGTACAATGGCTGAGCACACACACTCGCGCCACCGTGTCATGTCATATGGGTGTGGCGGTTAATAAGCTCCAATATAAATGATAATACCGCACACTCTTGACTTCATACGAGTTCTTGCGTGCTCTTACCTCTTCCTAATGCATCACACTCTGTAAGGAATAAATTGTATTTAGATTTTGATGATGCTAGACTATTTAGGCTTTTAGAACAAAACCCCTTTGGAAAATTGTATTAGAAATTTCCACTTGTAAGCATTAGATTACTCGACTGGACAGAATATACCAGGCCCTCTGTTGGCCTCTACTGGACAGAAGTACACGAAGTGTTCTTCAGATGGAAGTCCTCTATTGCTTGGACAGAAGGCTTCACACTTAGAGATTTTCGCAGCTACCTAAGTCGGTTAAACTAACGGGATATGCCCTAACGGCTAGGAAGCTCCATCAACGAGAGAGCTACAGTACGCGCATTAAATGCCCATTTAATGTGCTTCACACATTGAGATATTTAAAGCTGATGATTGACCAAGGATCCAAAAAGAATATCTTTATGCGCCCAAAAAATGGTAAGCCGTCTGCTTTTGGAACCAACCAGTCAAATCTACAGTACGCACATTTAATGCAGTTGTCTTATTCCTCCAACGGGAAGACAACCCTAGTATATAAGATACACCATGAAGAACTACCCGGACAACTTTTGCTCTCTCTACAACATTCAAAAAGATTTCTTGAGATCTGAATTTCATCTTCCTCAACAAGAAAAGCTTACGTTGGAAAAGATATTTTTTCCACATCTTCCATATCCAACCAAGAGCAAAGTTCCTACAGTTCTTCAACACTTCAAGCACTTCAACTACATATCTTTTGTGACGAAGCAAGTTGGAGAAAATCATGTTCTAAACAATCTTCTTCTAAAGAAGGGCGTCTTAAAGTAACTGGAGTAGTGAAGTGAGGATACTTCAAGGAAACTCAGTGAAACAAGACCCGTCTTAAAGGAAGCAAGGAAGTGCATCCCAGGAGACATCTACACTTGAAGAAGATGTGGAGAGCTTCTTAAGTGCTAGGGCTAAAGCTGTGTAATTGTTTTTTTACAAGCTTAGTGGAACAGTGGATTAGAGGAACGAGTTGTTCCTTTAACCACTATAAAAATCCCCTGTGTCATTTACTTACTGCTTTTACTACTTGCATTCATCCTTAAACTGCTTAACTCCAAAGACTTGGTCTCTGTGTCCAGCAGAACACGTCTTGTGAGTTAACAGAAGACCTATTTCTTTTGCACCTCTGTGAGGCTAACCGGACAGAACCCCATTCGCGGCCAGTCTGTTCTTCAACAGAACAGGCTATTCTGTCAAACTTGGTACTTAGCTTGAAAATGTTAAAAACCAGAACAATCTAGTCACCCCCTCTTGTGACACCGCACCCGAGCGTCCTTGAAATTCAAATTTAAATGCAAAGTTTATGCATTGAATTTCCATTTACCAAACAATTGTAAGACAATTGTTGTTTTATGTAACACATGTTTGATCATTTTACCGTTGAGCTTGTATATTAGTGATGGGCTTCAAATACTTATTTGGGGCCATCTTATTAAATATAAGAGCCCAACATTACGTAAATAATGATACATAACCTTTTGATACAAATTAAGGAAGGTCGGGCAGCCCAAACATTATTTTGGACCCAACTGCTAAAAATAGTAAGTATTCAAAAAGGGCGTCCGAGGCCCACTCGAGGGTGACCCACACGGCTTGTAGTCCATGAACATAAATACAAAAGTCACAAATAAGTGATAGGATGATTTGAGAAGAATACAAATGCCTATGACCCCATCCTTGACATTATTGAACTAAATAATGGGAGTAGGTTTTTCTTCTATAATATTCATCATGTAAATTATTGGGATGATCATACACATATTGGAGATAAATAATATGATGTAGAGAGTTGACTTGTTCTAAATAAATTAGAATGAGTACAAAAAGACATCTTTTGACAAAAGATAAAATAATAGGATCCATTTTTTCATTTTTGGAAGTATCGGTAGATATTTTGGACCCCAAATTGATTGGGATCAATTGGGAAGCACTCCACATGATTTGAGTACCTGCAAGACAAGAAAAATAAGTGAGGAGACTTACCTTGGCCGGACAAGCTGGAGGAGAGCTGCACAAGACTTGATTGGAATCAAACTTGAGACCCACCTTGTCAATTTCCGCACAAATCATGGGTGTGGTTTGTCTCCCTCCTTAAAGGGAGTTGTACTCGTCCAAATGAGGTGTATAAGGTGTCCTTGGATAGAATTAGAAGTATAGTTTCATTATTGAGTGGTTTCTGAGCGAGAAGAGAGAGTCTTACAGTCGATAATCGAGGTTGAGTGAACTGCTGCGTATAAACTCGAGGAGTGGGAGTGTTGGTATTGTTTGGTCTATATCTCGAGTTATGTTAATCCAAATCAGGCTTGTGAGGTACCTGCGGATAGACCTCAAGATAAGGAATCCGTCAAGGTCTGGTTTTCATCAAACGGAGTAGTGGAAGGCTTCCAAATCTTCCGAACAAAACACAAACGCGCAGGGACGGATTTACTTCTCTAAAGTGAGTTTTAACATCCAAACCCTTTCTTTTCATTTTCCAAATGTTATGAACGATTGGTGGAACTATTATACACTATTACTAGTGTATAATATGTCATTATAAGGCCATTTTATTGATGTAAAGGTTAGATGCTAACCTAGAACAAACCTTTGGAAAACTAGGAAACGAGTTCGCCGGAAAACACCCATTCTAGGGGCTGTTTTCGTATCAACGGTTAGGGGTTGAACTAGCACTTTGAGTAGGCTGTTTAACACTCATTTCTAAGCAAGGAATCAGTTCTTAATCCACCTTGACCGAAGCTTTGACCATTGGATAAAGAAGGAAAGGTTTAAAGCTCAATTAAGGTGAGGATCGACATCTAATTGCTTACAACTTGTAGGTTAAGCATGAGATTACCTAAATGCCTAAATCATGATTTTTCATGGATTATGATGCCTAAATATTGATGAAAAATGGATATAGTTGACAATGAATGAAATTGTAAATGATTTGAGGTTGTATGGATAATATGAGATTAAATGAGTTATTAATGAACTATTTTGTGAAATAGGCATTTTACTCATGTATTAAATATGTGGATACATAAATGGATACTTTTGTATTGAAGTTGAATATTTAAGTTGCTGCTACATACTTATAAATATGTAGAGAATTACAAAATGAGGATATTTGTATGATGACAATAATCTTAATAGTATTGAAATACTAGTTATTGATTATTTGAAATTGTTGATAGAATTGATCCTAAGTATTGGATTGTATGAAATGCACTTGAATGTACTTCAAGTGTATAAAATGACTTAGTATGAAGCTAAGGGTAAGTTATGGGCAGTCATTAAGAATGACCCAAGGTAGATTATTGAGATATCAATTCTAGGCATAGGTTTGCTTAGGAATTGGACTATAATGAAGAATTAGACCCGGACTCTATGATTGCATGGAAACGTAGTTGGGCCGAGCCCTTGCCATGTAAATTGTGATTCACATAGAAACGTAGTTGGGCCGAGCCCTTGCTATGCAAATGTAATATGATGTACTTGACATAAAGGATTGCATAGAAATGTAGTTGGGCCGAGCCCTTGTTATGCAATGGTAATGTGATGAACTCTATGAGTTGTCGTGACTAGTATTCACGTGGAATGGGAAATGGTGATTTCTAAATAAACATGGGCCTACGGGCCGACTACTTGACTTTTATATAAAGTAAGTATATTTTTAAATGGGGTAACTTGAGGTTACAGTCATATTGTACTATCACCCTATTTGAGGGTCTTATGTTTGAAATACTTGTTGTATATCCCTTGGATGCCATCCACACCAGTACTTTATAGCCCTATAGAGTACTGACCCCTTCGGGGGCGTCCCATCACCATTTCAGGTTGAGGCTAGAGCTTGCTTCCTGTGCTCGTTGATCGAGTGATTTCCCGGAGAGAAGACTTGGTTCGTGCTTCCTCCATTCTGATTTGAACACTAATAAATTTGCTCATGGATATTTTACTTTAGAGCCTGTGTGCTCATGTTTGCCCCGTGTGGCATTTGATTTCAAACTATGTTTTCCGCTGCGTATTAAATTACTCATTATGTATGTTTATGGATGACTTACGTGTGAATGATATTCATGATGCCTTGTATAATATGGATGTGTTTGACTATGGTTGACTATTCGTATTGTACGACGGGTTGTTGACGTGTCCGGGTAGGTCCGGGGTGTGACACCTCTAGACTGTTCCTTGTATAACCGGGACTAACACACTCCGACCTCGGGGGATGAGTCACCTGTTCAAAAGTTTTTACTTGCTGGTTCAAACTACTAACCTCGGGCGGCGAGTTAAACTCTTCTTAGAGGCCTAGGGTCACGCTCTTCCGAGCAATTTTGTCACTTAATTGACATTCACATTTCCCGAAAAGGTTGATTTACTTTAGTTCTTTGGGGTTAGATTATCTGTTCGAATGAGGAGTCCGACTCACTTACTCGCGGATTCTATCTTTCTTTCAGAGGCTGGGTTGAAGCGTAACTTGGGAACTTGATGTCACTCTTTTCGAGTAGTGAGTCGCACTCACTTACTCACTGAGTCGTGGTTCGGCACTAGGCCACATGTTCTATTCTACACCTATTGCTTTTATGTGTAGGTATGACTGAACAAAGACGAGCCTGATGAGTCCGAGCTCGATGAGAAGAACGGTTATAGTCATCCTCTTCACAGATGACGACCATTGCAATAAAGGCTGAGGATTTCACCTCTTGCTTCATCTTGGGGGCGTCGGGTGTACTCTTTTTCCCTTCATTTGGATTTTTTCCCATTGAGTTTTTTCCTAATGAAGGTTTTTAATGAGGCATCTCCCCGACATGGACAAGAGCGTAAATCTTCCAGTCTCGGAGAAGAGCAACTGACTTGGACTACTCCCTCTTAGCCGAGTCTACTACTTGACTAAAGGAGTGTTTGCAGTTGATTAAAAAAAGCACTTTTCAGCTTTTGGCTTAAAAAAGTTAAAAAGAGTGTTTTCAAATGACAGTTTCTGCTTAAATTAATCACTTAAAAGCTAAAAGCTGGAAACAGGTGGAGGGGTGCTTTAAACTGCTTTTCACTTTTTCTATTACACAAAAAGTACTTATTTTACCAAACACTACCAACTTTTACTTTTTCAGAATCACTTTTTTCTCAAACACTACCAACTTTTACTATTAATCACTTTTCCCCAAATCACTTTAAAAAATCACTTTTTTAAAGTTGAAGCAATTGCAAACACTCCCTAAGGGAGTGGGGGACTCGTGATGGAGTTATGGGACTAGGCCCAGAGCCTAGTTGGCCCAAGCCCCGAACTTGGACCGGTGGATCCAAGTCCACAACATTTGCATCGTATCCAAGTGTGAATATAATGTACGATAAATGTTTAGTCATAACTTAGATAGTTAGATCGATACACATGTTTTAAACAAATATTGAATGAACAAATGTAGTTGCTTGTTACATTGCCACCTGATTGCTATTATTATTAATACTCGTACTATATTGTTCTCGTAATACTATATTTGCCATCGAAATTGTGCAATTTCATTCTGACTCAGAATCAGAATGATATTTGGGGAATGGAGCGACATCTCCGAGATCTTTGAAGCCACCCGCATAAAGAAGTAAAGAGTCAAGTTTTAGACTGAAACCCGAGTGCGTTGTATTGCCGTGTTTGCGAAGATCCAAGTACCATTTAAGTTGTTCTTGACGCAGCCCAACTTCTTCTATCCTGAAAACATGTAAAAGTTATACCCCTTTGTGGTTTTTACCCTGATAAGAGTAAAACATGTCATTTTTCTTCAAAATAGGACCACTTAGTTTAAACATTCTTAAATAGGACTTTATATGTGTGATTGGACCAAAATACCCCTATTGTTGTCCCCCTAGTTGGTTAAATACGGTACGGGAATTAAACGGGGTTTAATACGTACGCGTTTTATTCGGTAACATGAATGAAAAAACGGTCAAAAATTCGTTGAAAAAAACGTTGACTTTTAAAAAACGTGTAAATATGTATACATGTATAATACGGTATCTGTTACAAAAAATTCGGACTAAAAATACGGGGTATTATTTTGAACATTTAAATTATATACTTCACAAAAATAACATATATAATAAAAAGAAATAAAAGTATACACATATTCAAGTAGCAAACCCCATCACTACATATAAGAACAATCCGTAATTGCATAAGTCGACAACAAAAATTAAAAACAGTAATAAATTTTAAGACATAATTTTGCAAAATAATGTCAAAAAATGAGGTATAATAACAATAGAATGAGGCTAATTTGAAATCATTATCTTTATATGATCATCAAATAACACTCAAATTAAACTTATCATTTCCATCAAGATGATGGATGACATATGAGAAAAGTTGTGTGACTGCTACGTTTATTATTGTTTATGTGTAAAAATTTATACTTAAAGAAATGTCAGGTTTAGAAAAATCTTTAATTTTGATATGCTTGTTTGGAAAAATATTATAAATCCAATAGTATTTCACATTTTATAAAAATTTAAAACATTATCCAATAGTACTGTAACAATACAAAAACACAAAATCACGAGGATGAAGTTTTCCTTTTTTATTTTAAAATATTGTTGATCTTCTATGCATTAAATGCATTCACTCAATTGATTAGTTCATGTTTATATTTTTTGTAAAATACGGGTAAATTCATTTTATATGGGAAGTATAAGTTTTTTTAAACGGACCGAAATTAATTTTTGTTTTAAACGTGTTTTTTTTGCTCAAAAAAACGGTGCGTATTTAAAACGCGTTTAAAAAGCAAAAAAGCTAACTACGGCTGTCCCTGGACTGCTGCCAACTGCCTGCCGCCGACCACCACCAGCTGTCGTCGGACTGCCGCCAGACCACCGGCCGGCCACCGCCGAGCTGCCGCCACCACCGGACTGTCCCGCTACCAACGAACTGCCTTGGTTGTGCAAGAAAACTAGGGGGGATTAATTGGATTAATTAATTGCCGGAGTTTGCCGCCGTTGCCGGAATCCGCTGCCGACCGGCTGCCGGAGCGCTGCCGCCACCGCGGACTGCCCCGCCACCGACAGACTGCCTTGGTCGTGCAAGGAAACTAGGGGGGGAGCAATTATTTAGATAATTTAATTAATTAAATGAAAAATTGAAAATAATAATCCCAACTTTTGCCGGTCCGCTAACAATAATCCAATTATTGATTATTTTTGTATAATCCCAACTATATGGACCGTCCGCCAATAATGGTCCATGACCAGATATCACCTCCTACAACAAGTGAATTTAAATAGAAATTAAGCGTAAAAATTAAAAGTTGGGATTATTATTATCAATGTTTCCTTAATTAAATAGAATTAGGGGTAAAAATGGTAAGGTTAGTCCTATTTAGGGAAAACCAAACATTAAGTCCTATTTTGGGAAAAAACCTATGTTTTTGTCTTACCCATGTCAATTTTCTGTTTATGAATTAAATGTTTAGTCTAATAAATGTTTTACGTAGGAGGTGTTTGGGAAATGAAGTTTAGGCAAAAAAGGAAAAAGACGGGTCGACCCTTTTAGCGTTTTCAGTAAGTGAAAACGATGTTTGGTAATAGTTGTTGGGTCCTAGCATTTTTGGACCGAACTGCTGAAAACCAAACATTTTTCTGCAACCGCCAACTTGCTCCGCTACTCAAACCTACTTACTGAATCTGTTATTAATAACCCGCTAACACAATACATGAATTGCTAGATGTCAAACATGTCCGGAATGATTTTTGTTTTCCTCTACGCACTCCAATTCAAAAAATTGGGGACTGGGCCGACTGGCTGACTAAAGTCACAATTGCTTGGTCCGGCCCTGGATTAGGCTTACCTGGAAATAAGAGTATCCAACCGTTCCTCGCTTTGACTGCCGCTTAGTACAAATCCTACCTGAATGGTGTAATTTAATCTCTTAGTAGTAATTATTTAATTAATTAACTATTTAATAAAGGAAGATGATCAGAAGCAAAAATAGAAAGGTCAACGCATTACATGTGGAAAAAATATATCAAACGATGCAACTGTTTTTCCATCATCATTGAGGCGCACATGAAAGGGTTTTAGTTCTTTGGGATGATCATATACAATGACTGGCCGTTTATAGATGTTCGTAACTACATGCCTGCAAAAAATGCATCATTAAAGACAATACGATATATGTCCCCAAATTTACCTTAAATTTACCTTACCGGAGCCGCCGTGCGGCCTCCACGTTTTGAGGGCTTTCCCGGTGGAATTTTTCGATGAAAATTTTGGAGCATGTTCTTCATCAAGTCTAGTACATCCATACCAAATTTCAGAAAAAAATTCAATTGGGAAGACAGTCAAATGATTTTTGGAAGATAATTGTACCCTTTATATACATATAAAACACAGTTTTCTTCCAAAAATCGTTTGACTGCCTTCCTGATTGAATTTTTTGCTGAAATTTGGTATGGATGTACTAGACTTGATGAAGAACATGCTAAAAAACGTTCATCGAAAAATTCCACCGGGAAGTCCCTCAAAACGTGGAGGCCGCATGGCGGCTCCGGTAAGGTATACCTTACCGGAAGTTTTTCCTATATATATATATATATATATATATATATATATATATATATATATATATATATATATATATATATATATATATATATAGTAGTCTTCCTGTCAGGACTGTCCGGAAACGGACCTCCGTACGGACCTCGACATTTGGGTCCCTACCGGTGGAATTTTTTGATAATTTTTTTGAACATGTTCTTCATCAAGTCTAGTGTATCCATACCAAATTTCAGCTAAAAATTCCATTCGGAAGGCAGTCAAATGATTTTTGGAAGTTAAGCGCGCACTTTATATACATATAAAATGTAGTTAACTTCCAAAAATCATTTGACTGCCTTCCCGATGGATTTTTTAGCTAAATTATATTATGGATAAACTAGACTTGTTGAAGAACATGCTCAAAAAATTGCATCCAAAAATTTCACCGGGAAGGGGCCCAAACGCCGAGGGTTTGAGGTCCGTACGGAGGTCCGTTTTTGGAGGTCGTGACATGAACTTTCCTCTATATATGTATACATATGTTTCTCAAAATAGAAGTGAATATATACTGATTTCCGTAAATAGAAGCATTATGTAGTACTGTATGTTTTTTTCTTGAAGATGAGCAAAATGTTGTCATCTCCAACATGTTTTCAAGAAGACAATACTTACTCAGAAAAAAATATAACTTCAATTTTTGGAAGCACCTTTATTTTATTTCTACTCTTTTTTAGTCATTTTAGGGTAGCTTCTTAATGAGATTTAATTTGGTAATTTTATGCCGTAACTTTTTTTTGTGCCCGCTATTAGGATGTTTTCTTTTGGACTGTTTTCAGTCCCAGACCAGACCAGAGCAGACTAAAACAGACCAGACCAGACCAGACTTCCGTAGTTATAAAATACACAAAGACCAGACGTTTACCAGACCAGACCAGACCAGACCAGACTTACACAGACCAGACCAGACTAGCAAATTTCAGTCCAAAAGAAAACATCCTTAGTCTGATAGTCTTGTAACTTCGCTCATTTTCAATAATTAATAAATTTGTCCACATTAAATTGTAACTTGTCCACCATAAATTACAATTTTCAATAAAAAAAAGAGTTCGAAAATGTCATGGCGTCTAATTTTCCGTCACAAATAGTACTACGTAACTTGTAGTGGAAAAGTCTTAGGATGTTTTTACTTGGACTGTAATTTGTCCCAGATCAGACCAGTCCAGACCAGACCAGTTCAGACCAGACCAGAGCAGACAAGACTTGAATAGTTATAAAATACAAAGAAACCAGACCTTACCAGACCAGACCAGACCAGCAAATTACAGTAAAAACATCCTTAATGTTGACACAACTATTAGTTACAAAATCTAATATGCAATAGAGTAAAATTACAAAGTAATAATGGACGTTTGCATAAAATGCGAGACTAAACCTACCATTTCTCCAATTTCTTATAGATAAATTAAACTGTACGTACTAGCTAGCTGATACCTACATTAGTAAGCGGCCTTCAATAAGGACATGTCCAAATTCCATAACGATCCCTAGTTCTTCATTGATGCTAACCTGTTTACAATATCAATATATAAAACACGTAAAAATGTTTTATATATAAAAACAGTAGCTATATCTACACATGCATATAGGGAAGAGTTCAAATAAGGAACCTTAACGTCTAAAATAAGAATTAATCTCAGCCGTCTAATCTGTCAATCTGATGCACAATATCTCAATCTAATGCACTTTCGAAAAACCATTATCTAATGCACTTTTTGCATCAAATAAGGTATACTTGGAAAGTGCATCTGGTAAGATTATTGTGCGTCAGATTGACAATTTGGACGGTGGAGATTTATTTTTTATTTTTATACGTGAAGACGTTTTTTTAATTGATAGAAATGATGTAATAACAACCGCATTCATATCTTCCAGCAGTTTGCGATAAGAAATTCGCTTGAAGGAAGACGACGTGACGAGCTGGAGCTCCTCTATAAGCGTTGTGGCGGTTGGTTTTGATAGAAACATCACATCCTCAATGCACTTCTCTAGAATCCATTTGCACATAAACTTCAAAAGGTCTTCTGCACAGTCCATGGCATCCTACAAAATCGGAAAATATATTAGTAACATTGCCCGTTTCACGAGCTTATTTGGCAAATGACAAAATAACAAGCGAGGTCTGAGCCCGTTTTTGTTTGAATTGAGAAAACTAGAAGAATATGATGAGTTTAATGTCGTAATTAGCCTTTCAACGTTCTCCCTCAAACAATGGAATTAGCAGCGTTTCACGCGTGTTTTGGATAGAACGCTGATATCCAAACGCACCCTTTAACGTTTCTTCTCATACTAAGCTACTCGTTTTATATTAGAGCTTGTCAAGTTTTTTACGGGCATGTTGTTGTGGATCCGTTTCTGTCTTGCCGGATTCGGCTCAGGTCGCCGGAGATCGGTTTCCGGTAGTCTCCTTGTGCACACCAAGGCTAAGGGAGCAACAACCTATTCTACCTTCTCAACACTCCTCTTACTCAGCTTCACAAAGAAGAAGTTCTCACAGTCTATTCCAAAAAGCTTCAAGAGGTGGTGGATATATACAGCTAGAGCAAGGAAGAAGCAACTGTCGGTAGAGAACAATAGCACATGAAGTAGGATGCAGGGAAGTCTCATAATAAAGAAGATTTGGCTTATTAGCTCAAGGGATTGGACGGTACAAGGGACAACACAATCACACACCTCACTTATTTGATCTCACTTATTTGAGTTCAAATTCAAACGGGAGAAATAGACTTGGTACAAAACAAGTTTGGTAACTGGAGTAAGAGTAGTGGGTTGCTGAATAGGTTGTCAACTATTATTAATATACAAAGTCTATTTGGGCCAATAATATATTAACAATCTCCACCTTTGGCCCAAGGTAGTGCACTGAGACAATTCACGGAACCGCGGACTCATCATTGCCGAATTATTACAAGTATTATCGCAAAGATTATACAAGTAATATAAGAGAATACCCCATGTATTCTCGGATCACAAAGGGACAACACACCAAGCTTGCCGAGTCCATAAAGGACTTTACTCTACCAAATGGTCATCGAGTTCGAAGGGACACCAACACCAAACTATTAACAAACACTAGGTAAGTTAATAGTAAACCGATGCAACACAGGAAAAAATCATCCAAAATCAAAATTTAAAATCTTTTGACACGAAACAAATTTTTCAACAGGTAAACATTTAGTACCCATGTCAGCAGGATTAAATTCTGAAGGAATTTTCTCTAATTTTATAATTCCCTTTTCAACAATATCTCGAATATAATGAAATCTAACATCAATATGCTTAGTCCTATCATGGAAAACAGGATTTTTACACAGTTGAATAGCAGATTGACTGTCAGAAAATATGATCACATTTTTGCCAAGAAAATTAATTTCATGCAAAAGACCTCTAAGCCAAATAGCTTCTTTGAAAGCTTCTGTGGCAGCAACATACTCAGACTCAGTAGTAGATAGAGCAACAATAGGTTGAAGTTGAGATTTCCAACTCACACAAGAGCCACACAAGGTAAACACATAAGAAGTTGTAGACTTTCTATTATCTCTATCATTAGCATAATTGGAATCAACATAACCAATTAATTTAACACCTTCAGAGCACTTAGAAAAAGTCAAACCAACATCCACAGAATATTTCAAATACCTTAAAAGCCATTTCAAAGCATTCCAATGAGGCATTCCAGGATTAGACATGTATCTACTCAAACAACTAACCGCATATGCAATGTCGGGCCTAGTACTAACCATGAGATACATGACAGATCCTATAGCATTCGAATAAGGCACATTTTTCATTTCATTCATTTCAGTTTCAGTCTTGGGGGACTGATCCTTACTTAACACAAAATGAGAAGTAAGAGGCACATTCACAGATTTAGCATCAGACATAGAAAATTTACTCAAAACCTTATCAATGTATGATCTTTGATTTAACACTAGAGTAGATTTCTTTCTATCCCTAGTAATGCTTATGCCTAAAATTTTCCTAGCATCGCCTAAGTCTTTCATGTCAAAGTTTTCACAAAGAGATTTTTGGACATGCTCAATAGACTTCAAACAAGGACTAACAATTAACATGTCATCCACATAGAGTAATAAAAATATAGGCGCGGAGTCAATATTTTTATAATACAAACAATGATCGGCGGAGCTCTTAGAAAATTTTAAAGATTGCATGCACTTGTCAAATTTAATATTCCATTGCCTAGGTGATTGTTTTAAACCATACAAAGCTTTTTTCAACAAACACACATGGTCAGGCAATTTAGGATCAACAAAACCCTCAGGTTGGTGCATATAAATATTCTTATCAAGATCACCATGCAAAAAAGCAGTAGTTACATCCATCTGTTTTAATTCCCAATTAAAATGAGCAACTAAAGCAAGTATAATTCTAATGGTGGTGAACTTGACAACAGGAGCAAAAATTTCGGCATAATCAATTCCCTCCTTTTGAGTAAATCCCTTAGCTACTAATCTAGCTTTAAACCTCACATTTTCAGATTCTTGCTTCACCTTAAATAGCCACTTACAATCCACTAAGGAACAACTAGCGGGTCTAGGAACAAGTTTCCAAGTTTGGTTAATTTTAAGGGATTCCATTTCACTATTCATAGCACTAATCCATTCTTTGGAATATTTAGACTTTAAAGCCTCTTTAAAAGTCCTAGGTTCATTGCATTCAAGGGATTCAAATATGTTAAAGGCAAACTCAGATATATCACAATTAATCAAATTGCAATCCCTATATCTTTCTGGCTTCCTAATAACCCTTCTATCTCTATCCCTAGCAAGGTGATAGTCATGCAAATCATCATTTTCAGGAAAAACCTTCTCATCATGCATATCATGCTCCACCTCATTCGAAGTACTCTCACCTTGATTTTCAAGAACATTTTCATGCAAATCATTTTTAGCAGAAAATTCAGATTGAAATTTAACAGGAACTTGCTCCACCTCATTAGGAGCATCATTATGAGGAACATGCACAGGTAAAGTCAAACAAGGAAATTCATTTTCATTAAAAATGACATCTCTACTTATAACTACTTTAAACCCTGGTTCACTCCTATCCCAAAGCCTATAACCCTTTACCCCTTCTGGGTACCCTAAGAAAACACACTTCTTAGATCTAGGTTCCAATTTATCAATCTTTTGATGCACATAACCCGCACATCCAAACACTCTTAAGTTCGTCAAATCAAGCTTCTTGCCCGTGAAAACAGATTCTGGGCACTTCCCTCCTAAGGGGACAGACGGGGACCTATTAATTAAATAAGCAGCGGTATTAAGCGTTTCCCCCCAAAATTTCTTAGAGAGACCAGATGTGGCCAACATGGCCCGCACCCTCTCTAAGAGAGATCTATTCATCCTTTCAGCAACCCCATTCTGTTGGGGTGTGTAAGGAACAGATTTATGTCTTTTTATACCCCAAGTAGCACACAAATCATTCATTTGTTTATTACAAAACTCAAGTCCATTGTCGGAAATAAGTTTTGTGAAAACATCAAGATTTTCTTCAATATCTTTAGACATGTCAAGTCTAAATTTGAAAAATTTTTCAAGTAAGAACATTCTACTCGGTAGAGAGGTTTCAGTATAAAGCTCTTCAAGTATTAAAACAACAATAAATCTAACAATATAAATTAAATGAAAAAACAGAAACTGAATTTCAGATAAAAGAAGACTTACAGTAGCCAAACACTAGGAGAGTGTTCGGTCCTTACCCACCCACAACGGGATTTTGGAATGGTGGACTAAATAATTGACTGGTTAGACTGCCTGATGACCAGGTTTGACCAGCTGGCGTGCAACTCTCTCTCTGGTTTTTGTACGTTTCTGCTTCAAGCTTCCAGTAGCCCAAGTACACTTCCAGGTGCAATAGCAAGTAGCAACACCTCCAGCTAGTAGTTCAGCCCAAATCCGTGAAGCCAACTTCACGTGAAAGCCAACAACGACAAAAAACCTCAGCCAAGCACAAAAGCATCAACAGTTAGTCCTTACTCTTCCAGAATCAATTAGCACAAAAGGCCGCAGTTGTTCAGCCACCCTCCAAACTTCAACTCCAGTCGATGAATGGCTCCTGACTGCGAACCAAGCGACGAACGACGCCCTCCCTGCGACGGCAACCTCCGGCAAAGAGCTCTAAACTCCGTGACGGGAAGAGACTCCCAGTGAAGATGAACAGTGACCTTGAAATCGACAAACGATTCCCGGCGTGAAGGGTCTGGGCGAGTCACGAGCAGTCCTTAAGCGTTGATTCCCAGGCAGTCGGCAGCTCCAACGGCGACCTCCACCTTCGAGCTCCGTAATCGACTAACGACGGACGGGGTTTGGGCGGTAAGGTTCTAGCACCACCAAAAAAAAAAACCACGACTCAGATCTGGCAGATCTTCCAGAAGTTTCAACCGGCGGCGGACGGCGGCGGTCGGCGGAGGACGGCGGCGGTCGGCGGCGGACGGCGGCGGATGGCGGCGTACGTAGGAATTCAGCGAAATCGACGGCAGAGACAGCCCTGGCTCTGATACCACTGTTGTGGATCCGTTTCTGTCTTGCCGGATTCGGCTCAGGTCGCCGGAGATCGGTTTCCGGTAGTCTCCTTGTGCACACCAAGGCTAAGGGAGCAACAACCTATTCTACCTTCTCAACACTCCTCTTACTCAGCTTCACAAAGAAGGAGTTCTCACAGTCTATTCCAAAAAGCTTCAAGAGGTGGTGGATATATACAGCTAGAGCAAGGAAGAAGCAACTGTCGGTAGAGAACAATAGCACATGAAGTAGGATGCAGGGAAGTCTCATAATAAAGAAGATTTGGCTTATTAGCTCAAGGGATTGGACGGTACAAGGGACAACACAATCACACACCTCACTTATTTGATCTCACTTATTTGAGTTCAAATTCAAACGGGAGAAATAGACTTGGTACAAAACAAGTTTGGTAACTGGAGTAAGAGTAGTGGGTTGCTGAATAGGTTGTCAACTATTATTAATATACAAAGGCTATTTGGGCCAATAATATATTAACACATGTAGATAACAAAGGAAATTAAAGGTCGTATAGTTGAGGGTTTATTCCAATATCAGTCTAGAAAACAACTCTTAAATGACAGATAATCACATACTCCATATTAACAAAAATTAAAGCATTCACAACAACACTGTTATAATTTGTTACTGCCTCCGTAGCGTTAGGATCTTCTAACTTTCCATTTTTTTAAATAATCTTCTCATTTCAAAATCTTCTCATCATACGTTCAATAATTTTGAAAATAATACACTATTACACCTACTTTTTTGGATTTATCCTTTATTCCATCACACTATTTCATTATCTTTCTATCATATCCTCAATAATTAATACGGAGTATATCCTTTCAGTATTCGTAATCGGTAGAATCCTTTCACTTTCAAATTGGGGAGATCCTAACGTTACGGAGGTAGTATCTCATGAAAGATGGAAAGAAAAAGGTGGTACCTCTAATTGAGAGAAAGCCATTTCTGTCTCAACCTTCCACATCTCAGCTAATGATTTAATACCATAAGGTGGATCAGGTCGAAAGAAGGGACCATAAGTGTAAACATTTCCCAGGGCGCTTGCTTGGCTCTGCAGATGAAAGTGGCCTGAAGAAGTGAGATGCATAAGCTCTGAAAAATAATCTTGAGATTCCATGTATCCATCTTCTTCTTTATTTCCACTCATCTCTTCTTCACCAGCATTCTCCTCTTTTTTCCTCTGATCTTCATTTGTTGCAACAATTACATGGAATTTTTTGTCAGATTCTCGAGTGTCTATGTCGGTAATTATGGGCACTTGAACGTACAGAAATCCATTGGCTTGGTAGAAGGTGCGTAATGCCGTAAAGGCGGAGTTATGCATACGCATAATGCTTGTCATCTGCATTGATTATTGGTATCAAAAGATAGAGATTAGCCAAAGTGTCGTTTCCATAAGAAGTGAGAACATATCTAAAATCTTATGGCTCTAAATATATCAAAAATGAATTAAAGTGAATAAAAAATGCGATGATAATTTTGTAAATAAATCAAAGTTTCTCTTCTTTGCAAAAATGGACTTCTTATCTAAATGATCAAAAGTGGATGATTGAAAAAGTGTCTTAATACAACAGCGCACTTGAGATGATTAAAAGTGAAGTCGTTCACATTTCGTTGGAACTAGACCCACCCTTGGCTTGGACATTCAAAATCTATATAGTCTCTAGGTCTTAATAGTTAATAAGCTAGTACTCCGTATTAAACTAATTTGCCCATTACCTATTCAAGTAGCTAGTTAAGGCAATCCTTTTTTATTCTTTGATTTTGAGCATCACCTTTTTTTTTATCAAATTGTGTGAATTACCTAAAGAGTGGTGCTTCGTGTACACACTTTTTGTGCATATTTTGTTTACACCCTCCCTAGTTGTCTATTTATAAGGAAACTTCTTAATGCATGAATTGCCTGTGTAGACAGACAACTAGGGAATGTGCACACAATATGTACAAAAAGTGTGTACCAACAATGTTTTCCATTATCTAAATAGGATTAAAAGAGGATAAAACATGGAGAATTTTTTCGCCCCAGACCGTTGACCGCCGCCGGTCACCAGAGCTCCACAACCGCCACCGCCACCACTGGACTGCCACGCAACCGACGGTCTCCCCGATCGCCCTAGGGAACTAGGGGGAATTAATTAATTATTTAGATTAGGGGTATTAAGAGTAGAAAATTAATGTTTAGTCCTATTTGTGAAAGATTTAGGTTTTAGTCCTATTTTTGCAATTATGTTTCCATTTAGTCCTATTTAGGGTGATAACTATATCAAACTCCAATTCCATTTTAGCCATTCAGCCTAGGATTATCTCCAATGCAACAATATGCACAATGTACATGTGACATGTGAGAGATAGATATAGAAAAACAAATCATTTACATTTCACCCTCTTTCTTTATGCGGGTTTATATAATTTTGGTAATGTTTTCACCACAATATCTACATTTAGACATCCATCTTCACATTGCGAAGAAAAACTTAACCAGAACACATAAAACATTTCAAATAAGGAAGGATATATATTGCTCATTAAATTTATGTGTTACTTTTATCCCTCTCATGCCAAAGATACACCGTGCACATTATGACATTGGAGATGCTCTAAGTCTCAATAGAATTGCTAAATATCTAGCTAAATTTTAAATACGAATACCAATTTTGAATATTGTCAGAGAGGAATTAAATTTGATATAAGTGAATTGTCGAAAAATGGAATGAACAAATTTAGTTTGGTGAAATATACTCCCTCCATCTGACCTTGCCAATTTTTTTTTGTCCCAAAAATTATCACTTTTCTTTTAAAGGAAAGAATTTGTGGTTTTGTTTATTTCTCTTTTATCTGTACAAACCTCAATCACACTGTTTTTACTTTTATTATTTCACATCTAACATAAAGTTGGCAGTCTAACAAAACAAAGGTAATATGAAATAAGTAATATTTTTATGTACTTATAGCCTATTACAATTTTTGTTCCATATAAATATTACTACCTCCGTCCCATATTTATCTTCACTTTTCGCACTCGGATTATTTTTATTAAATAAAATTTACATATTCAGAAACTACATACATTAAAACCGCTACAAAGCCTGATAAAAAAAATTAAATTTGATAAAAGTTTGATATATAAAGTAAAAGATTAAGAGTAATTTGAGTTGACCGTGTGAATAGTAAATGGGAAGATAATTCAGGGACGGAGAGAGTAACATCTTTGATTGTAATGAGTTTCAAACATGTGACATTTTCAAAATGTCATAGTAATATACGAGGTAGATTCTATGGTACCCATATGATACAATATTGTTGTTCACATGAATCAATCAAAGTATTGTAGTTGAATTATTTAAATGAAAATTATTTGACTTTCAAAGAACGTTCTGTTTAATACATAGAACTATAGAAGTGTATTAAATTATAACCAAATCAGCAAAACCTGATTGCTTTGCTTCATTCTCATTAAAATTGTGATCATTCTACGGAAACCACATTCATTTTATGTTGGTGCTAAATGATGTGTTATGTGTACAAAAACAAATTATAATGCATTTGCCTACTACTCACGTGATCTTGATTATTTTTTTATGATTATTTTGAAATTTTAAATTTTAATATAATATCATAGTTATTAAGCTCAAACGACCAAGTCCAAACAAGTAATTAAGACTCCCGTTGTTTTTACGTGGACTTATTTCAATCCCAGACAAGACTAGACCAGACAATTTCTGACCAAATCAGATCAGATTTGACTTTCGACAAGTGTAAAATACACAAAGACGAGACATTTATCAGACCAAATTGGCTCAGACCAGACCAGACCAGACTAAATTAAAAAATTCAGTCCAAATTAAAACATTCTCAAAATTAAAAGAGCACACAAATTTGACTCAAAATTAAAAGAGCACACAAATTTGGAGATTGATATGTTCCAATCACTGACCTGTGCTGTTCTAGGTTGAAGGTGAGGATAATTCCTCAATACTGTCAAAGGCAAGGTTCTCCTTGTTAGTAGATACTCATTCTTGTCAACAGTCCCAAGATGCAAAATTTTATTTGCCAAGAGTTCAATATGGTGTTTCCCCTCAGTTGATGCCTTCTGCAATATACCCTCTACTACTATGCATGTTCCGGTGGGCATCACTTTTTCTGGACTTTCTAGCTTCGAGTCCACCAATACCTAAGATCAAGATACATGCATGATGCATCTCATAATATCTTTTGAAGAAAAAAAAATGCATGAAGCTAAGTGGCGTAGATAGGGGCCCAAACTGGGCCGGGCTGGTACAAAGTTTTTTTTTGGGAAAATTTTAATTAACACGGATTTTTACACTACTACTTAAAGCAATTTTTAAAATTGGGGTGGGCCAGAGCCTAACACGCCCCTAGCTCTGCCCATGAATTAGCTACCTAGAGTAAAGTTATTAACCTCCAACGTACTCCCTCCGTCCTCATATTAAATTCCTAGTTTGAATTTTACGGTATTTTAGGTGGAAGTTTGGCTCTTAATATCTAAAAATATATACTTATAATTTCTACTATAAATTAACATTGGAATAATATATATTTGTATATGGAGTATGAAATTAATTTTGTGTGAGAAAGTAGTAGGAGTATAAATTTAGAATAATTAACCATCAAAGTTTATAAAGTTTGATTCAAAAAGTGTAATTAGGAATTTAATTGGGGATGAATATGGAGGAAGTTTATAAATTAAAGATAATAGAAGTCTTGACTCTTTACTATATACTGTATACATACCTGAAGATTCTTCACAGAGGAACCGTCATTCACTTCCAACATTGAATATAGTGGTGGGGACAGGTTTTGCATATCAGACTTCTCTTTTATCTAAGAAATTAAAAACCCTTACTATAAAAACTAATTAAGAAGATAAAATTACGACAAAATAAATGTACTTAAAAGAAATCTGAAAAATCCACAACTACCTTCAACTCCTTGGAGATCTTAACCCACCCTCCAATCACTACTCTTTCACCAAAAAGTCCCACTCCATCATCATCCCTTTCAAATATAGTTTTCAAGACTAGCCTGTAAGTATACTTACTGCTAAGGCTGCTTGGTGTAATGTCACTCATTGATTCTAATGAACTCATTTTTATGATTTTTGTTTTTATAATTAAGGAAGATCAGAACAGACAGTAATTAAAGTGTAGGTGAAGGAGTTCCATATGGGTTGTAAATTTGCAATATATATACACGTTATAAGTTATAATAAGTATTTAGAGAATGCATATTTACTAGATGGATGCTTTGCTTGAAAAACAAATTGTCGAATTAAAGAAGTTACAGAATATATGCTTTTAGTAAGTTCAAAGAGGAAGGAAAGGGATTGTTATTAGGTCTAGCCATTAGAGTGATAGCTAGAGTTGGAAAAATGGATTTGGTAAAAAAGGGATGGCTATAATTGAAATTAAAGGATTTTGGGTCGTGCCCAAAAACCAAATCATGGAAAGGGTTTCGAAGTGGTAAAACTAGTCACAAATCCTCGAGTATTATACTTTTATTTATAAATAAGTAATATTTTTATTCTTTATTAGTTGTAACAATTTAGTTTGGTATGTTTGATTCTTTCCATTTTTAATTATATACCGACTACCGAGTATTATATTTTAATATATATAAAAAAATTATGTAAATTATTGTGAAATTTATTTCAAAGTAAAATTTTAAATATATTTCAAAGTAAATTTTTAAATATTTAAAGCTGATAATTAAATATATTAATGTTCAAAAGTATACATTAGTAAACATGAAAGTTAATTGTTGTTTTTTTGCGGAACTTTCTCACATAATTTAGTATCTGTTCTGTTAAATATCAACAATATTGATTGAGATGCATTTCAAACCTGCAAGTGACATCCTGTTTGGTAGTGCCTCAATGATGTCATCGAATCACCCATGTTGTAACTAAATAAAAACATATGGGTTTCAAAAATATTAAAAAAAACTGTAAATGTGACCAGGGGGTCCCCAATATGGATTTTGGAGGATTTCAATAGAGTTTAGAATTTCGAATTTAGGTGTACCCGACTTGGATTTCTGTAAAATCTATGAAAATAAAGGTGTCCTCAAACATTCCATGAATTTTTATTACGGTATTACTTATTTACATGGATTTTAATGGATTTTGGTAGATTTCTACATACAAAAACTAAAAACATTCCACCCCAATCTTGTAGGCTCCTTTCGGATTTCCAAATCCACACGATCATTTAAAATCCATCAAAGTCATAGTTGGGGACACCCCCTTAAAACATACCTAGTTATAGTTTTTCTTTATCTTCTCCAAAATAGGATGTGTCCGCTATTAAATCCCAATCGGCACTAATTTAGGGGTAAAACTTTGTTTAATTTCATTTATGAAATTAATTCATGCTTAACTATTTCTTTTAAAAATCAATCATGGAAATTATCAATGCAATGAACTCCCTTCAGGTTTGATATATTATCACTCAAACCCATGTACTATAAAAATGTACTCCTATCACCCTCCCAATCCTTATGATGGTTAAGTAACTTCTTATTTACGTTTAGAGAAAATTATAGACATATTTCCGTAACTTTTGATTGTGTCCGCTAGTAATGCTGTAATTTTATGTGAACAAATATTTGATCGGATAATTAATAAATTTGACCATATTAAAGACTCTTCCACCAAAAAATGATCAAAACTGACCTTGTCTAGATAGGTTGCTTTATGCCTTTGGATTTGAAAAATGACTGAAATGACAAACTGAATTAATTCCACATTTAGTTCATACCTTTCACTTTATCCACTTTTGGTACTTAACTAATGTTTCTTAACCATTTGTAGTTCTTTTCGGTGATTTTAACCACCAAAAACATTGACGGAAGAATCATATATAGGCGAAAAGCAATATTCATGTATAAAAAATTGTCATTAAAGGTTCACAAAGAAAATCCATGATCCTGAAGATCCCACGAACCGGGTCGCACTCACAACGTCCTTGGGTCTAGTGGGCTAAATTTCAAGCAATATGGAATTTCCACATTTGACAAATGCCCTTTATGAAGAAAACGGAAGAAGAGAAGTGGTTCCACCAAGCGATCTGGTAATACATTTTAATTATATATGTTCATCATATGCAATGCCCTTACTCAGATGAACATATATAATTATAATGTATTACCTGATCGCTTGGTGAACCACTTCTCTTCTTCCGGTTTCGTCATAGAGGGCATTCGTCAAATGTGGAAATTCCATATTGCTTGAAATATGAGCCCACCAGACCCAATTAATTATATATGTTCATCATATGCAATGCCCTTAGTCAGATGAACATATATAATTATAATGTATTACCTTATCGCTTGGTGAACCACTTCTCTTCTTCCGGTTTCGTCATAGAGGGCATTCGTCAAATGTGGAAATTCCATATTGCTTGAAATATGAGCCCACCAGACCCAAGGACGTTGTGAATGCGACCCGGTTCGCGGGATCTTCAGGATCATGGATTTTATTTGTGAACCTTTCTGGAAACTTCAATGACAATTGTTCAATGATTTCTTGGGGTGACAGCTCGATGAACGTGCGATGCTCTCCTTCGAGGAAAAAAGTTGTCTCCAACGCCTGGCTCATCGCAATGGCATAGCAGGATCCTACGTAGTACACACACCATAAAAAATGAAGTTTTTATAAAAGAAAACTATATACGTCTAATGTGAATTGAATAATAATCCTTCATGTCTACATAGGTGACAGAATTAAGTTCAAGTTTTGCATTGTCAATTGCCGTGACATGAAGAACTGCAAGTACACTCATTATGAGCTAGAGCCAACAGAAGATATGTGATCAATGACAGCGGGCAGGGTGATATAAGATCTTTCTCTCAGGCTGCTACAGATTTGAGCAGGGTGGGCTGCAACTTAAGTTAATAAGGTGGAAGGGAGTTTTTGTTCCCTGACCCTCTTTAGGAGTAATTAGGACAGTATCATGTTTGATAGACATCTCCTTTACATATGAGAATTTTCCTTTATTTCGTTAATAAAGGAAAATTTAATGAAGTGTTTGAAAACATGTGGGTACGTAAGCAAGTGTTTGAATTCCATCTTGGTAGGTAATGAAGTGTTTACCTTGACAATGCAATGGCAAAACTTTCTTCATCATCATTACCCAGTGCCGCAAAGGCTTCCACCTACGGTGGGGTAAGGGGGGGTCAGATGTACACAATCTTACCCTTGTACTAACGTTCAAAGAGATTGTTTCTGAATGCCCCATATTATGGCAAAACTTTCTTGTGTTATTAAATTATACTACGTTTATATAATGTATACAAAAAATAGAGAGAAAAGAAAACATGTAAAAGAAAACACCATTAATATGCTTATGTATGTGTCTGTGTATATCTTTATCTTGACAAACTAATAAGCGTGAATATGGGTAAGCCCATTTTAGGTATAAAAAATTTATTGGTGTAATAATAAAACTTACTTGGCATGTACTATTTGCGTAAGTGTTTGCAACTATTTCCGGGTTAATACATCTCCTTGCTAAACGTCGTTTATAGATTTGTTTGTATAGCACTATAGCCTCAACCACAGAAACCATGTATGCCGTTGTGTTTGATCGTTATTAGCTGTTGGACCAAAGTCTCCCGCAGATAGCCGCGTGTCTTGCATCCCTTTGTCTTCTTTGTCTTCTCTCCTGTAAGTTGTGATGTTCCTTTGTTTTGATGCTCGATGTTGATGATAACAATAAAAAAGTTATTTAATTTCATATGCACCTGCAAATTGATCGTCCTCCTCTGCATTAGAAATTATGGGAATTCAAACACACTCTTTCATTCTGTTCAGTTGGCAGACTTTGTTCCAATTCCCCATATTTGTGTTCTTGTTTTTATTCGGCTTTCTTTACTCAATCATACAATCTTGGGGTGAAAACTGTTCTCTCCAACGTACCGTGCTTGTATAGTTGTATGAAATCTTGTAGCGTTGCAGTTAATATAACAGTTTGCAGACCTTCCATTTTAGGTATTCTAATGTGGGAGATTTAAGTACTGAGATGTTTTTACAATTCTTTATCATTGACCTTTTCCCTAAGTGCTTTTGAAGTTCATATTATGATGCTCCATATAGGTTAATTTCAGAATGATGATTTTATGTATTTAAGCTGATGGTGTATTTAGGGTTTAATGCACCAAACCCCGCGGTGAAATGAAAATTCGGCGCATTAGCCCCCTGTGATTTAAAAAATGTGTCAAACCCCCTTGTGTTATAATAAATCATGCGCAAACCCCCTCCAAGAACAAATTTTACAATTTTGAAATTACTTTTTTTAATAATATGGTTGAATATATAAGTAAATTTGTCAAGATTTCTAAATTATACAAAAAAACTAACCATTTTTCATTTTTTTTTTGGAATTAAATTTGTTCTTGGAGGGGGTTTGGCGCATGATGAATTATAACACAGGGGGGTTTGACGCATTTTTTAAATCACAGAGGGCTGATGCGCCGAATTTTTATTTCACGAGGGGGTTCTGTGCATTAAACCCGGTGTATTTAGTTTACAATTTGGCTAACCTTCAATTTTACTCCTGCGTATTCTCTTGAAAGACTTTTATTGTCTTCTTTGGTAATGATAAAGCAATAGAATTTAGAATGTTTAGATTTATGGGATAAGATTCCTTACTAGTTACTACTAGTAAAAGTTTTCTTAAAATAGAAACACTAGAATCTTTAATAATATCATCATCTTACGTGTTTTTACCACTCATATCCTGAACTAAAATAGATAATAAAAGGATTGTTAATTTGTTATCTTTGACAGTAGTGTGGAAGAAGAATGTGTTTTGTTCATCATAAAAGAGGAGCCATTTCTTATTCCTTTTTGGTTAAAAACAAAATTCACAACAGCAGGTTAATGGTTGAGCTTAGCATAGGCTTTATGGAGTTCAATCCTAATTTTTCGACTCCCCTTCTCTGCATAGTTAAACTCATTAAGTTTTACCAATTCTACCAACTTGCTGACTTTCTCAATATGTTTCAAGAGATATTGTTCTACCAGGTCTTCAAATCTTTTAAACCCTTTTAGGTTTAAACATAAAGCCATACAAAGAAGTACAATTTGGCAACATTGGTTCATCTTAATGATTTGATGTTAGTTGTGGCAGAACCATGATATTTGATGAAGGCTTGGTTTTGACTGTGGAAGATAAAGCGTCCTCTAACAAGGAGGAAGTAGAAGGATGGACTTCAAGATTCTGGTCAGTAGAAGATATTGCCTTGAAAAGCACACTTTTAGGGATATTTTTTTCTTGTTACCTTGAGTAAAAAAATTCTTCAAATTTGTGATTTATGAAAACAATTAAAATGTGTGGACTCTGTTAGGCCCGGAAATTACTGAGCAAATTGGGCCAACATAGCAGCTTCTAAGCAGCGGCGAAGAGCCCAGCGGAGTGGTCAATGCACAATCCAACTAAAAACGGAAAGAATATTTGAAAGAAAGGAAGTCCAAGACTTGGGGGAGAAGGCTCTTACTTTCCCTAATTAATTGAAAAACATCCAAGGAAAGAAAATCATGTATTAATAAATGTACTATGTATGGATCAAGGGAGGGAGCATAAATATAGATCAATTGTGATCAAAACCTCCACTTTGTATTCTTGGATGCCATTACAAACGAGCAGTAAGCCTTTACTATTTCCTTTGTTCTTAATCACCCCATTATGGATTCATACTTGTTCGATTCCCATTTTATTCATATATTTAGTTTAGCTTATTTTGGCTAAAACAGACTCTATAGTTAAAGAGGTAGGCTTTTAGGATGTTTTTACTTGGACTGTTTTCAGTCCAGACCAGACTTAAACAGACCAGAATATATCAGACTTCCGTAGTAATAAAATATAAAGAGATAAGACACTTACCAGACCAGACTTAAACATACCAGATCAGATCAGCAAATTACAGTCCAAGTAAAAACATCCCTTACACCCTATTGTTACAATGTTACCTATTGCTTCTCTCATAAAACATACTCCTCTTTAGTTTTTCTTTTCAAGTCAAGGATTCTATCAAGCTGAAATTATTGGATCTCAATGTATTATAAATCCATGTGGCTAGGGCCTCCCACTACTACACCAGGTCTGAAAGCTTAAGAACCCCCTCCCCCTCCAACCTTTCACCAAACATCTCCTTTGTTTTGTCCAATTTTTCAACAAAGGGAAAGCCCTTGATTTACATTATTTCCAGGAATGTTGTGAGGGTAAAAGTTAAATTTTAGTATGATTTAAGTTAGGAGTTACAATTAGCATCATACATTGATGTATTAAGTGCACAACTTTCTTATCAACTCATTATAGTCAACACATATTATAACATTGTTTGAATAAATTAAGTTGACAATATTTATGAGGTTAATTAATTTAGTAATTCTGATATGCAGAGAGGACTAGCTTAGTCATTCCCATTGCGAGCAGATGGTTAATAAACTACACATGCATAAAAATAATATTGTTCAGATTCACGGATATAATTTATCCGAGAAAAGGATAAAAAGGTATAGTGAGGGACAATGATAAGTATGCCTTATTCTTTTTTTTTTCTAGCGCCATCCCCCATTCTCGTATTGGAATAATTTCTTTTTCCAGTTTTTAGCTTTAACAAGTTAATATTACTGTTTTCAAAGATGTGCTTATGTTTAGATTAGGTACTTTAAAACATAAAAGTTTGAGGCAACGTGAAAGGTGCTTTGAGTGGGTAATGCTTTGATTTACGTAGTCAAAAGATTATTTATTTAGATCATTATCTATTAAAAAGTTGTGTTTTACAACATATAATTACTATCAAAAACATGTTTCATTGTATATTGTCTAACTAATAATTTATTCTAGATGATAAATACAAAAAGTAAAAAGGTGGTGAATGATCAACATTGTTCATAATGAGAACTAGGGGTGGACATAAAAACCGAACCAGTACCGAACCGAATCGAGTACTAGATATTTAAATGGTTCTATAGTTTTTTACCCCAAACCGAAATCGTACCGTTTGAAACGGGTACAAGACTGGTCTTAGATTTTGAGAACAGAAAAACGCCGGATTGAATCGTTGAAAAATAATGCATTTGAGATTTTTATATTTCTTCATACCAATAAATGTTTTTATAGACTAACAATTTATAGCCCAAGTATGGGTTCATCTGTTCCAATTTTATATAAATATTATGTTGTTATTGTTGCCTTGTAGATAATTTATGTTATATGGTATATATTAAAAGTATGCTACAACAACAACAACATTCAAGCCTTAGTCCCAAAAGATATTGAGGTCGGTTAACATGAATCGATACATGATTTCATCACCAAAAGGGAAAGAGAAAATAAAGATAAAAAAGATACGCTATTATAAAAAGTTAATATAAAAAGAGATGAATATACCTAAAAATGATAAAATAAAAAGGATAAAAAAATGTATATATATATATAAGGATAAAAGGATAAAAAACAAGAAAAGAAAAAAATATGAGGGGAAAAGATGACACGAGATCACTCCTCCACACAAATACCCGCTCTCCACTTTGCTCTCTCCAAGTCATACCCTCATCCAACCCAAGAAGAAGCATATCACTTCGGACTCCCCTAACACACGTCTGTTTGGGCCTTTCTCTTCCTCTCTTCCTTGCCTCTTCTCCACACATCTCAACTCATCTGACAGGGGCATCACTCTGTCTTCTACACACATGACCAAACCACTGTATGTATGTGCGACTCCCACATCTTGTCTTGAATAGGTGTTACTCCCTCCCTTTGTCCGATTCTCTCATTCCTCACATGGTTCTTCTTACTATGTCCACACATCCAACGCAGCATGCGCATCTCAATAGGTATACATTTATACTTTGAGATTCAAATTTTTACTCCCACCCTTTGTTAAAACTTTGACAAGCTATAAAATTTATACTTTGTTAACAATCAGAGTACAAATATAAAAGATACTTTGTAACTTTTACAAAATAAAATAAAATTGGTGTTAAATTAGGGGTAATTTGAGTTTGCACCCCATATTATTGTCTAAATTGGACTTTGTACCCCATTTTTAAAAATCTTTGTTTTTGCACCCCAACCCTATATGAAAAGACAAAAAAGCCCCTCCATTAACAATTCAGTTGAGCTTCAACACATTCTTGATTGAGGGCATTTTTGTCTTTTCATATAAGGTTAGGGTGCAAAAACAAAGATTTTTAACAATGGGGTGCAAAGTCCTATTTAGACAATAATATGGGGTGCAAACTCAAATTATCCCGTTAAATTATTATTTTATTTTTATATATTCAATATTGATGTCATATGAAAGATAATAAAAAATTATGAATTTTGATGTATTTTTGGTAATGATCATAGTACAAATAAAAAAGATATTTTTTAAAGTGTTAATTTTTTTACATATTCAATATTGTTTTCATATGAAAGATACATATTTAATTTATTTTTTGTAATAATCAGAGAACAAATAAAAAAATTATATCACTTTTAAATAAAATGAAATTTTATTTTGGTGGGCTCCTATCTCATGTTCTCCTTTGGCCTGCTTGTTATGTGTGTTACTTGTTTTTCCACCACTTGGAGTGGAGGGTCTGTTAACTAGGGTTTAAGAGAGCACTATTTTGGGAAATACATTTAACATGATCTTATTTTGGTAAATATGTTTTTATTTAACATTCTTTTAGGAAAAACTCTTTAAAAATGATCGCCACTTTTAATTTTGCACACTTAATTATGTAATATTCTAAATAAGTAATGTTGAATTTATTGTTACTGAATTTGGTGGAGAGATCTATTTGAGCTATTTGTCATATCATTTTTCTATATTTATTAATAAAATATCATTTTTTTCATTATTCAACAAATTCAATGCATTCAACATCTTCAGCTAGAATTTCATTAATTCCAATTGATTAGACAATTAAAGTCTTAACATTATATTGACTGGTATAACAGTTAAACATTTCTTATCAATCTTATTAAAATAAGATAAGTACAAGAAGGGCGCATGAAAATCTTAGCCTTGACAAAATACATAAAAGCTAGCTACATAAAAAAGAATTATATTAAGATTAAATATTTTTTCTTCCTCAAATATGAAAAAATATACATTCCTAAACAGGAATACACATGAGTAATATTTTTGCGAGAAAAATTGGTAAACGTGTTTAAGATGTTTGGGAGATTTTGGAGAGAGGGAGCTGAGGAGGAGGAGCAAGGAGGGTTATGACCCCTTTTTTGTTTGGAAGTTTAAAAAATTATAATGAAGCATTATTTTGGAGTTTTTTTTTGTGTAAGCTTCTGTAACCTTTCGATCAAATGCTCAATTTTTAAACTGCCAAATTTGAGATTTGTTGAATGATAAATAATTAATAAAAAAAATTTACCCCATATTAAAATGAATACATACATCTTCAACTATTTGGATACATCATGCCTCTAAATAAGTCTTACATTTACTATCTTCTCGATGAATATATCTAAGATGAATAAGTATTTTTAACACTAGTAAGTTTGTAAATATACTTATCCACAATTTTTTTTAATTTTTAAATAATTTTTTCATTCATATAAAGTGAATAAAAGTAATCTCATTATTTAAATATACAATGTCTGTGTAAGTTAATATCAAAGTGATTTTTTAAAGGAAAATATCAAAGCAACTAATAAACTAACAATAAAATATCATGGAACACGGTAAACTATCATGATTTCTACCACTAGAAACGGGTACTAATTTAATACATATAATTTTAATTATAATTTATTCATAGTTTTACTCTTTCCATACTTGAAACTCTCAAATAAGAAAAATGATATCCTTTACTTCCCCCTCCCTCCCTCTCCTATAGCTAGCCTTCAAAGTATTCCTCTTCACTTCCCTCCAATCTCCTAAACATACTCTTAATTTAGAAATTTTCTCATAAAAGTAGCATTTATAGGGCTTACTCACACAGTCATGAGAAAGGGTCCCACTATAAATATGAGGGACACCAGAGCATATATAATATTTTTTTTTGTCTTTTAAAACTTTGTCAAGTTTGATTAGCACATAAAATAATAAAATAAAAACTATGTGATCGATTTTTTTTGTATTTTAGAAAAATAATTAAAAACACAAATTAAATGAGTGGAAGGGAAAATGTCAGAAAAAGAAAAAGACAATGGTAATATTTGGAGGATCATAAAGTTATAGCGGACGGAATAATAACACACCACGGGGTCACATCAATAGAACTAGGTAGGAGGATGGTAATGTTTTTGGGGAGCTATATGAAATGGTAATGTTTGCACAAATTATAATTAAGGTTTCTTAACCGAAGAATATCCAATAGAAGTGGCATGAGCATTGGATTTGAAGCCATCAACTGATAATTTAGACCATGATGATCAGAAAATGGACTTTAAGGAGATGATAAATGAGTGGGAGCCAAGCTTGCAAGCTTAGTTTAGTATATTTAGGAATTCTATTTCATTGAGTGTTGTAGATTATAGATTTCAATGAAAATTGATGGACGTCTCAAAGCTTTAAAGATACTTCGTCTTCAAGCAGTTGCAGTTTTCTTCATCTTTGTTTCCACCAAACAACCCTCCAAACCACAACTCTGATGGTGTCTGGTTGTTCAAAGGCTGATTCCCGCCTGGAGGTCCCATAGGATTAGTGATGATTGGAGCGTATAGAGTTGTAAATTGTAGATTTAGTATAAACCGTGAATTTCGCTTGATGATAGGATTAACACAAGAATAAGGATTATCAAGACATATGAATTGCCTCGTACGTTTACTAGAGTTTAATACGTATTACTAGTTCATTGTCAATTATTATGAGCACAATATCGCTAATATATTATCAACTTTGATCTTAATACGGTGAGATTGTGATTTTGCTATGTGAGTCCTGTTATAGCTTCCATTCATCTAGAGAAAACTCCATGAAGTATCAAGATGTCACATGTTGGGATATTATTTAATCCTAATTCTCTCATATGTTCTTGTTATTACAATTAAGGTAGGATGGCAAAGCAATTAGACTTGGCTTTATTTCTTCTTGGGTTATCTCTTGTAAGGGTTGTTTGGGTTATTTGTTATTGAGGCCTGTCCGGTTGAGCCTCTTGTATTGGGCCTATTATTAGGGTCCGGTATTTTGATTAGCTCATCTGCCCGAATTGGAAGGATATATATGCATCCTTCATCCTCTCCACTGGATCATTCCGCTGCATACCCTGATAACCTAGAGAGAGACGTTCGAGATAGAGTCTGTTAGATCTGTAATCTACTGCGATTAAAGCCATCTTCTTGTGACGATTGAGAGAAAGGAGGAAGCCTGTCCATCGGAGTTGTCTTCTCGTTCATCCGGGAGTCTTCTTCTGCCTTCGAATTCCTATCTGGATTCGATTCGGTTAACTCTGAACTTTCTTTTGTTTTAATCGTTATGAGTCGTTTGTCTATTGATTGTTTGTAGTGTCTGATCTGTGTTTAATTGCTTTGCAACCATCTTGATTGTAAAACCTTTCTGAGCTAGTGGATCTGTTTGGGACCGGGTTTCCCCTGTTGAAACCCCGCAGATTAGGAAGTTATCTTCCGAACTGCGTCAACATATCGTGTGTCTTTTACTTTCTGTATTGCTTCATTTGCATGTTTAAAGTATTGAGATCCGATCTGTGTGACTGTGACTTCGTTAAGTCTGAGAACAAATTTGGTATCAGAGCCTTGTGTGCTTTCTTGAAATCTGAACTCTAACCTTTGGTTTGAATTCATGATTCCTTGAAACCCTAGTTCTTGACTACTCTTATCTGTTCGCATATTCTGGTATTTTTAGATAGTCCAAGTTCTTAAAACCCTAGCTCAGAATTGTTCTGCCTTGTGCTTGCTACAGTGTGCTTTGACTCTGTTTGATATCTTCTCTTGTGTATATCTGTTTTTTCTTGAGTCCACATTGGGAAAATGTCTGACTCTAGTACCAAGATTCGCATCTTTGATGGTACTAGTGATTTCCCCATGTGGCAGCTTAAGATGAAGGCTCTGTTGATGAAGCAAAAATGCTTCAAAGTTGTTTCTGATGCTGAAATATCTGGAATATCTGAGTCTGACTTAATTGAATTAAAGAATGCTGCCTACTCTGAACTGATAATTCACTTATCTGATAATGTTGCAAGAAAATTTTCAACTATAACTGACCCTAAACTGTTATGGAATGCCCTGGAATCTACCTACATGAAGAAGTCTATGTCTAGAAAAATCTCTCTGCTATGTAGGTTGTTCACTTTTAAGATGAATGTTTCTGTGTCTCTTTCTGATAATTTGGATAATTTTCTAAAACTAACACAAGAAATTGAGAAAGTGGACGAAAAGATAAAGGATACTCATCAAGCTGTCATTCTTCTAAATTCTTTGCCTTCTCAGTTTGATAACTTCAAGGATGTCATTCAGTACTCTAATGAAGATCTTACCCCTGGTAAGATCATTGATTCTATACTAGAGAAGAATGAGACCCTTAAAGTGTTCAAATCTAAGAATGATCCCTTGAACAATGAAAAGGCTGAATACAAATATGAAGCCTTAGTTGTGAAGGGTAAATCAAAGGGTAAGAAAAATGGCTCTAAAAAGAAGAAACAAAATGATAAGGAAAATTCTGAAAAGAAAGGGTTTAAGTGTCACTACTGTGGCATAGAGGGACATTTTGCTAGAGACTGTAGGAAAAAGAAAAGGGATAGACAAGGTGACACAAAACCTACTGTTAATCCTAATTCTAATTCTGAGTCTGCCAACTTAATTCAACATGAATTGCTTATCTGTTCTGATTCTTCTTTGAAAAATGAGTGGATCCTTGATTCTGGTTGTACTTTACATGCCACCCCCAATAAGTCATCTTTTTCCTCATTACATTTGTATGATGGGGGAAAAGTGATGTTGGGGGACAATACTGCTTTGGATATTAAGGGTATTGGTAATGTACCTCTAAGGATGTTTGATGGAGTTGTTAGGGTTATTCAAAATGTGAGATGGGTTCCTTATTTGAGAAGAAACTTGCTGTCTGAATCTATTTTTGATGAGTTAGGCTGTAGTATTGTTACTCAGGTTGGCATTAAGATGGTTTCCAGAAATGGTAATCATCTTATCAAAGCTGTTAAAAGTGGGGGCCTTTACATTGTTGAAGGTTCCTCTGAACTGAATATAGCTGCCCCTGAGTCTAACATTACTATTCAAAAACAAACTGAAATGTGGCATAAAAGGCTTGGTCACATTGGTAATGTGGGCCTGAACAAACTGTTTAAAAATGGAATGATTGACTTTAAACCCAGCCAAATTGATTTTTGTGAAAACTGTATTTTTGGAAAGAAGACTAGACATCCTTTTGGTAAATCGACCTATACTGCAAATCAACCTCTTGATCTGGTCCATGCTAATCTATGGGGGCCTTCAAAAATTGGAACAATTGGAGGGAGAAAATATTTTCTATCTCTAATTGACCATTATTCTAGGAAGGTCTGGGTTTATTTACTGAAAACAAAAGATGAAACTTTTGATAGTTTTAAAATCTGGAAAAAGCTGGTTGAGTCTCAATCCAATTTTAAACTGAAATCTTTGAAAACTGATAATGGTCTTGAGTTCTGCAACCATGTTTTCAATAATTTCTGTAAAACTGAAGGTGTTAAAAGACTCTTAACTGTCCCTGGCACCCCACAGCAGAATGGGACTGCTGAAAGAATGAACAGAACTATTCTTGAAAAGGCTAGATGCATGTTAATTGAATCTGGTCTTAAGAATTCTATGTGGGGTGAAGCTGTTGTCACAGCTACTTACTTGATCAACAGATCACCATCTTCTGTGGTGGACTTCAAAACCCCCCAAGAGATGTGGTCTGGAGTTAAACCAAACATAACCCATTTAAGGCCCTTTGGTTGTACTGCATATGCTCACATCTCTCAAGGTAAGTTAGAACCAAGGGCTATTAAGTGTGTTATGATTGGTTATCCAGAAGGTGTGAAAGGTTATAAACTCCTTGTAATTCAACCTGGAGGTTATAAATGTATTGTTTCTAGAGATGTTGTCTTTAATGAGGCTGAATTTCATTTTAAAAATGTTAATGCTTCATCTAGTGAGTTGACAGGTGACTCTGATGGTAACTTTTTTGATACTATGAGCACTGAGTATCTGTCTGAAAATGAAACTGATATTGGAGGATTCCATGAAGGTAATGATGATCATTCTTTGTCTGAATCTGACCAAGATGATTCATCAGAAGGTAATGCACAACTAAATATTGATTCAAATCAGCAAGGTAATACCTTACCCTTACTTGAAAATTTGAGTGATTTGCATGATATACCTGTTTTGTCTGATGAAAATGCTAATACTGATGAAACTGATCCTAATGGAAGTGCCTCTAATGGAAATGAAGAACCAAACTTAGCTGATTATCAACTGGTTAGAGACAGAGAACCTAGAAATATTATTCCTAATAGGAGATATATTTCTAACCTAGCTGAGTTTATCTTCATAGCTTCTGAAATTGTTAAAAATCATGTGCCTGAAACTTTTGAGCAAGCTATGAAGAGTTCTAAGTCAAATGAATGGGTTAAAGCTATGCAAGAAGAATTGCAATCTATGTTTGTTAATCAAACCTGGATTTTGGTCCCTAAGGGCCTAAACCCATAGGTGCTAAGGTCATTGATTGTAGATGGATTTACAGGATAAAAGATAGTCTTGATCCCACCGATCCCCCTAAGTATAAAGCTAGGCTTGTTGCTAAGGGTTTTAAACAAAAGAAAGGGATTGATTACCAAGATATTTTTGCTCCTGTAATCAAATTCAAAACCTTGAGACTTTTGCTTGCTATGACTGCTGTGTTTGACTGGGAATTAGAACAAATGGATGTTAAGACTGCTTTCTTACATGGAGATATAAATGAAACTATTTACATGTCTCAACCTCCTGGATATGAGAGTAAAAAGAATCCTGATCATGTTTGCTTATTAAGAAAATCAATCTATGGTTTAAAACAGTCTCCCAGACAATGGAACTTGAAATTTGATGCTTGCATGAGTGAACTTGGTTTTCTTAAAAGCAAATATGATACTTGTTTGTATTTCAAGCATATTGGTACTGATAATGCTGTGTACATTCTGTTATATGTTGATGATATCCTCATCATTGGTCTGTGCAAAATGTTGATTGATTCGGTGAAAGATGACCTAAAAACTCACTTTGACATGAAAGATATAGGACCTGCTAAAAGAATTTTGGGGATTGACATAAACAGAAATAGACCTGAAAAGTGCATGTTCTTATCTCAAAGTAATTATTTGTCAAAAATTTTGGATAGGTTTAACATGCATGGTTCAAAATGCACTTCTATACCCTTAGGAGGGCATTTGGATCTTCATAGGGATCCTTATCCTGTTTCTTTGGAGGAATCTAAGAAAATGGATAAAATCCCTTATGATGTTGCTTCAGGCTCTTTGATGTATGCTATGCTTTGTACCAGACCAGACCTTGCTTTTGCTGTAAGTGTTCTTAGCAGATTCATGTCTGACCCTAGGGAAAGACATTGGACTGCTATGAAGTACACTCTTAGGTATCTATCAGGAACTCAAAACCTAGGTCTTAAGTATAGTTCTAGCTCATCTTTAGACCTTAAAGGATTTGTTGATTCTGATTATGCTGGTTGTAAAGATACTAGAAAGTCTACAACTTCCTGGTTCTTTACTTGGGCTGGAAACTGTATTTCTTGGAAATCCCAATTGCAATCTGTTGTGGCTTTGTCCTCTACTGAGGCTGAATATGTTGCTGCCACTGAAGCCATTAAAGAAGCCAAATGGCTTAAAGGTATTTTGGGTGAGGTTCTAGGAAACTGTCTTGTCCCTGTTGTTTTTTCTGACAGTCAAAGTGCTATTTACCTTTGCAAAGATCCTATGTATCATGAGAAGACCAAACATATAGATGTAAGGTTTCATTACATAAGAGATGAAATTGCCAAGGGTAATATTAATGTGGAGAAGATTTATGGGGATATAAATCCTGCTGACTTTGGTACAAAAATTGTCCCTACTGATAAATTTCTTTTTTGCAGGAGCTTCTTCAAAATCTTTGAGGTACCTTGATGAAAGGTTCCAAACTGGGTTGATGATGAATGGGGAAATTCATGTCTCACAGATCCTGCAAACTAGCTATGATGATGCTCCTTATGGAGATACTTGAATGAGAATGAGTCTTAGGAGGGCAAATTGTTGGGATATTATTTAATCCTAATTCTCTCATATGTTCTTGTTATTACAATTAAGGTAGGATGGCAAAGCAATTAGACTTGGCTTTATTTCTTCTTGGGTTATCTCTTGTAAGGGTTGTTTGGGTTATTTGTTATTGAGGCCTGTCCGGTTGAGCCTCTTGTATTGGGCCTATTATTAGGGTCCGGAATTTTGGTTAGCTCATCTGCCCGAATTGGAAGGATATATATGCATCCTTCATCCTCTCCATTGGATCATTCCGCTGCATACCCTGATAACCTAGAGAGAGACGTTCGAGATAGAGTCTGTTAGATCTGTAATCTACTGCGATTAAAGCCATCTTCTTGTGACGATTGAGAGAAAGGAGGAAGCCTGTCCATCGGAGTTGTCTTCTCGTTCATCCGGGAGTCTTCTTCTGCCTTCGAATTCCTATCTGGATTCGATTCGGTTAACTCTGAACTTTCTTTTGTTTTAATCGTTATGAGTCGTTTGTCTATTGATTGTTTGTAGTGTCTGATCTGTGTTTAATTGCTTTGCAACCATCTTGATTGTAAAACCTTTCTGAGCTAGTGGATCTGTTTGGGACCGGGTTTCCCCTGTTGAAACCCCGCAGATTAGGAAGTTATCTTCCGAACTGCGTCAACATATCGTGTGTCTTTTACTTTCTGTATTGCTTCATTTGCATGTTTAAAGTATTGAGATCCGATCTGTGTGACTGTGACTTCGTTAAGTCTGAGAACATCACATACGCACCATACAAGATCAGATATATTTATATTCTCGATATTTGTATGTTTATCCATTAATGTTAATAGTTTAGATCTCTTAGTATAAATTAAGTTTGACATACTTGTATTTTGATCACCATGATCATATAAACAGTCATAATGCAAAGGATCAATCAAATATCATTATTTCAGAACTTTTATCAAACACTTAGTGGACATCAATGTTCATCTCGAGTCTTTGCTAAGAAATTAGTCTCTAATGCTCATACTAATCACAATAAAACTATTAAATGTGGTGGAATATGAAATTATAAAGAGAGTAATACATAGACATCAATGATTAAGAAGAATGGTCTCCCTTCCTTATGAACATCACCATATCAAGAACAAAGTATAAAATAAAACTACTATAATATAAGGATTTTATGTTGATTAAGAGATGAAAATGACGGTGAGTGAAGTGGAAGGACGGTGAGTTAGATGGAGATGTATCCTATAGAATCAGAACATGGTGGATGAAGTGGAAGAGTGCGTCGGGATTTCTATGCGATCGAGGTATGCCGACTAGACTGAAGGGTAAATTTTATAGGACAGCAATTAGGCTTGCATTACTGTATGGCACGGAGTGTTGGGCGGTGAAACAATGTCACATTCAAAAGATGAGTGTGGCAGAGATGCGCATGTTGTGTTGGATGTGTGGGGATACTAGAAAGGACCGCGTGAGGAATGAGACAATCAGACAAAGGGTGGGAGTAACACCTATTGAAGATAAGATGCGGGAGTCGCGCCTACGGTGGTTTGGTCATGTGCATAGAAGACCGAGTGATGCATCTGTCAGACGAGTTGAGATGTGTGGAGAAGAGGCAGGGAAGAGAAGGAGAGGAAGGCCCAAATAGACGTGGGTTAGGGAGGTCAGAAGTGATATGCTTCTTCTTGGATTGGATGAGGCTATGACTTTGAAGAGAGCAAAATGGAGGGCGGGTGTTCGTGTGGAGTGATCTTGTATCATCTTTTACCCTCTTTTTTTCTTCTTCTTTTTTTCTTTTTCTTTTATATTTTTATCCTTATATATAAATATTATTTTATCCTTTTTATTTTATCTTTTATATGTATATTCATGTCTTTTATATTATCTTTTTTATAATAGCTTATCTTTTTTATCTTTATTTTCTTTCTTTTCCTTTGGTGATATCATGTATCGATTCATGTTAGCCGACCCCAATATCGTTTGGGACTAAGGCTTGGATGTTGTTGTTGTAAGAGATGAAAATGAGGGCTTAAATAGATCAAAGATTGACACTTTTAGTCTATTCATGATTATATATCAGATTTCATGAAATTTTTGAACTCGTGATCTCCAATATCCTTAAACCCCTTGAAGAATATTCAGAGTTCAAATGTTATAGGAAAAAAGGTCTAATAAACCCATGTACTATTGTGAAAGTATCATCTAAGCCCCTTTACTAAAGAAAGCATCACATGAGTACATCTAGTGTGAAAAAACTATCAACCAAGTCCAACCACCGGAAAGCAACCTGCTATAATAGGTTAGAGTAAGTTTTGACCGTTTTTTTCATTTTCCCATTTTCTTCTTTTCCTGGTCAGCTGGTCTAGCTATGAGCCATCCCATTGTTTCTCGCTGCAGCCATTTGTTGGCTTAATTTTTTTCTTCTTATTACTCTAGTCATCCAGTGTACTCATATGGTTCTATCGTTTTTTTTGTTTGTTCTTCTTTTTCCCCATTTTTTCCTTTTCCATTCATTGTCTTTCTCTAGCTAAGATTTTTTTTTGGCATTTTTCTAATTATGTCAATAAAATATCATCTTTGGCTCATAAATAATCTCATTCATGAAAAGTAAATATATGATTTAGAGGCCATATGGTAACATTATTCCGACTTATCAGACTTATCAGCCAACTTTTTCACCAAACACGTAACTTTTGTTTTCGGGCGCTGAATTGTATAATAATAAGAAAAAATGAGGTTGGAGTTACTTTTCTAGCTGTATTGGCTGAAGTTACATATAATTTTTTATGTATTTTATTAATAAAATACTCATTTGGTAAATTTACCTTTTCGGTACGTCCCACTAAGATTGTCTCATACCTTATTTGGTAAATTTTTTGTGGTTCTAAATCATTCCTACTTTATTCTTACTTTATCAATTCAATATTAACCACATAAACTCATTTTTATTAATAACCGTGCTACCTTCTTTTGTCCCAAACTTAGGGGGACGGATGTAGTATTTTTCAAAAATAATTTTTTCTTAAATCAGCAGAATCAGCCAATGCAGCATTTCAGCCAGAACTTCATAAATTTCAGTAGAATCAACTAAACAAGCCGATTTTCGGGTTGCCAAACGGGCTCTTATTAATAAAAATTCTTTTTTTAATAGAAAAATCACACTTTAAATCTTTCAGTTATTATCCATGTTTTTTCGGAGTTATTATCATCCATGTTATTTATACAACGTTGACATTTTTAATATTGTAACTTTAGAAATAGCAAAAAAAAAAAATATACACTTTCGTACAAATTTTCAAATCTTCCGCACCGACATTTTTTGTATCTAAAGTTATACTGTAGATAAAATCTTAATTAAAATCATCCACACAATAAATGTCTAGCTAACCAAAAAGAATTCAAACGCGGCAAAAAATCTGTACACTTTTTTTGACATCCATTTACTCTTTTTATCATGGATTTTTCAGACTGAGAGGCCGTTTGGTAACACTGTTTTTTGGCTTATGAGGCTTATCAGTCAACTTTTTCACCAAACACGTAACTTTTATTTTCGCTCACTGAATTGTGTAATAATAAGAAAATGTAAGGTCTGTGTTACTTTTTTTTTCGTATTGGCTGAAGTTACATTAGATGACCATTTTAGCTATTTTACATATAATTTTTTCATTATTTTATTAATAAATTATATTTTAAACATAGCATTTTCTTAAATCAGCAGAATCAGCCAATGCAGTCACTTCAGCCAGAACTTCATAAATTTCAGCTGAATCAGCCGATTTTCGTGTTACCAAACGTGCTTTGATTGTTTTTTGCTTGTTCCCTAACTCATCTAACAAAAGTTGCCGGCATGTACAAAAGATTTTGAAAATGTGTACAAAAAAAATACATTTTTTACCGACTTAAACATTTAAGTCTGTTATGGACATTATTGTCTGTAAGCATGAACTCCTTCGATATTTTTTGTCTGTGACATAATTTTACAAAAAAAAAAAATCTGTAAGAAGATTTATGAAAATCGGTTCTAAATTACACAATTTTCTGGCCATGTTTGAAACTTCTTTCTTAGCATTAGACATTTTTTGTCTTTAAAATTGGATTTTCCGACCGACTTTTTCGATTGCCTCACTTTATAGAATTTTGAAAACGTGTACACAAATTATACAATTGAACTTTTGGAGTGACACATGATGCAACAGAAAGAGAGGTAACAAATGTTTTTGATTGAACTAAAAAATCTTGATGATGTGATTTGGTCTGTGTAAGTCTTGACCAATATGTTTAAGTCGTGTCCGGGTCTGATCTAGTAAACATTTGGTGAATGTGTATTTTATTATTATCTAAATATAACATGATCTGGTTAAATATGATCTAATCTGATATGGTATGTTTAAGTCGGGTGTGGACTCGTATGAGACTGGAAATTGCAAATCAAAATAACCTAAGAAGGAAGGAAGAAAAAATTAAAAAGGAAAAAGAAAAAATGCAAAGATAAAAGAAAAAGGAAATGTGGAACGAAGAGAACAATGAAGACAAAAAAAAATAGGAGAAAGCAAAGTTGACAGAGATAATACGATAACGAAAAAGCAATGAGAAAATGAGCTTGAAGCCTTTGGGAGTTTGGGGTACATGGGAGTAAAAAACGGCCTGGAAAAGGTTGAAGAAAAAGCAAAAAGGAAAAGAAAATGAAAATGAAAACAGTTACGTTGAGGACGAAGAAAAAGAAAAATAAAGGAAAAGAAAATGTGGATGACTTGTTATAGCAGGTTGTTATTAGGTCACTTGATCATAATAAAATAAGTATTATACTTTTCCTTCAAAGCCAGGTTGCAGCCAGGAATTCCCCGATCAAGTAATGAGTATAAAATGTGGATGACTTGTTATACTTTTCCTTCAAAGCCAGGTTGCAGCCATCCGACTTCCCCGATCTGCACTCTGCGGCCCATCGTCAACACCGACTGAGAACAATCTGTTGTCATCCATAGCTTCTGGTTGGTGGTTGACTCCTTCGGATTCCGAAGTGGCGTCTGGGTTGGGAGCTGAAAATAAACAAAGGAAAAAATTAGTACCGAGCGGTTCACGCGTGGATGAACAAAATGTTTTCTCGCACGGCAAGGACTGCCTGGGCCATGGCACTTGGTTTTCAGTCAAGTAGATCCAGAAATACGGGCAGTACCTATCCCGGCCTTTATAAGCCGATCGGGGGTCAGATAGGCCTGGATTTTGTAGATAAACGGCTCGGGAGACTTCGGCGGGAAAGCATTCCACTTCCCTGGGATCAGACCGTCCGGGACAGAAACAAAGAAGAATCGGTCCTTCCAGCCTTTGATGGAGGAGGGGGCATCGGAAAATAAAATATGACCCGATCGGGCACTTACAACTACTGAAAAGAAGTAGTGGAAAAGATCTAGGGTGGGTGTTACTTTAACATCTACACAGCGGCAGATGAAAGCGGCCATGGCCCGGTAGGAATTCGGCATAATTTGGGCCGACACTACATTGTAAAAATTTAATAAAGAAACGAAGAAAGGGTGGAGCAGGAATCTGAGGCCGGCTTTCACCGAGTCCAAATGGACTACCACCATCCCGGGGAAATGACTCATGGGGTGAAGCCCAGCTTGAAGACAGAAGTCCACCGGGTCGGGAATCAGGGTTGGGATTAGGGCCCTATTTGGGCCTGTGAGTTTTTGTCGCCGTAATCGAATTAGGGTTAAATCAAGTTTATGACGAGGAACATCATCTGGACGGCCGGCCTCCATAACCTCAAGCTCATCACCGGACCTTGTGCCATCCGAGTAAGTACGTGGAAAGGAGGCGTCGCCGAGAACACCGCCCTGAATTTCCCCATGAGGTACCACCTCGGGAACAGAAGGATCGGAGGAGGATGATTGATGCGACATATTACCGAACAAGAGTAGAGAAAAGGCAGAGCTTTGAAACAAGAAGGATCGGTGAAGGATACCTTAACACTACCAACAATTAGGCTCTAGAGAGAAGGCAGAGCTACAACACGAAGAACTTAAAGTTTCGAAACTCAGAACCAAAGCTGGAGAAGCCTATTTATAATCTGTCACGCCATCGGCCAATCAGAGAGAAACATGTCACTAGTAATGATGACAGGGACACGTGTCACGCGGAGAACCCTCCCCAAATAATCATGACGATTATCGGGAAATTGAAACGGCAGCCGCAGAAAACCGTCAAAATATGTCTCGGGAACTGGCGAAATCCCATCCGCTACATACTCGATCAGCGTTCGGACAATATTCTTCTACTTCCTTATGCACTCACTAGTGTTCGAGACATAGGAAGTGGGGGACTCGTGTTGGGGTATTGGGCCCAAGCCCAATACACCTGGCCCGAAGCATAAAGGGGGCCCAACGGAAGCAGGAAGGATCAAGACTTCCCGAACGGTATTCGGGAGGATTCGTCCACTTGAGACGATTAACGAAGTACTAACATCAAATACCTTCAAGGGGGTCCCGCACACCGAACGGGTAGTCAGCAAGTGGAAGCCGCATTTAATGCTAAAGCATGGCAGAAGCAAGTAGAGGCATGGGTGCATGCGTGGCAGAGGTTATAGCCTACCGGATTCAGCCACGTGTCCATCTCACTCATCCCCTCTCTAGTATAAATACCTGGGCTTAATACAGTGTAAAGGGTTAGCATTTTGATACACAGAGCTTAGCAATAGAATCATCTCTCTTGTATTGTATACAAACTCGTACCGACATACCGTTCGGGCAGTGATATTGTAATCATCGAATTACTAAATACAAGTTAGCTCCTGAGTTATTCCCTAATTAATTGTTTATAGTTCATACACCTTGCCAAACTAAACCTAACGTCCTTAATATCCAAAGCGTGTGTTGGACTTTCGGATCTACGGGATAAAACCTCAACAATGACATTTTTTTGCAAGTTGGCATTTTTCTCGCCGGCCGGAGGTGGCAGTGCTGGGAGGTGGCTTAGATGGTGGTTGAGGCCTGTATATTTTTTTTTTCATTTTTTACATTTTTTTAATAATTTTTTGTTTTATTATTATTATTTAAAAAGTCCTATTAACTACTCTGTATTATGCATGACAAGGAAAAGGGTAGAACAAGAAGAGTTGGACATATTTTGGCAATTTAAACGTCATGCTCATATTGTTGCAATTTTTCTTTTATTTACTCTCATTTAAGGAATTGTTCCTAATTATAAATAGAAAGATCTTGTAGGGATAATTTATGAATGATCTTGTAGGGATAATTGCCATTAAGAATTTTCCTAAAATTAAATATTTTTTATGCAAAGATATTGAATTTGTGAAGTAAGCGCAAAGTCCTTGCATGACTTGACTTTATTCAGGAAGTAAAGAGACTTCCAAAAGTCCTTTTTTATAAAGTTTGCAAATGAATTGAATTAACACTATATTTTAAAATCCTAATCTTATGTAGATGATATTTTTATTTAGAAAAACTTTTTAAATGTTCCTATGTCCATGGCAATATATACACACTGGGTGGAGAGGCTCATGGTCCCAGGGCCACACCGGACCGGAAAACAATGTTTCACACAGAGATTGAGACCAGACTAGCGGAAGAGAGGTCTCAATCCGGGCCTCAAAATTTTAAATCGGAACTAGCCGATCTGATTCTGGTCTCGGTTTTTAACATTTGAGCAATTGGAGAGATTTTTAAAAGGGGTGAGCGTACATTTAAAAGATGAAAAAAAAAGGTGGAGATGGAGAGAGAGAGTGGGGTAAAGAGTTTTAAAATGTATATAAAAAGAAACATTATTAGGATCGAGACAGGGGGTGCAAATATAGTTCTAGCACCTGTGCCTCCCACACTTTTTAGGACTAGCCGGTACGGAACGAAACCTGATCAAACCAGGACTGTGTCAACCCCTAACCTCTCTTGTCTCGTCGCATCTCTCCCACCTCATAGCATTCTCCCGCTTCATCGCATATCACGGCCTACAAGTATAATATACGATTTTAGCATAGACATCATCGTCGCTTGACGATGACTCCATGGCTGGAACCCATCACATCTCTCCCGCCTCATCACATCTCTCCAGCTTTATCGCATATCACGGCCTACAAGAATAATACTTCCTCCATTCTTTTTTAGTTGCAAGTTGCAACATTCCCTTTTTAAAGTTTGCCAACGCACAACTTTGACCGTCCTTATATTTAATTCTCTATTAGTAAAACAATTTTAAAAATCTGGTTATGAAACTTTGTAATGATACAAATTCAAAAAAAAAAACAATTCACATACATTAATAAATAAAATGTAGTCAAAGTAGAGTACATGAACATTGTATAAACTTCAATGTTGCAACTAATATGATAAGGAAGATAGTACATTGGTTTTAGCGTAGATATTAGCGTCGCTCGACTGCCTTGCCTTGAGGGCTTACGGGCTTCTGGTGTGAAGGGGCGAGCAGTATAAGCCCTTCTCCGGCCTTGGAAAAGCCGCAAACTCTAAAAGCTACGGTGACTCCATGGTTGGAACTTGTTGGCTTACCCATCCCTATGATACAGAGAATTTCCCAGCCCTCACTCTGCTTTACACCTCTCACGCCGACCCATCTATGCAACCAGCATCCTGATCAACTGATCTTCTCTGACATCATAGCCTTCATAATCAAACGTTGCGACAACCTACACCGCCTTATCGCATAGTTTCTCGATAGCCTCTCAAGGTAATTTCATCATTGAAAAAAGTGAATTGTATATATAATATTTTATGTTACTTGCTCTGCTATTATACTATTGTAAGAAGCCAAGAAGGTATTGTTTATTTACTAGCTATTTATTGACTATGTACTGTCTGTTATTTTCCAAGTTTGATTCCAATCATACATGCTACAGGCAATAAAATAGAATACTTCTACAAGAAAACAAACTCGGAGAAACACTTGATGTAAGTACTATATAACTATAAAGATATTTTAGGTCCAAATAAAAAAAACTCGGAGCGAGAGTTATCCTCTCCAAATATTCGACTTGTCTAGGGCGTTCCTACGCCGCTAGGGTTCGGTGCGTCCGATCTCGGCGATTGGCCGAGGATCGCGAGCGAGTGGAGGCGGCAAGCGGTTGTCGTGGTTTTGCTGGACGAACGGAGGTATACGAATGGAAGATTTTGTGGCTTCATACAAGAAACTTTCGATGAACGAGCAAGAGAACGAGTTGAATTTTGATGAAGATGCAGCGGAGGACGTCGAGGAGGATGCAGGGCCGACTGGTTTTCCGGCGGTAGCAGTGGTGATTTCGGATCGGAAAATTAAACTGGCAGGGTTTCAGGAGATGATGATAGCGGTTTGGAAACCTGATAAAGGTATGACTATCAAGGAAATCGGCGACAAAAGGTATCTGTTAATTTTTAATCACTGTTTGGATATGAATCGTGTTATTGAGGATGGTCCTTGGCTATTTGAGCGCGATTTGATATTACTAAAAGCTGTTCAGCCTGATGATATACCTGAATCAATGAATCTGTATGAGGCTAGCTTTTGGGTACAGGTTCACAATGCTCCTATAAAGTATAGGAATTTGCGATCTGCTAGAAGAATTGGTAATTTTCTGGGCTCTTTCATTAAATTTGAGATGAGCCAATTTGATGGTAGGTAGACTTCCTATCTGCGTATTAGGGTGTCTATGGATGTTCGCCAGCCTTTGAAAAAAGGCACTAATCTGACACAGGATGGTATTAAGCATTGGGTGGACTTTAAATATGAGAAGTTGCCCAGTTTCTGTTTCATTTGTGGCATTATTGGTCATTCTGATAAATTCTGCCCGTTGAAGTATGAAGAGGGTTTTGTTGCTGAAAAAACATTTGGAGTGGAACTTAGAGCGGGAGGAAGAGTGAAGACCAGCCCTACAGGAGCATACAAATGGACTTCTGCGGGAGCTTCAAGCTCTGAAAGGTATGGCAGCCAATGGAAACCTGCTTCTGGAGGAGAGTATTCGGCTGAGTCCAAGGGCATCAAACCGGTACTATTTGAGAGCACCAACGAGGAGGAGATGCCTGGGGAGCTCAAGCGCAGGAGGACCTGGGAAGCTCAGGCTGGACAAGGCGTCGTTGATGAAGACATGGGCATGGAGGGGTCAAAAAACGGAGGGGAGGCGGGTCTGGCTTCCTAGACCCGCCAAGACTGTGTTGGAAGTTTGTGGGGAAGAAATCTTGTTTTGGTTTCTTTATTTTCTTCTGTTTCGAATTTAGTACTCTGCATTGTTCTGTTCTGTTTTTCTGTTATGCGTTTATTCCTTGTAAGACTCTCGCATTAAGTTTGGGGGAGGGAGAGGCTGCGGTAACCGTCATTAGCTCTATGTTGCCCAAATTTGGTCTAGCGAGTTATACTGCTTTTGCACAGGTGGTTAGCTCTCAGTCTCGGCCACGGGCGGATGATTATTTGTGGTTCTTTTCTAGTTTTATCCTCCTGCTGAATGCTACTTTTATGAATTAAGGATTCTTCGAGCAAAAAAAAACTATAATGCATAGAAGATGGAACTAAGAAAATGGAAGGTTGAGTTTCGACTCACCTTCAGACATATCCCGAGGGAAATCAATTGGCCGACGCATTTTTTGTCTAAAATTAATTCGGTTGATCAGATTATTTATCTCAATATCAGACAACTCCCTGGTTATATTAGATGTTCACTAATTGTGGATAAGTTGGGTTTGAGTTATTTCCGTCTTTCCTGATGTATTTCTTTCTTTTTATTTTAATTTTGGGTCAGATCTAGCCCCCCCCCCCCCCCCCCCCAAAAAAAAAAAAAAATCTTTATTCTTCTTGCTATGTTTGATTTTCCTTATCCTGAATTTTTCAGAGGTATACCTCTAAGGAGAAGTTTTGGTTTGGTCTCCCTCTCTTTTTATACTTCAACTTATTTTAACAAAATACCGACAAATGTTCCATGACATTTGTCCCACTGATTTTGGTGGTTTGCCTTCCGGGTTTTAAAAAATGCATAGAGTTCGGCCATATTTGCTAGTTAAACAAAATGACATTATAACAGCATTCCTCTGACCATCACCTTTCTTGTCATCGTGTTCTACACCCTGAACTTCAATCCTTCATGTGTGCACACATGCAACTTGAAACATAAATTGTGTAAACTACAGCAGGACAAAAGCAGATTTTGTTTGTATCTTTGTGTTGAATAATAGATATAGTTGTCTATTACATTTTGAGTATGATATAATTGCAAAGTAAACCATGTCCCTTGTTGGATACTTTTAACTAGGTTTACTTGGTGCGATAGTGGCCTATGGTGCCTAAACACTTTAGTTTGGAGTGACCTGTTTGAGGTAGGTTTACGTTCATTTGTCCAACAGAGACTGAATTAAGGAGGTTGTTGAGGTAACATCACTTCTCATAACTTATAAGTTTTTGATGTATAACTTCACTGCATTTTTTAACATTTGGAAACCTAATTTGTAAGCCGTGCTTACATTTTAGTATCTTTTTCAAAATTGATAACTTTGACAATGAACAAGTCATCCTTATATGTCATGTGTCCTTTTGAATGGCCCTAGCTGCCAGGCCTGTGATTTACATACACACTCAAGCACCACTTAATTCCTCCAAAACACTATTTAAATTGTTGTTTTCTTCATGCCAGACAAGGTCCCCACCATCAGGCCTCAACATATATAGTTGCTGATTTCATAAAACACCTATATGCAAATGCATCTAAAAAAGTGTATGTTCCGAATTACTTTTTATTCTTATATTGTTTCCATACTCTACACTCACTTTGAACTTACTTGTGGTGTTGTCTACGCTATTTTAGGTTAACCCTGCTACTCAATTGGAGTGTTAGGTGGTGGACAAAACATCTACAAGTTTTGTTGTTAATCTAAAAGACAAAACATCCTCATGTTGTGGGTTTCAACTGGAGCAGTTCATACATGTTTCTGATGTTGTGGCTGTTGGTCAATGTCGAGGCATATCGTGTTGTGGTTACATCTCAAAGTTTTACTTGACACATGAGTGGGTTACTATTTATAGTGGGGGTGGTGCACCGTATTGGTTCTCGCTTTGACTCAAATCTTCCTGATTATATACAATCCATAATGTGTAAGCCACCTACATGCATCACATGTCAACCCGTACTATTTAGCCGTGAGTGTAGGACCTCAATAATGCTCAATTTTAAATTAGTTACCATGGTGATATTTTTGTTGTGAATATAGGGATCATGTAGTCAATTTCTGTTCATAAATTCTGCTTTAGTTATATTATAAGAAAACCCCAATTATCATACACCATAGAATTCCCTCAACATCATGTTTTTTACACCAAAAACTTAATTCATTTCATTGCTAATAATATGGAGAATACAACTTGGAATAAAAGAAAAATTATTGCAAGAAGCATAACTAGTAGATGCCCGAGCCAGACCATGTGCACTACTATTTGCTTGCCGCCTAGTAAACACAACCCGAAAGCCGTTGTTGGAATGTAGTATCAACCTGCAATCGTCCACGAGTGATCCATACTCAGTTTGAAGCTCTCGACTGGACAGCACATCGTTCACAAGTTGTTGGCAATATGTCTCAAAAATGACATTTGCATAAAGATTAGACCACATCCATCTCATAGCTTGCCTGAGACCCCAAGCTTCAGCTTCTGCCGAACTTAGTGTTGAGCTGATCCATTCCGTCTTTGCCTTAAGAAAGTGTCCTCGGTGGTCCCGAACGCATGCGCCATAGCCCGCCTTTCTGCTTCCTACAAAAATAGTCGCGTCGGTGTTACACTTCAAGTAAGGTGAAGGAGGAGATTGCCACTTGCAGAAACTAGGAGGTTGAACTCGTGGCTTTTTATTCAGGTTTTGAGCTTCTTTCCACGCACGCAGCACCTTCGCCCCCCGACTTAATGTTTGTTGCGTGGATTCTCGAACTCCCTCCCAATACAACAAGTTTCGCACCCTCAACATCATGTTAGAAAAAAGAAGAAACAGTAAGAAGGCAACATTTCTGGTTGTAACCTTCAGCTTATTCAACGAACTATTCATGAATCTCAAGACTTCAAGAAGAAACAATTGATCAATGGGAACGTGATTACAGTTTTGGTGAGGGAAAGGACGAGGAAAAAACAACACCCTTTGGAGCTCGAATTTTAAAGTGAAGTCATCCCTCACCATCCACATTCGACTTCCCCTATTGTCCTGTGTGTGTGGCCGCCTCAATCCACGATGTGCTAAGGTCAAGCGGATTATCGGTTGGGCTTCTCCTGAAGCAGGTGAGCAACTATAAGTTCCAAAATGTTCCTTGAGGGCGAATCTCACCCATGGCGGTATCACCGGCATTGAAGGCTTTTCCCAGAAAGAGCTCTTTGGTTGGATCCCGATCAAAGGCGTCATCGTCAACAATCCCTTAAAATTGAGGCTGGGAATGGTGGTATGCTATCTAATTTAAAATTAAGGGTATTATGGTCAAATTAGGCATAATTTATTCATACGCAAAACTACAACTCCTAGTTTTTGAAAATTATTATGATCATGACTTATATCGGTAATTTTCACATTTTCACATTTCAATACATGAGTACTATGTTTTTATTCTCCAAATATGAATAATTAGAGTCATGTTTTTGCATTATCAAATTTTAAATTAAACATGATATGGAGTAATACTTCGTATTTTATAAGCTTGATAATAATTACTCTGTCCGTCCCTGATTAAACTTCCAAATTTTTCTTTTGGGCGTCCCAAAATAAACTTATGTTTCCCCTTTTGGTAAAGAATTTGTGATTCACAACAATTCTTACACATTCTTATACCCACTATCTTAACTCTCGTACTAAATGTATTATGCAAGTTAATTTAGGAGTGGAGGTAGTATTTATTAGGGGTTTTTACCTCAATATTACTAATAAATGGATCATTGACAAAAAAAAGTGACTTTTTATTCAATTTTCAAGAAATGTGACTGAAAGTACTAATAGTACAATTACAAAAAAAATGATCTTTTTTTAAAGTACAATTACAAGTGCTACATTAATGACGCTACAGTGACAGGTTTACAGTGACACCACCACAGTGACAATTTTACAATGACAACACCATAGTGACTCCATTCCATGGTATCTACCACCTGCCCACAAGCCACAATGACACTGCCAATAGCGACACCATCACAGTGACACGTCGACTCCGACCATAGTGACATGTCGTCTCCTCATCCCTCCCCTGCTCCTCACAGCCCCTCAGCCTCGTCCCCGGTCTATCCTGCCCTAGTGTCGCCATTGACCATCACCGCTGGCCATCACTATCGACCACCGCCCCACCACCGGTTTGACTCCCCAACCCCCAGTCACTTCCCTCCCTAGCCCATAACCCCCTCTATACCCCATCCACCTTCCCACCCCCAAGCCCCCGTCCTGACCCCCAGTTCCCCCACCCCATCTCCATGGTCCCCAATCTCATCTCCCCAACCTGACAGAACCCTCCCCCAGCCCCGACCAGGAATGACGCACCCCACCCCCACCCAATAACGTCGCACCTAGGGGAGAGCAAAACCAGACCCGACCCGAAAAACTAATCAAATTATAGCCATGGTACGCCTAGCGGGTCGGATGACCCGAACCCAATTACCCGATTCGAATTCCAAGCCTTGGTCTTTAAGGGTAACAGGTATCGGGTAGGGTTTTAAAAATGCTACTCGACCCGTCCGAAAAAACTGAACTAGCGTAGTATATATATATATATATATATATATATATATATATATATATATATATATATATATATATATATATATATATATATATATATATACTACTTTGAATTATTCTGCATGTTCAAATATCTCAATTACCTTATGCCAATTACCATATTATGTATGTTCAAATATTCCAATTATCGTATTTGTACAACTATAACTTTGAATGTTGTATTGTTATGATTTTATTTATCACAATTTCACATATGCCAATCACCACATATTATTATTTTGAATGTTCAAATATTGTGATTGTCGTATTTATACAACTATTACTTTGAATGTTATACTAGTTTAACTTTGAATGATATTTTTACAAATTACGGAGTACCATTTTATTTATCACTATTTCAACAATAATCAATTAAAATCCCAATGGACCTGAAAACCGAATCAACCCGACCGCAACCCGAACTTCTTCAACCCAAAAAAACCCAATAAATATTTTGATAGGGTAGGGTTTGAAATTATAAATCCGATAACTGAACGGGTTTATCGAATCTCAAGTCGTCCAAACCGAACCCGTCTGATGCTCTACCTTTGCCGCACCACAGCCACACCCAACAACGCCGCACCACATCCCCTAAAGCCTCGCCCTAGCCACCTCTCTACCCCTACCCCAAATTCGATGTGAAACTCAGATCTGAAAATAAGAAGGAAAACCACAAAATGGATCCGGAATCCCTGATTTGCTGTCAAGAAAGGAGAAGAAGGAGAATAAAGGGTTGGTCGCTTGATGGTCGTCGCGGGCCTGAAGAAAGTCGACAAACCCCCGATGAGATGCAACAGAGAGGAGAACCGGCGACGTGGAGCGTCGGAGAGGATGGCGCCGGTTGTGTGAAGGGTGAAGCCTTCGTACTAGGCAGAGATGATGGAATGCGAAGAGAGAAGCCTCCGTCCTTAGTCCTGTGCGAAGATGAATGCGAAGAGAGAGACGATCTTCTACGAGCAAGGGAAGACAAATTGACGGGCTGGGGAGAAAAGGGATTGTTTTAATTGGTCACATTTTTGTCCAAATTCAAACCGATCATATTTTTGTCTATGTAAACTCTATAGGTAATATTCATGCCATTGTTTCTATTTATTACTAGAGAATAAAAATAGGACTTTTTCCTTGAATATTGCCAACTTGAAGCTAATTTCTAAAAGTGTGACCAATTTTACAAAAAGACAAAAATGTGACTAAGAAGGTCACATATTTGGAAAAACATGATGTCACGGTCATTTTTTATGTCACTGTCGGATTTTTATGTCACTGTTATATGTCACTACCAGATTTTTATGTCACTTTTGAAATGTCATTACCGATTTTCATGTCACTTTCAGATGTCACTGTGTCACCTGAATTTTTTTGAGGACTTTTCCCGTCAAAAATTTCGTCAGAAACTGTCACCTTGCCACCTCGACACCACTGCCATCATGTGAGACCGCCTACGGCCCCTTACCCCAGCCCCCTCCCCTGCTCCCCCAGCCCCCCTCCCCTGCTCCCCATCAGCCCCCTCTCCTGCTCCCCCTCCCCTACACCGCCAACCCCCTCACATGCACCCCCATCCCCCTCACCTGCTCCCCCAGCATCCCAGCCCCCTCCTCTGCACCCCCAGCCACCTCACTTGCTCCCCCTGCCCCCTCCTCTGCTCCCCCCACAGCTTTCTAACCCCGTCCAGCGCCAACCCCCGCCACAACTGACCTGCCCTAGCACCGCCCAGCTCCCGCCATCATCACATGATCTGCGCCATCTCCGCCCCAATGCCGCACAATGCCACCTAGTCCCGACAAAATCGACCTAGCCCGTTGCCCCCCTCTCCGACTCGTTTCAGCCCCAACAACCACAGCCACACCTCGCCCCAGCCCCCTAGCCCATATGTGACACGCCCTAGCTCCAACAGCCCCCACTCGCCCCAACCTCCGCACGAACCACCGCCAGATCTGAAATCGCCGTCAGTTTATCGGAACCCTAGATCTAATAATCAGCGACGCCGATGTATAGGACGAGAGAGATGAAGATTGCGAACAACAATGTCAAAGAGGAGCAACGAGGAAGAAGAAGAAGAAGAAGAAGAAGAAGGTTATTCGCAAAGAAGAAATAGTCATCACGGTCACTTCTTGTGGTCATCGTCGTCTTCGATGCGGTAGCCGCTGGCTTTGCTGGTGGTCACTCTTGGTAGACGCTGAAGGAGAGAGCCTGAGAGGAGGAGTCCGTCTGAGATGATGAGTGCTCTTGCAGGCAATGAAAGAGAGAGGCGATTTGTGCATCAAGGAGAAGGACGATGAACAAGAAGGATTATTAAATCACTTTTTTGTCCAACTCATAATTGATCATATTTTTGTACATCCCAAATAATATTTGTGCCATTAATTCATAAAAATATACGGACTACTAATAATACTTTAATTTTAAATTTTCAAAATCTTTTACTAAGAGTATCTCGGCAGTCCAGAGTGTAGAAAAACTGGTTTGGGTTCGGTGGTGTGACGTTGGACACCCCCACTTTTCACAATTAATCTCAACCTTTTCCGCTCTTTCCGCCTAACTTGGCTCAATTAGAAATCGAATAAAAAGAAAACAAAAAAGATTCTGTGCAGAAAAGGTCAAACTCCCAGCTTTACTCTTTTCTGCTATATAACCCGCTTTACTTTCCACCTTCTCTTTCCACTCTGCTTTCCTTGCTCTTGTTTTGTACGAACCCATTTCTTCTTCTTTGATTGCTTGCCTGCCTGCCATGGAGGATGGGTTTCTCTTTAACGTTGGAACTCCATCCACATTGCCCTACACAGCGTCCAGCTGGAACTCTTCATCAGATTGCGATGGGAACCCGCGTTGGGACGATTCTTTTTACCAGTACTCCCAATTAGAGTCCTCCCCTGCCTCCTCCTCCTTCGCCATACGCCAGCTGATCGGAAAGCTCGGCAACATTTGCGACTCGTCTCCTTCGCTTGTAGCTCCCACGCCTGGTTCGTATTCAGGGAATAGTGAGGTTACCATTAACGCTTCCTGTTACAGTACACCGCTCGATTCGATTCCCCTTGACTCGGTCCATCTGCCGGCGCTCTCCGCCGAACCCGGCTTTGCCGAGAGGGCGGCTGAATTTTCTCGTTTCGGGAGCCGCAGTTTCAACGGTAGAAAAAGTCAATTAGGGCTGAGCAGTAACTGTAAAATGCCGTACAGATCCGCCACGATGTGTAGGGTTTCGAGCACGAATGCTCTCAAGCAAGCTCGATCCCCATTACAAAACCAGAAATATGGAGCTCCGGCCAGCCAATTGCATACGGTTCCGGCCAATTCAAACGAGGCCTCATCTGTTTCCGAGCAACTTCCTAGCGGGTCAATAAGCCCGGGTGATTTGAATCCCAGGAAGAGGAAAACAGCCTCCAGAGGAAAAGCTATTGAAGATGATACTGATGGCGGGAAGGTATGAGCTGTGAACTACCTCATCCCGATTCCATGCTACTAAAACTGTGATTTCATCCATAGACGAAACAAAGCTTTTTAAATTCCTTCATTTATTACAGGGTGTTGAAACAGATCATAATTCAAGCCCGAAACGATCCAAGATGACGGATGATATTACAGAGGATTACTGCAGTCAGAAGCAATCCAAGGCAAACCAGAAGCCCCTGGAGCCATCTAAGGATTACATTCATGTTAGAGCAAGAAGGGGTCAAGCTACTGATAGCCATAGTCTTGCAGAAAGAGTAAGTTCTTTTCGTTCAGGCCAGTTATGCTGTGAATAAATTCTATTGACGTTTTTAGAGTTGTTCATAGTCTAAATTAGGGCTTATTTTGCAATTTGGGTTAGGTAAGAAGAGAGAAGATCAGCGAAAGAATGAAGCTTCTGCAAGATCTTGTCCCAGGCTGTAACAAGGTGATTGAACATAAAATTCTTGTCTTCATTATTATTATCACTATCACTATCTGAAACTCCGTAGTTCATTAAGTTTTGACAAAAGTAGCAAATTGTTAACCAGGTGACCGGAAAAGCACTCATGCTAGATGAAATTATAAACTATGTGCAGTCCTTGCAGAGACAAGTTGAGGTATGTAAATCAGTGCTCTGTGTATTGAAGTTCAGCTGCATATGGAATCATAGTCTAGTTCATATCCAATTTGATACCTTGACCGTATACTCAGTTTGGCTCACTACGCCATTTGCACCCAATTTAGTCTTCATACGTATTTTAATCTCACTAAGAAGTGTATTTCCTTAGCTACCTACTTAGTTGAATCCAAAAATTGGTCTAAGTTACGTGAACCAACAAAAACACTTCTTATTTCGAACATGCTCTCTTGGATGAATCCCTTAGTTTGACCACATTCTATCATTTGTATTATATATTGTGTGTAATTTGTTGCAAGTCCAAGAGAAGACATTCTTGATATGAACTTGTAGAAGGACAGATTGGGTTATAGTGTTAAGGGTGTTTAATGGTTATGATATGATGTAGGAGGACGGATTGAGTATAGTGTAACGGGCGTTTGATGGTTCGGTTTGGTCAGTTTAGGTCGATTCAGTTTTGAAACATACAAAACTGAAATCCAAACCGGATTATTGAAGTCATTTTTGGTCCAGTTGATTTGGTCAGTTTCAACTGGTTTCAGTTTTATGATTTCGTATTGGTCAGTTTCGTATTGGTCAGTTCGGTTTCTTGGTTTGTTTGCTAAACAATTGCTCTTTCTGTGTATTTCTTGAATGTAGTTCCTGTCTATGAAGTTATCATCTGTAAACCCAAGTCTGGATTTCAACAATGACAATAGCATGCCGAAGGATGTGAGTATATATAAATAAATCCTAAACCCTTCTCTCATAATGAGGGTATTTGCAACAGGAGAAAAACCTTATGGTATACCGTGTTTGCTCAGATATGTCAACCCAATGCATCTATGCCACAAAATTTTCATGCTATGCATCACAACCAGCTGCAACCTCATCAACAACACAATAATTTTTCCAATGTGGACCCAGCATTGGATAGGTCACTCTGCCACATCATGGGAATGCAGTTACCTCCTCTGGATGGATTTGGTGAAACCCTTAGTCAGGTAATTTAACTGCTGCTGCCCACCAACTCTACAAAGTACAAACCCAAAGTTAATGTCACCCAATTTGGGTATCGAAAAAGTAAGTGGATATTTTTTGTTTTATTTGTTTCATGCAGTTTCCTGCTGCTACTTGTGATGATGACCTCCAAAGTGTTGTCCAAATGGGACTTAACCAAACACCAACCCCAGAAAGGATCTGACTGCAATTTCGGTTTATGGATGGTTACCATCTTTCTAGTTTGTTGGTAATAATTATTTTGGAGAGAAGAGGTAATTGATTATTGATGTACATAGGAAGAGACTTTTTGCAAGTTAAGTCTGCTTCGAGGATTGCTAATGCCTTATTTCTTCCATTTGTCATCCTTAATTGTAATTTAATCTGGCACCTTTTTTCCTTCGGGAGTTGTATATATTTAGCTGCTGCTGCTACTACTTCCTTCTCAAGTTGTAAATATATTTCCCTTTTTTAATATGTCCCTGCTTGAGACTCATTTCCTTCCAAGATAAATTGAACCTTGATCAATAGATGTGTGTGTGTTACATCCAGTATCAAATTTAAAAGAATAAATAGTTTTAAATAATATCAATTATCACCGTAAATCAATAATACTTTCTATGTCCTGCTAAGACGGCCTGATATCAAATTTGGTAAAATTTGTGCGGTTTTAAATTATTTTTGCTTTATTCTTATTGTATTAATTTAATATTAGTCACATAAACTCATACTCCTTATTTCGTAATAACACATTACATTCTCATATCCTAGTGGGAATGTGAGATACAGGTAATAATGTGCAATTTAGAAATCAATTACAATAATATTAACTATCGTAATATATAATGAAAATTATAAGAATCCGTGTTTATTAAAAACAAAAGTTCATTTAATTCTTTAACCATCAAATAAAATCAAGTATTTGATATTTACATGACCAGCTTGTAGTCGAAAAGTGATTTGTGTAATTTTTGTTATATACTATCGTATTCAATAGCGTAATTCGATTAAAGATGTTTTCTTTTGGACTAAAATTTGCTGGTCTGGTCTGGTAAACGTTTGGTCTGTGTATTTTATAATTATGAAAGTCTGGTCTGATCTGGTCTGGGACTGAAAACCGTCCAAAATAAAACATCCTAAGAATCTTGGGAATACTTTTCATTGCAAGCATTGTCAATTTCTTTTTAAATGCTTGTAATCCATTATAGTACTCCGTATATTTTAAATGGACCCTCATCAACTTGTATGATTTGTCCAATGTGCTTTGAAACTATCAAATGAGTTTTTGACTGGGTTTTTAAATAAGAGTAAAATATAATTAAGTACTTACTTAAATAAAATTATAGTGTTTTAATTTTAAAAATAGAAGTGAAGATTGTATGGATGTACAAAAACACACTTACTAATACAATATACTCCTTCAAAATAGTATTTGCTATAATACAAAACATAAATTACAACAAACAATCATTGAAATCTAATTATTTCCCTCGGACTCTGATTAAATAATGATTTCCTAAGACCATGTATATACGGAGTAGTTACTTTGAAGTTATACATGATCATCTTCCAATCTATCATCCTCTAACCAAATATGGTGATCAAATATTGTCATTATAAAACCATACTTCCCCGAAAGAGAGTGACAGTGGCCGACGAGTGTGGGGGCCGGGGGGTGATAGGCGGCGGATGGCAGTTGGAGTAGATGTATAAAATCTTTTATTGGGAAATTAAATGATATTTGAATTTCATGAGTAAACTAGTTTGCAAATCAGGGAACAAAAAATTGAAGAAAAAAAAAAGAGTAAGAGCCCGTTTGGTTACACGAAAATCGGCTGATTTGGCTGATTCTGCTGAAATTTATGAAGTTCTGGCTGAAGTGGCTGCATTGGCTGATTCTGTTGATTTAATAAAAAATTATTTTTAAAATATATTTTATTCATAAAATAAAGAAAATATTATATGTAAAAATAGCTAAAATGGTCATCTATAGTAACTTCAGCCAATACAGCCAGAAAAGTAACTTCAACTTTACTTTTTCTGTTTACACAATTCAGCGCGCAAAAACAAAAGTTACGTGTTTGGTGAAAAAGTTGGTTGATAAGCCTGATAAGCCGAAAAACAGTGTTACCAAACGGCCTCTAAATGTTTATAAAAGAACAACATCAAATCGCATTTTAGAGAAAATAATTGTGAAATTTACCCAAACAGAGTCAAAACAGTGTCATTTTCTCAAAATAAGACCTACTAGTAATAGTTAAAATTCAACGAATATGATTTTTTATTTCCTCAAAAATACTTATAATTTTACTTTGATTTAGGATAATACCCTTGTTCAAGTTAAACACTAGATGGAGACATGAAGTCAAATGACACCATTCTTATGCGCTGTTTCGCCCCATCTTGCACTTTAAAGTTTGTTTCTACTCCATTTCTCATCTTTGGAACTATTGATGTACGTGGGCCAGAAAGCTGGAATACCACGACGGACAATGATCAGCCAAATGTGATTTACAATATATGGTGATCAATAATATTGATATTTTGTCTCATCTTTAGTGATCAAAAAATCAAAATTAGAGGATTTATAAAGTTTATTGAACACTTTACATCCTAAATTTCATTGTTAGTAGAACCTTGATTCATGAGTGATGAATAGTAAGTAGCAAGGACTACTTGACACATATATTACTTGTAGTCTTGCATTATCCATTTTTAAGAGCAATTTTTGGTGTACACATTTGTACACGTTTCACATATCTTTTCTGTTTACACCTTACACGGACAATTCTCAAAATTTCTACATGTTTAAGACGAATAACTTGCATACACCTGCAAAATAAGAGGTGTCTGAAAAGTGTACATAAAATGTGTACAAATGGATTTTTGTAATCTCTTGAAATGCGTAACGATATTCAATGCTCGTTTGGTGACCCTGTTTTTTGACTTATTATTAGTCAAGTTCTTACCAAACAAGAAACTTTTGATTTTGTACGTTGAATTGTGTAATACTAAGAAAAGTAAAGTTGAAGTTACTTTTCTGAATATATTGATTAAGTTATTGACTTATTGTAGTCTGTGATCATTTTAGCTGATTTTTCATATAATTTTTTCGATAATAACATAAGCAGCCAATAATGTCATTTTCGTGAATACCCATATAGGCTATGTTTGGCACACAAAAGGCTCTAGCTTCTAGCTTCTCTATTCTTTAAAAATACCTTAAAAGATTTTAGTTGTATGTTTGGCATGATATTTTTTAAGAGCTTTTCAAAAATTAAAATATTTTTTTTGAGATGCTACCAGGTGTAGCATATGAGAAAAGCTCGTGACTTTTAGAATTAATTAGTCCTAACAGCTTGTATATCAAACCGAACTAAATCAAACAGTCAGCTTTTTACCAAACAGCTATCACCTTTTCTTTTTAAGATCTTTTCAGTCACTAAAAGCTAACAGTTACTAAAAAGCTCGTAAAAGTATCTTTTTAGTTAATTGTGCCAAACATACCCATAACCGATTTGGATATACTAAACGGGCTATGAATCGAGTCTTACCATTAGAATTCAATTCAATAAAATGTAGTGATTGCACTTTTCATTAATCAAATTGATATGCGTCAAGTATCTCGTTCCAAATTTAAATGAATGAGCGGAAGCATTTTTTATGATGGCTGTCTGTAGACTTTTGTCAAGGGAGTATTAAATAATTATTACTGGTGGTAATATAATTCGAGTTAAATATTTTTGTCTTCATTAACTTTAATAAACAAAGGGTTCGAGATTTTCAAATATCTTATTTTGTCTCTACATTAGAAATTCGTAATCAAATGAATGTACAAAGTTGACTATCAACTACTCCTGATAGTTAATTAAGCTAAACTTTGAATTATTTCCGACTAAAGAATTGAAGAGTTTGATCAAGATTTTCAAAGAGCTTTTGACCACTCTTTTAAAAATTACATTCCTGTCTAGACGTTGGATCTTGCTCAAGTGTATATATACTACGTATGTTATATTTGGCTTTAATTAATGAATCACCGTCAAAGTCCTTCCGGGGGTTGGCCGCGCACGCAAATTAATGTCATACATAATTACATATTAATCTCATATAACAATGTTACATATAAAGAAACATTTCTTATTGGCAATGCGATTTTTTGAAGTGTTCAATTAGTAATAATGCTTCAAAGGAAACGTGACTTAATGCATCTTTGCACTCAAATTCGTCACAATCAAACAGTTTGACTCGCAAATTGGTGGGTTTAATATGTTAAACACCATCGTCTTATATATGTGCACTGTGCACATTTATTTGTTTTTAATTAGACCGAAATTTTCTGGGTCGGTCTAGCTTGATCTAGTCTAATCTGATCTGATAAGTGTATAATTCTAGTCTCACATGAGACTAAAAAATGTCCAATCAAAATCATCCTAAAAATAGTACAATCCATGTCATTTAAAAATATGTCATACTCTCTCAAAAGAAAGATTTCAATAACTTATTATGCATATAACATATCGAAAGAAAGATTTTAATTCTCCAATCAAACAACTTCTTTAATAATTTTGTACTACGTACCCTTTAGAGTAGGAGGCCGTTTGGCAACACTGTTTTTCGGCTTATCACCAACTTTTTCACCCAACACGTAACTTTTGTTTTCGCGCATTGAATTGTACAATAAGCAAAAAAGTAAGGTTGGAGTTAGTTTTGTGACTGTATTGGTTGAAGTTACTGTAGATGACCATTTTAGCTATTTTCACATATAAATTTCACTATAATCAGCCAAATCAGCCGATTTTCGTGCTACCAAACGGGCTCTAGAATTTTTTTGTTCATGCTTAATCATAACACAAAAAGGCCTTACAGACCCCTAATTTTGTTGCTTTAGAATAGTGAACCGTGCAATTGCATATGAGGAGAGAGTTTAACGTATTAAACCCTTACAATAATACAGAGTATAAAATAAAGAGAAAATTCTCAAAATAAGAATAAAAATATTTTTAAATTCATAAATAAGATTACTATATTTTTATTCTCTAAATACGGATATTTACTGCATAGCTTGAAAAATATTGTCATATTTAAAACTTGATAATGTCAAAACATGATAGCAATTACTACTAGTTAGGAAATAAAATATAGTATTAAAGGAATTAGTATAATACTTCGTACTTCGTAATATGTAGTATGTACTATACGTAGTATTTCCGTGTGGCAAAATGTATAATAATCACTAGTCAGTATGATTAATGAATTAATTGATGAGAGGTTTGACTAAGAAAATTATCCCTGTCTCCAAAGTTTTATTTGAACCAGTGAAGATACCAATGGACAGGATATATCCAATCTTCTCTTTATGGATTTGATTAGCATTGATGTCAAATAACACCGTGTCAAACCCAAATTTTTCATGTGGTTAATTATGATTGCCACCTAGCTAGCTGTAATGAGAGGTATATTTTGCTCTTTCAAATTGTCTTAATTGAACCATTAATGAATTAATTGCCTGCTTCAGATGCATCCAACCACAAATTTTGGCACATTTTTTGGCTTTCTCTTATTTCAGATATTAGCCACCAAATGAAGTTTTGCTCTGTTCCTCATTATGGCCACTGTACGTACACGCTACACAGCAACAAACAAAACTAGCAACTTCAAACAAAGGACAATTATTGTCTTGGGATTAATCAAGGCAAAGTGTATTTACATAGGTTCTTTTATGTCCTTAATTCTTTTCTTTTTCCATTTAACACCAAAATTACTTCACCTTTCATGTCATTGTTGAGACTTGAGATATTAGGCCCAAGACCCTATATATACTGCATCATAAATATGAAAACGGATTAACAACTCCGCAATTAGAGCAAAGTGTGTGTTATATCTCTTTAAGTACGTATACAGATAGTGTTTTCCCATGGATATGAACATCGTTAATCCCTATTCCTCAAATCTTCTTACATATTTTGTACTTTGATTCGACCGCGCATAAAAGGATTTCCGTTAACCTCAAAAATCATTTTGTAGTTTATGTTATTTCTCTGTTCTATAAAATACCAATCACATACTTGAAGTGAATCTAGCCTAAAACTGTAGCGGGCTGAAACTTGGTCCAAGTAAATTTATTCTTATTTTTAGAGTACATGCACTTATTCATTTTCTCTTTTATCCTACCTAGAGGTGGGGAAAATACCGAAGTTTCGGTATATCGGACTTACCATATCGAAAAATACCGAATTTACCGAAGCTTTTGGTACGGTATGATACCGAACCGAATTATCGGAATGATATCGGTATATATTTTGGAAATAAACGGTATACCGTCATACCGTAATTCCAAGCCAATAATTTCTTTAAAATTATAAAAATAACTAGAAACACAACATTAATTCAAGGATAATGACTTTATATCCATGTTTCTTGAATTATTTATACTTTTTGTTGGAGATCGATGTTGTTTCAAATATATTTATGTTGTTTAAATTATTATTTTAGCAGAATGTGTTGTTATCTTCATATATCATGTGTTGAAGTATCCATACATATTTATAATATTTTTTTGTTCAAAGTTGAATAGAACACAAATAGGTTATCATTGATATTTTATAATTAATTTCATTAATACTTTTAGTATATCACTATTAACACTGATTTTCTATATTTCATTTGATATATAATAATTTGATATTAAATCATGATAATTAACCGATACTAGGCATGGACCCGAGCCGGTTCGGGCCTGGGCCCAGCCGGGCCTCGGTTCAGTTTTGTTGGGCCCGAGCCCGAACCGGTAGCCACCGGTTCCGGGTCCGGTTCCGGGCCGGGCCGGGCCACCCGATTTTTTTTTTTTGGCTTCTCCTATTTAACCCCCAACCCACCCCCCTCACCCCCAAACCACCTCAAATGGCCCAAAATACCCAGCCCAACCAAAAAACTTAAAAAATATTCAAAAAAAAAAAATTAAATTAAATTCGGCCCGGACCGGGCCCGAACCGGCCGGGCCGGTTCACCAAATGGAGGGCCCGAGCCCGGACCCGCCCCCCCACCGGGCCTAGGCCCGACCCGGACCCGAGAACCAGGCCGGTTCCAGGCCCGCACAGTAGCAGGTCGGGCCGGTCCCGGGCCGGGCGGCCCGAACCGGGTCCATGACTAACCGATACCGTAGCTTACCGTACCGAAATTTTGGTATACCGAAACAAGGTATACCGAAATTTAGGTATGGTAAGGTATGTATTTTTGCATACAGAAAGTTTCCGGTATGGAAAAGGTATGGGATAAAATCTTCGGTATACCGTACCGAACCACCCCTAATCCTACCATACTATTAATTCAAGCTTAATATAATCATTTTTCAACTCAGTTGAATTGAATTTTCTATATCTACTACTGCACCTAGTTAAAAATTTAGGAAAAAATTGGAGATGAGAAAAAAGTTAACAGAGCCATGATGGAAGAGAGAAAGTGAACTACTTAAAGAACTCCGCGTCGACGACGCTGTTAACGAACCGAGCTTTTATCGAACTATTCGAGCTCGAGCTCGATTTCGAACCTAACGAGCCGAGCTTAAAGAGCTTCGAACTCGAACTCGAGCTGAGTTTTAAGTTCGAAAAATTAATCGAGCCGAGCTCGAACATAGTAGTTTTCGGCTCGGTTCGAACTCGAGCCTATCGAACACCCTAAAATTTTAAATATAATTTTTATATATGTCAAAATTTAAATATAATTAGTATGGTTTTATGAATTTAAATATGATTATTAATGAACCGAATACTTGTCGGACCATTCGAGCACGAGCCTATTAACGAGCATCATCTAAAATTTTAAATTCGGGCATATTTATCGAGCGCTCGGTTCGAACATCGAACGCCTATTGAGCCGAACACGGCTACACGAGCCTCATTTGTAAAGCTCGCCGAGCTTCGAGCTCGAACCCGAACACCCCTAATTCCTTAACGAGCCGAGTTCGAGCTTTGGGTGTTCGGGCTCGGTTCGGCTCGTTAACAGCCCTACTCGTTAGGGGTGGACTCGGGCCGGGCGGCCCGGCCCGGTTATTGTGCAACCCGGCCCGGTGAACTGGGTGGTCGGCGGTTCGGTTCGACCCGGCCCGGGGGGTGGGCGGTCCGGGCTCGGGCCCTGCTTTTGGTGAACCGGCCCGGCCAGTTCGGGCCGGATTTATATTTTTTTTTGAATTTTTTTTAAGTTTTTGGGTTGGATTGGGTATTTTGGGCCATTTGAAGTGGTTTGGGGTGGTCTGGGGTTGAGGGGGAGGGTAGGGGGTTGATTAGAAAAACCCAAAAAAAATTATATAGGCCCGAACCGGGCCCGCCCCGAACCGGACCCGGGGTTACCCGGGCCGGTTCCGGGCCTCCCCTGCCTTGAACCGAGACCCGGCCAATTCAAGGCCCGAACCAGGCCCGGCCCGGAACCAGTCCAACACTACTACTCGTCGTTATAATGATCAGGGAATAACGATCAGGGAGGATTCTCGTCATTGTAAATAACCGTGAGTTCTAGAAGGAGACTTAAAGATAATATGTAGGAATGGTGGGCAATTTAAGGGAGTATTTGCAATTGCTTCAATTTTAAAAAAATGATTTTTTAAAGTGATTTTGGGAAAAGTGGTTAATAGTAAAAGTTGATAGTGTTTGAGAAAAAAGTGATTCTGAAAAATAAAAAATTGGTAGTGTTTGGTAAAATAAGCACTTTTTGTATAATAAAAAAGTGAGAAGCAGTTTAAAGCACCCTTCTACCTGCTTCCAGCTTTTAAATGATTAATTTAAGCAGAAGCTGTCATTTGAAAACACTATTTTCAACTTTTTTTAAGCCAAAAATTGAAAAGTGTTTTTTTAAGCAACCCCAAACACTCCTTAAGTCTCCTACTAGAACCCTCCCGGTCATTATAAAGAGAGCTGTGAGTAGTTCAAATCATAAATAAAGATTTTTAAAAAGAGTGATCATTATTAAAAGAAAACAAGTTTCATAAATAGTACATCAAAAAACAAGTTGTTTACCGGTTTAACGGTTTTGTTCATCCAAAAAAAAGCAAGACATAATAAATTGGTCAAGAAAAGAAAACAAGTTTCATAAATAGTACATCAAAAAACAGTAGTTCCAAAACCACTTTGGACGGTCACAACAGAAACAGCTACAAGATAAAAACGAACTAGAAATTTAAAAAAAAAAAATCATTAAGCAGCAGCACCGGCAGCCTTGCCCTTCTTCCTCTGCAATTTCTTCATATAGAACTCGAGTTCTTTTCCCTCCAAAATGTACCTGTCAATGCCGTTCATAAAGGGCAGAATAAGAAGAATATTAGAACAAACAAATATAGACTGAATATATTGATCTATGCATCGTGATGAAAAGTTTAACAGATTCGGGGCTTTTACCCATCAGCTCTGCCGCATTGGCCAGGCCTCGAGGAAATGCAGGCCATTAGCCTGCCGGAACTAAATTGCTCTTCGAGGTGAGGATCCAGTTTACGGTCCTTCTGGCGAGCTTCAAGTTTCCTTTCCACATGTTTACTCTTCTTAGCCTCATCAGCAGCAATAGGAGCAGTTTCACTTACCTCCTGTTATTGTTAATTAAAAATCACCCATCCAAACTCACAGGTAAGAAACATAAATACTCCAAAATGCCAGTCCCTTATCAAGGGAGTCTCTTGGTCCCAGTAATGCTAGCGAACAGAGATAATGCTAAAGAAGGTTGGGTGTATTTTAAGTTAGCCCTTGACTTCAAAAATGTAAATTTCAAAACAAAATATGATTAGCTTTAGTAATTTTTACTATTACTCGACGCTTTTGAATTCCTAATTTCATAATAATAAAAATTACACAATAACGGTAAAAAGGTCTTAACAAATAAACCTAAGATAAACTCATTGATTTTGTGTCATGTACATTTCAATTTACACTAAATGTCCCAAGAATTATCCTCTCTATTTTCCTCCATATCAACTTTCCCCAGCTATTCAATGCATAAACAGAACTAAAGCATCTCAAGACAGAATAAATGCATTGCATACATGTAGGTCATCAAAAAACAGCTCATTAAAAAGCGTGAAAGTACCTCAGTAGAATCCTTCTTAGCTGTTGCCTTCTTCTTCCTGCCTATATCAACACCGTAATGCTGGAGATACCATTGTTTGAAGGGGGCAGCATCTACCTGAACAATTGCACTCTTGACCAAGGTTTGTGTTCTCACAAGTTCATTGTTTGATGCATTATAAACCACATCAAGGATACGGGTTTTACGGGTAACTGCCTCACTCCCCCATGAGTAGTTTCCTGTATCCAATCGTAGGGCTCTCCATTTCACATTTCCACCTCTAACACGGACCCGTCTAACGGTTTTGTTGCTTGAGATCTTTGTGTTAGCTGGCTGACGTCCAAGCTCATACCTTTATACACGGAAATAAGATTGAGCAAATTAAAGTAAAGTGAGTAGCCGTTGCTCTAGAAAACGATTTGTATCCAGTACTTCCAGAAATTTTCAGTAAGAAATAATCCGCAGGCTATTACTCATTGAACACGTTAAACCAAAGTCAAATATTCAGGACCTTAGCATATTACTAAAACATGAAACACAATAGGGCAGGGTCTGTATAGAGTAATTAGTAAGAACAAAGAACATCCCACTATGCTTAATTGTATAACTTTGGTAAAACATATTTATACTAATTCTTTATGAAGCTCTCTTCTAAAAAAGTGATAACATCACCAAAATACCTTAGACCATTAAACAATCTAATCATAGTAGTCAATGGCGCAACTGGCGATCGCCATTTATCGCCTTCGGCGATTCAGGGGGTCCTCGCCACAATTTTTGGCTATGGCGGACGGGTTACATGTTGCGTTGCCAAATGTGCGCTATTGCCTCGCTCGCCATTTTGTGCCAAATAATGGCGCTATCGCACGCGTCTGGGTCGCGACTTTGGTTTGATTGTTGCTGTAGATTGTTGCTGAAACTGGTCGCCAACTCTAATCGCTTGTCATCCACGCAGACTGCTTGCTTCATGGTCGCCGACTTTGCTTCATGGTTTGAAGTCTGGCAAAATAACTTAAAAGCCCTTCTCTAAAACTGTTCTCTTTTTTGGTAAAGTTAAAAGTAGTTCTCTGTTTCTCTTTGTTTCTCACATCCTCTCATTTTTTGTGGACCAGTTGACTGGAAGGTTGGACCATATCAGTTATTTAATTTGATTTCGAATATTTTTTGTGCTATTTTGGTTATTTAAAAATTTAACTCTTTAATTGGTGGCTAAGTCACACACGTATATTGTGTATAGGTTATGTTTAAATCTTTTTGATGTTATGTTTTACTGGTGCGCCAATTTTGCGCCATCGCCATCGCCGTGTGAATTTACCCCCGCGCCATGCCGGTCGCTGTGTGCCGTGACTACTATGAATCTAATAAACACCTTAAGAGAAACAAAATGTTGATTCAGACAGTAGCAGCAAACACATTAAACACCTAAAGCCAACATAAAATTGAATCGTAAAACTCCAAAATGTAGTTTTAATCTGCTAAAGTAAAAAAATCTGAATGTACAACCATCTTTATTATTATTTAAAATTTATAAACTATGTGATTGGGGTTTGGGTTAGGGCAGATTGATATATGGTCATATATTTACTTATAAATAATTTAAACTATTTAATAATTTAACAAATTAAGATAAAAAGAGAAGAATTAAACGAAACAAAAAAACACTTGCCTGCAAAGCTAGATAGGAGTGGAAGAAAGCGTACAGGAGATAGCGGAAGCATAGTAGAGGCAGAATATTAGAGAAAACTTGACTCTGAAGGAGTCAGGTAACATCACCCCATCAATATATAATACCTACGGTCTACGGACCTTTGGAACTAGATACGTGAAGAGCCCAGCTCGAACTTAATACCTATGGACCTTTGGTCTTTTTTAACACCCAGACTTCAACACTAAAAAACAGAGAGCTATAAAAACTAGAGGAGATGAACAAGCCAGCAGACAATTATATCCCCAGATTCGGACTGACACTCATCCATCATCAAAATAAGCTAAAGATCATTATATCCCCAAATTGGAAGAGGTTGTTTTACTAAGCTTATAACAACAACAATTACACGGTTTACACAGGCATACAACAAATTGGACTGTTTAGGTTCCCAAAAACAAAATATTCCACAAACAAAGGAGAATTCATGAAATAGCTAGAATCGAAGAAGTAAGAACAAATTGAAGGGTTCAAACTGCAAACATGAGGGACTTACTTTCGCTTCTTCCTCCATGACTTTTTCTTGCCACCTGTTGCACGCCTCTTGTGCATTGAATCACGAGAGATACCTTATTGAAATCATTTCGATTATCAACAAGCACAACCATGGATGAAATAATCACATTGTTAAATAGCTTCAATTATCATCCAAATTACAGAACAGATCAGTTAAGTCAGAGTTTAGAGTGTTTACCCATGTTTGGAAGAGATTCCTTCACGCAAGGAAGAGGGGAAGCTCGTTCTGCCGCTAATAAACCCTAGGTATGGAGCGGAGTTATAAGAAGGGTGCGTTGAACACGGCCCAACGAATTTTTATTTCCAAAACCCAGTCCATTCTAACAAATTTGCCATCTTTGTTTTTTTTAAGAAATGAAATTAAATTTTGACCCATGAGATATACCTCGTATATGTAGAAAATGTACGTAGAACATATAAACGTAATATATGTAGAAAATTTGTCCAATTTTAATTTTTCTACTTTTCATTTTCATTTGTCTCAAAATAAGTGTTGCATAGTTGCATTTCCTTTTCTGAAAGAAATGTATGGTCCACAATATTTAATTTTATAATCCTGAAATTTCATTCACAATTTTTATTTTGAAAGAATGACGCGCATGTGACTAACGGGAATGCTAAAGACAAAAACAAGGCTTTTCTCAATTTTTCCATAAATGAGACCAATCTCAATATTAATTTACAAAATTAACCTTTGACTCCCCTTGGATTCCCTTCGCATCGCTTCGTTAGGAATTTCAGATCTGGAGAAAAGCCATGGCAAGACTTCACAAGATCTGGAGAGAAGCCCATCGCCGCTCACCTCACCGGCTCACCCTACCATCACAGCTCATACCTTCATCGTTGATCCATGTTCTTCCGTTTCTCCTGCGCCGCACCAAACTCCCAGATCCATGTTCTTCAGCCGCCCATCTCTTCTGTTGCTTCACCACCAGAGGTACAACGAGCTTACTTCCCAACTACCTAGATGGGATCGGATTGACGATGACCTCCTCCGCATCCAGGTCTCCTCCTCCGCGTCCAGGTCACCGCCGCCGCCTTGAACTCTTCGTCGTAAACATCCCCTCTGTCTTCACCACTGCCGCCGATTCTGTTCTAATTTTCTCTTCTTCTACTTTCTGTCCGATCGCGAGCAACCTAGGGTTTGCAGGTATGACGGCGAGTCGGCGACCCGACGGTGTGGATATGGCTTCGAGGCAGAGACAGCTAGGGTGGCGATGTGGTGGTTCAAATCACTTCTCTAACGCGCGGCTTTACAATTGTGCGGAAAGCTGGACGTGGTGCGGGTGGGGGCAGTGCCGCAGTGGTTGTATAGGGACTTGGAGGGTGGTGAGGCTTGGGAGGGGGCTGTATTGGGGTAGGGGCTTGAGCTGGGCTTGGAATGGTGGGGGGCATGTGGGCTGGGGGTGGTCACTGAGGGGTGGGGTCTCAACCGTTGTCTCCAGGGTTGGTCACTGACGCCGGCGGTGGTTACTAGCAGCAGCGCGGGCGGCACTTACTGGTCATTGACGGGGGGCTGGAAGGGTCACTAGCGGCGCAGGATTGGTCACTGGTGAGGGCGGGGATGGGTCAATGGCGGCGACGGACGACTGGTCACGGGCGGCGGCACAGACTGGTCACTGCCAGTGACGTAGACAAGTCATTGGCAACGGCGGGGCAGGTCACTGGGGGCGACGTAGACAGGTCATTGGCAGCGGCGGGACAGGTCACTGGTGGCGGCAGCAGCTATAGATCACTGGTGGCGGAGGACGGGTCACTGGCGGCAGCGGGAAAACTGGTCACTAGTGGAGGCAAGGACAGGTCACTGACGGTGGCGGGAACGGATGCGATGCAAGATTGGTAACTGGCAGCGGGGGGTGTAATTGAGTAACGGTAACCGACGAATCGCTTAATTGTAACTGACGGGTCATGTAACTGTAACTGGTGAATTTTAGATTTTTGATCACTAATGATTTTTTGTCACTGACGAATTTTGGTCACTGGTGAATTTTGGATTTTTGGTCACTAATGATTTTTGGTCAACTATGTCATTGGTAACTGTAACATTGGTCACTGCACATTTGGTCACTGTGACGGGTTACTGTAGCAGGCCAGTGGGTTTGGGCTTAGTAAGGGTGTAATAGTCCCTTAAGTATTATTTAGTCTTATTTTTGGAACTTAAAAGAAAAGTCTCTTTTTTTGTCCAAATGCTTTTAATTAGTATTATTTGAGGACAAATTTCAATCACTTTATTAACAATTGTATCAAATCAAAATAGAACACATAAAATGGGTCGCATCTATAAATTTACAAATAATATATTTCAAGCATACAATTATGAAATGTTTTGTCATGTGTCAATCTTCTAAACAAACTCATTATTCCAGATTAGCAATTAGAAATGATATTACGTTAGATATATATATATATATATATATATATATATATATATATATATATATATATATTCTACGGAGTACATTAGAAATTAAAATTGTTATTGCGTTAAGATTAAGTATGCAACCAGGAATCACTAACCAAAAAATCTTACAAAATTTTTATACCTTTTTCATTTGCAATTTGATTTTTATAAAATATATATCGATTTTTTATTATCTTTCATATGACACCAATATCGCATATATAAAAATAAAAAGAATTTTGGATATATCATAGAGGTTTTTAGGCTCAATTTTTTTAGAAAGTTAAATCTAAGCTTTAAAATTAAAATATCATAAGTTCATATGACACCAACATTAAATTTATAAAAATAAAAATAAATATAAATATACGGTTGATGGGGGCATTTTATTTATTGCCTGAAAATGTCAATAGAAAACGCTTGTGATCCACTTAATTTTAGAATTTGGAACCATTTAAGAAAAAAATTGAGCTTAAAAACATCCATTAATAAATTGTATAATTAGATTTATGTTTATTTTTACACATACAAAAGATAATAACAATTTGTGAATTTTAATATAGCAACAACATTAGGTTGCATGATGGAAATTGGTAATTGGGACTTTGGGCAGCGGCACAAGTGGTTAGTTTATTTATCATTTTTATTATTGAGAGTATTATAATTATGATCTTATTACGTAAATAAGTGTTATTGAAAGAAAGAGATTGAGCGTTATATATTATTAATATTATTAAAAAACATCGTTTGGTGTTATTGTGGGCGATATTCGAGAGCTCTCAACTAATTTTAACGACATAACTTTTGCTCATGTGAGGCGGTTAGCAAATCAGGTAGCATATGATATGGTTAAATCTGTTGATTCTATGTCTCGTTGTCATATTTGATTTTCTTTCCCTCCTGATTGAATTTCAGCTTCTTTGAACCATGATTATATTAATATAAGTTAAGTTGATTTTTGCCAATAAAAAAACACATATCACAAACATTGAGATAAGGCAAAGGGATACTTTTACCTTTATCACATACCTACTCATAAAATGTTCATTAAAAAATGTCAGGCAACACATTGAAAAAAAGAAAATGGGTCAAATAAGGCGTCAACTATACTGAAACAATCAGACCCATGTATTAATAAAAACATCACTTCACCCTTTCTACTTTATAAAAACAATCCACCCACCCAAATTCACTTCACCACTTTTTTGTTTGGCCTTTTCCATTTCTTCTTCTTTTCTAACTTTCTTCGTTCCTTCGCCGCTTTCTCCTCCCATTTCCAACTCCAGTACTCCACCCTGCTCTCTGACCTCATACTATTCTCATCAAATACGGGAAAAAAACACTTTCATATACCTCCTCCTATATATACACACACGCATATATCTTCCTCAGGATATATTTTTCTTCGTGGCTGGAGTTTTAATTAAATATTCCGGCGAAGAAAGCAGTTTCCGGCAGTTGAATGGCCACGGGCGAGTAAGGGGAGGTCGCTTCCTGAGGATGTTCGTCTCTCTCTTTTCATTGACCAGAGAATCAAATTGATTTGTACAATCCACAAAAGAAAAGAATGATTTAAAAAGGAAACAATATACAGAGGAACACAAAGAATAAAATACGAGAATATAAAACAAACAAAATAGCGTAAGAAGAAAATACAGAGAAGGATTAACTTTGGGGGAACGAAGGAATGTCCAGAAGAAAATAGCGAAAAGTAAATGAGAAAGAAAAAGAAAAGGATTAACTTTTAACTTGCTAAACAAGGTTGACTTCTAATTTGACTAAACTGACTGGTTTTTAATAGTGCGTCAATATATATGATTGTTTTTTAGTACGGATCTAAGTGATTGTTTTAGTATAGTTGACGGGCTTATTTAACCCTTTTTTCTCCATTTTTTCTAATAAATTTACATGAAAGATAATTTAGTTGAAATAAAACTTAGGAAAATCAACAAATTCAAAGTCTACAAATTTAATATTTCATCATATTATAAAAATTCATCTCTACTAAACTAACACTACAAAATAATAATAATAATAATTATTATTATTATTATTATTAGTATAATTACAAAATCGATTAACAATGTGAACTATATAAAAAATACAATAAAATCTTATTATTACTCCTAGCAAATAAATAATTAAATCAATTAAAAGTTGGGAATACTTGTCAAATTTAGCAAGGCACTACTATTCAAGGTAAATTAAAGGAGATGCGCATTGGAAACTTGATGTCATTACCGACTCGCCGTTACTTGTCACTGCAAATGACTGACTTGCATGAGGAGCGATGAAGCTATTGTTGTGCACATGTTGCTGTCGGCGGTCACGTCTGTCCAAGCCGGTCGCTTCCGTCTACCAAGTCTTCCGTCTCTGCCTCGCTCGAGCTGTTGTGCCGTTGTATAGCTTAAGGGTTGGTTCCAGCCAACTTCCAAAGTTGCGAGCTAATAGAAATAGATATGTAATTCAAAAAATTAAGAATTCACGATAGTTATCAATATAATAACCACATCGCCTCTCGGTTAGTGTCAATAATTTTATTTTAATATAAGCTTCAGATCTTATACAATAACCGGTGCATATATTTTTTTTAAAATAAAAATTTAAAGAAAATAAAAAAATTGTGTCAGTTATTATTAAGGAACCACCAAGTGTGTGCCGTAATTCTTTTTAATACAACTTTGAAATTATCGCTTTTAATTTGTAGAACCACAAATTAGTTTTTTGTCACTACTCTAATATTTGGATCAAAGTTCTAAAATTTAAAAAGTTAAATTTAGAATGAGAAAATTGAAATTCTAATCTTTTACCTCATCTCATGTCCTTGGTCATGTCGTCCTCTATACTTCATCCTTTCCTTTTTAGTTGCAACATTCCCTTTTTCCCACTTGCCAATGCAAAACTTTGACCGTACGTCATAATATTTAATCCTCTATTAGTAAAAAAAACTTTTGAAAATTAGATTATGAAACTTCGTAATGAGATGAATTCAACAATATTTTTCAAAAAAAAAAATAATTCACATATATTACGTAGTCAAAGTAGAGTACATGAATAGTGTGTAAATTCCAATGTTGCAAATATTATGATACAGAGGATAGTATATAATACTCCCCACACATCCCAAAATAATAGTTACATTGCGGATTTTATAATCTGGATTATAAACTAAAGTTTATATATTCCTTTCAGCTGTTTCAGTCAGAATTTCATCAATTTACGCAAATACAACCATTTTGAGTGTTAACAAACAAGTTCCAAAATTTTGGTCTAAAATTATTAAGTTATTTTTTGGGACCAAAACTAGTAAGTTTTTTGCCAAAGATGTTATTATTATACTCTCTAAGATTTATTTATATAGCAAAATTTTGCCAAACTAGTAAAATTTTGGAGTAAAATTAAAAAGAGCCTTATCATCTTTTTTTTTTTGTAAAAACGGAGTAAGAGTGGGAGCGTTTACCTGCAACGCATATTCGAACTTGCCAGGTTGGCAATCCGGCAAGTCTTCTCCAGCCTTTGACCGTAACCTCATCATCAGTTCTCGCTTCTTCCTTCCTCTGAGAAACAAAACCCAGAGATGAAGAATGAGGAAAAATCTGACCGTTGTAATCGAAGTTGCCCGTTGGCGATAATCCCGCTCTCTCTATATAAACATATATCTACTCAATTACTCATACCCGTTGCCATTCGATCTTCAAATCCTCCTTCCTTCATTTGTCGCAGAAACAAAACCCAGAAATTAAAGACAGAGTCTTGTTCCTGGTTCTGATGTGGAGCTCGCCCTCGATCTATGGAGTCCGTCCGGTATGGTATGTGTTCCAATTCGATAGTCTTGAATACCCTGTTTCTTTCTTCCTTGATTCTTGATGCGGCCCTGCAAAGTTCCTTTTTAGGGTTCCGGGTTCCGGGGTCCGGGTTCCGGGGTCCGGGGTCCGGGGTCCGGGTACCGGGTTCCGGGTTCCGGGGTACCGGGGTTACGGGGTCCGGGGTCCCGGGTCCCGGGTTCCGGGGTCCCGGGGTCCGGGTTCCGTGTTCCGTGTTCCGGGTTCCGGGGTCCGGGGTCAGGGGTCCGGGGTCCGGTTCCGGGGTCCGTAGTCCGGGGTCCGGGGTCCGGGGTCCGGGGTCTGGGTTCCGGGTTCCGGGGTCCGGGTTCCGGGGTCCGGGGTCCGGGGTCCGGGTTCCGGGTTCCGGGTTCCGGGGTCCGGGGCCGGGTTTCGGGGTCCGGGTTCCGGGTTCCGGGGTCCGGGTTCCGGGTTCATTTTGAAAGGATGGTTTTTGACACTATAGTACTGGATAAAATTCCGAAGGTAATATTCTAAGTTTCTACAACTTTTGAAATTAAATTGTTAATACATCTGATGTATTAGAAACTATTGAGAAATATTTTCTATTTTTAACAATCTAATGTATAATTAATTTTGGTCAAAGTGCATTCCGAAGAAGATTATTGTGATTATTAACAAAATACTTATTGTAGGCGAAGTATTTGACTACGTATAGTATCTTTGACTTATACAAAAATGATCGTGACACAGCTTTTGGGAAAGGGAAATAAACCTTTGAAATTCCATTTTGGTGTCTTCCTACATACTACAGAGTACGAATGTACTAGTGCCCCAAACATTGAATGGTGTATCTTACAAATTGATGTTATATCATGTGAATGTCTAATATTCTCTCATTCTGTGAACCCTCTTTTGTATACTCCGTAATATTAGGTTTAATGCAGTGCGAGAGATACGAACAGGCGGATACTAGGTTGTGAAGGGTTTGGAAGAAGCGGTGGCGTGCAGAGTGGAAGGAAGCGGCGGAGGGCCATTTTGTCGGGAGGAGTGGAGGATTTTCAGTGAATTGTGGACCGGAGTGGGTACCTGTTATCTGGGCTGCATTTTGGGTCGGCCGAGTGTTAGGGATGTCTTTATCTTTTGAACTTTGTTGTAAGAAGGGCCGTCTAAGGAAATTGCTGCTAGAAATTCCAACCATGTCCACTTTTTTTTTTTTTTATCATACCAGCCATTTCCACTTTGATAATTTACAAGGTAAGGAGTACTTAAAACATTTTCAAAACATTTTTAGTTTTATTCCAATGTCCAAGTAAGTTGTTTTGTTTAAAATATTCTCAAAATGTCATAATTGGAGTTACGTTTGACAAACATATTCGACATTTATCGAGTTTGGAAGGTTGGTCGAGGGAGGTGTTCGGAGATTGGGGTGGGGAGATTTGTGGTCACCGCTTGGCGGGATGTGGGAGATGAAGGACTTTACTAGGCCCCCTAGATGATTGAGATCTTACGTATTGGTCTAATGGTGTTGGGCTGAGTTTAATCATTAATATTGGGCTGTGATGAATTGTTAGAATCTGTGATTCTGCTGAAATATATAAATTTCAGCCAAAGTGGCTGACATGACTGATTCTACTGATTTATGGGTAAAAAATTAAGCTATATTTTATTGGGAAAATGGAAACTAATAATCCAACATTTTAGCGGTCTTCTTACAATAGTCCCACCTTTTGATTATTCATGAATAATCCAACCTTTGCACCTCATCTTCATTCACTGGTCCCTGACCGGTTGATGACCTACTATTCCAAGTTATTCTCTTATCTTTGCAAACCATTATACCATAAATCTCACCTTTCACAAAGATAATATTTTGCAAAGATAAGAGAATAACTTGGAATAGTAGGTCATCAACCGGTCAGGGACCAGTGAATGAAGATGAGGTGCAATGGTTGGATTATTCATGAATAATCAAAAGGTGGGACTATTGTAAGAAGACCGCTAAAAGGTTGGATTATTAGTTTTCATTTTCCCTATTTTATTTATAAAGTAAATGAAAAATCATCTGAAAATAGCTAAAATGATCTTCTACAGTAACTTCAGTCAATATCAGAAAAGTATCAACCTTATTTTTTTCTTATTAATACACAATTCAGCGCGCGAAATCAAAAGATACGCGTTCGATGAAAAAGTTGGCTGGTAAGATGAAAAACAAGGTCACCAAGCGGGCTCTTAAAAAAAAACTTATTGACATATAATTAATTTAAACATATAATTGAAGTTACTTGAATGTGTAAAAAATTACGATATGATCTTCTTACTTAGAGTACCTACTATAAAACTACACTTAAGAGAGAAGTCATTTTGGCCACATATTCCTTAATTTAAATGGAAATGACAAATCTTTTTGGGACATCCAAAAAAGAAAAGTTGGGCAACCTTTTCGGGATGGAGGGAGTATGACTTATTCTGATTTATTGACTTAAATAATACTCCGTAAGTTTATTGACATCTATAAAAAATATGTATGACATCATGTATTTAGCAAAAAAATACTACGTATATGGATCTTATGATTTAGTAAATTCATAAAATGCCAAGTTTATTAAAACTCCTGAAATTATTAGGAGTATGATCGATGTTATAATTTAGTTTATTATTGATGACATTTTTGAAATATTATTTAGTTCCGAATGCTCCAAGATTTAACAAATTAAACTGCTAATAACTTGCCTCCTACGAATGTTGTTCTTTCCAATGTTGGCTTCTTTAAGCCTTATGATACAGATGACATTGACGCTGATGTTGATACGTAGATTATGTAGATTTGAAAAGCTTATGAAAAGAAAAGAACTTCATATAGGTTTGTTTTGTGAAAAGATCAAATAGATCTTTTTATTATATCATCACTTAAATCAATATGGTAAAGAATATCATGTGACACATTTTTCAATAGAAGAACTTTGATGAATGATTAGAAGTAATAGGCACCCGTATTTGACCCTTTTGCCATACTTATTAGTAATAATTTACTCCTTTATATTTTTATGTTTTGCGTGTAGATATTTGGGCATTGGTGATAATTATGTATGGGTGGATCCATTGTGGTGCATTATTTGGTACGAAGAGAGGATTACCAACCATAAAAGCTCCACCGATTGTGCACCAATGGTGCTTCATTCTGATGACGATAGGGTGAACGATGAGACCATAAATGTAGTATCAGAAGAAGTTTTTTCATAACTTATAATTTCCACACATATTCAATGCAATTCAATTACATCATATCATCGTAATAAGTTAACAACAGAATGATTATTGTTGTCATTTTTATTATATTCTAATATTCCACTTATTACAATTATGCATATGTAACTTATTTTGATAAATTATTCCCCGTGCATCGCACGGATAGAATACTAGTTGTTGAGAAATTTGGAACGACGTACGTACATGATGATAATATTTACAGAACTTATTCAAATTGAAGAATTATTAAAATTGGCGATATATATTAACTTTTAACAAACACAATACTTGACTTTGCATTGTGTGTGTGTGTGTCTAGATTTAAGATCAAATGCAACCAATGCTTAACTTGAGAACACCACATTTACCCCAATGTGATGCACAATGAGGCTCACACGATGCACTTTTTCATATTAAGCATAATATTTACTACGCACAACAGTACCACCATCACACCGTGATTATATTTATATGAGCTTGTATTGAGCAAAGTCCAAACGTGCACTAGAGGGGCTCTATTGTGTATCATATTGCATTAATTGGGACTGTTTTCACGTTCTCACGTTATAAGTATCGTTCTTCTTGAAACCGTATATGCATATAATGGATTAATAATATATGCAAATACAATAAATTAAATCTAAATGGGGGCACCCGTGGGGGATGGGGCGGGGATGGGGGGAACTTTTTAGACATGGGGCGGGGGATGGGGGAGTATACCCCCGCCCCATTGCCATCCCTAATGTATTTGAGTATGCCCCCAAAATATCATAACTATGTTTATTTAGTTTTACTATAATCTTTTGGGTAGTTTTCGGACTACTTCATAAAATTCTAAAAATGAAAACCTTCAGTTTAATAAAATTTATTACTAATAGTGCGTAATGGTAAAATAAATGATCCGTAGAGAAAGAAAGAGCTCAAAAGCCTAATCAAGTGACACTTGACGTGTTAGCCTAATTAACTTTTAATTACATTTATATTTGAAAAGACCTTAACTCTGCCAATTTTGTAGATCTATCTCTTAATTTATACTACCTCCCGTCCCACTAAGATTGGGACGAGAGAAAGTAGCATGATTATTAAGAAAAGTGAGCTTGTATTCTTGATATTAAATTGATAAAGTAAGAATGAAATAAGAATGATTTAGAGTCACACAATCTTTACCAAATTTGGTATGAGACAATCTTAGCGGGACGGAGGGGGTACATCATCAAGAAAAACTCAGTTCTTCTAAAATGTGTTGGGAGAACATTAGGTTGACGCACAACTTCTTGATGGTAGGGAAGAAGAGTGTATGGGTATGAGGGGGGGGGGGGGTCAATAGAGGGATAGAGAGGAGGTGTGAAAGGTGGAGATGAATAGGAGGGGTGTCTTGATGATAATAAAATTTATAAATTTATAAATAGGATCATCATTAAATAGGATTGAATAAGACTATTTGGAGAATAAAATAAACTACCTACATCCTGAAAAAAAGTTCTTGATTTTCTTTTATGGATGTCAAAACAATAAATTTCTATTTTTACAAAAGAAAACTACTTTTAACTCAAAAGACACAATTACCCTTCAATTTCACTTTTTTGCTTGATTTGGCATAAAGTAAAGGCATATTTAATTGGAAATTCTTCACAAAAATCCACCTTACATTAATTTGCCTTTAAGTCAAATCGGGAACTTCATTTAGAGACGATATATTGAATCTTATTTTTGTACTTTGAATACTCCATATGTTCCAATTCTATATTAAGCAATTTGTATAAACAGTATATATGGAGTATATTTTATACTCAAAGTTCTTAAGATGTACTCCCTCCGTCCCCTTTTAAATGTCTCATTTTACCATATTGGGATGTCGCTATTTAATTGCTCCATACCTTATTTGGTAAACTTTGTGTGGTTCAAAATCATTCTTACTTTATTCTTACTTTATCAATTAATATCAACCACACAAACTCACTTTTCTTAAAAACTCGTGCCACCATCTCCCGTCCCATTTAAAAGGGGACGGAGGGAGTAGTACTTAAAGGTTTTATTCTCTTGAGGCACGATTTTATAGTATCTACCGTTTAGAAGTGAGTATAATTAAGAAATTTAAAAACGTTTAGTTAAGCAAACTAATACAAAAAAAAGTATATTGTAGATAAGGATAATATACATAGAAGGAGCAAAAATAAAGTAGCTTTTATTGAAAAGTAACTTCCAAACTCAACTTTTTAATTGTGACTTTGTGATTAAAAAAGTGATACGTTGTTTTAATTTTTTGGTTATCTAGAAAGAGTTGGTGATATCAATCATGATTAATTTGAATTTTCATTTGCACACATGATTTATTTTACACAGAGAGTAAGAGAGTTGTCTCATTTTACTCCATATTTTACAACTTTCTCACTTCATAACGCTTTATAATAAAAATTATTAATAGCTATTGATGAAAATATCTCAAATCGTGCATCCTTACACCGTGCATCGAACGCGTGAGTTATCCAAGTTCCTCATTTATTTGTAACTACTTTTGAATTCACCCCCTATTGAAGTTAAAAAGAGATTTCCTGATTCCTTTTCCTTCTTGATATAAATTAGGGGTTATGTCTAAAACAATACTAAAATAAGAGTCGTGGACAAAAAAGAGACCTCTTTTTCTATTTTCCAAAAATGAGACTAAAAATGGATTAAGAGACTATTATACCCTTATATTAATAGAATCTCACCCATGAGTGCTACAGTAACGACACAGTGACCAATAACATTATAGTGACCAAAATCCACCAGTGACCAAATATCATTTGTGACCGAAAATTTTAAAAATTCGTCAGTGACCAAAATCATTAGTGACCAAAAAATCTACCTAATTACATGTCAACCCGAGTGACCAACAATTCGCCAGTCCAGTTACATTAACTCAATCGTTCAGTTACAGTTACCCGACATGTTCATTTACAATTACCCAATCATCCAGTTATAGTTACTCGACCCGTCCAGTTACAGTTACCTGACCTATCCAGTTATAGTTACCTAACCCGTCCAGTTATAGTTATCTGATCCGTCCAGTTACAGTTACATGATTCGACCAGTTACAGTTACCCGGCCAATTAGTGTTACCCAGTTCAACATTATAGTTAACTGGTACGCCCATTTATAGTTTCCCGATCCAAATTTGACCGGTGCTAGCAACCACTACAAGGTAAAACCGCCTGCCAGTCGCCCGCCTGCTTCCCTCCGCCGTCACTGCACATCCTCCGGCAGGGCCGCCACCATGACAGTCACCTTCCCAGCCCCCATTCCCTGCACAAATGCTGCCACATACCAGCCCCAACCCCTACAAACACCTCATTTCACCGCCATATTCGCCCCCCAACTACCGAACACCATCGCCCCTCCCCAGCGATGAGTTCCGCCACTCCGGCAGCCCCCTTCCCAACCCAACCCCTACACCGGCACCTAGCCCCTGCAATCGCCGCATATCACCGCTATATCCTTCCCCAGCCCCAGCAAACCACCGCCCTTGAAAAAAACTAGCCGCCACACCGATTTGAATTCGCAGTCTTCTTCTAACCCAAGACTGTTCGTCTCCATCGTAATATGCCAGACAGAAATTGAGGGATCTGGAGGCGGAGGCCACGACTCAGAGGCGGTGACCAGAAGAAGGATGGGATGCAATGACCTGGCTTCGGAGGAGATGCAACGACCTAGATTCGAGGGATCTGGATTTGGAGGCGGAGGGAGCGAATTACAGATGCGATAACGAAGGGGGAGATCCGGGAGACGATGTGTCTCGTTAGATTAGAGGGTGTTTATGTCCGTTCAGTTTCATTTAATCAGTTTTTCGTCCAAATTAATCCAGGTCCTAGTTTTGTCCAGAGCAAAGTCGTGAGCCTCCTTTCGGTCTTTATTTCTTACCATTGTTCTATATTTTTCTGTAAAGAGATTGTTATTCACAGTGTTAGTTCCGTTTTAAAAGGAGCTAAATGCATTTTATCTTTAACCTCACTTGATAAATACAAATAAGGGTCTGTTTGCAACAGCTTCTGCTTTTAAAAAAGTGTTTTTTTAATGAAATGGGGAGAAGTGATTAAATAAAAGTTGATAGTGTTTGAGAAAAAGTTGATTTTGAAAAGTAAAAGTGAGTAGTGTTTGGTAAAATAAGTGCTTTTTGTGTAATATAAAAAGTAAAATCACTTTTGACGCGGAAGCCGAGAAAAATAAGTGTTTTTTTAAAGTCAAAAGCTGAGAAGTGCTTTTTTAAAAGCGCAAACTAACCCTAAATAGAGATTGAAATATTCACAGCTTTAGATGCTTCTTTACGGCATTTGATTTTTCATGAGTGCTCAACATTTTAGCTTCAATTCTACATACAATACCATATTTATTTATTAGGTGTGGAGCATCTGAGTTAAACCAGTCACAAGCCAACCTTCCACCTTCATTTCCTGTAGTGAGACTGAGCTCAAGGCCACCCTTTCCAAGGTCGTCCTCATGTTCAAGAACATATTATCAATACAATCAATACACAGATATTAAGTTCCACGTACCTTCTTCATCATCAACATCCAGAATCTGGTTTTCCTCGCCGTCGCCGACGTCTTTCGTATAGGGCTCAACTTTATTTTGTGTCACCGGAGGTTCAGACCCGGATTCGTCTACTTTGGCTCCCATAAAATCGTCCATGTCGTAACTATTGATGAAGGCCATCTCCTCAAGACTATAATCCATTCCTCAAGTGTTATTATACTACCTCCTCAAGAAGCTTCAGCGAATAGTACTCATATGGTGAGCTCGTTGGCATGCGAAAATACGTAACGGGAAGGGGGAGTGGGAGGGAAAGAAAGAGAGGAGAGAAGGTGGAGGGTAAATGGAATGGTAATTTTTTTGGGTTTTATATGATGTACAATGTGTGTACGGTTTTGTTTGCAACCACTTGTACTTAAATAAAAGCACTTTTTGGGGGAAAAAAGTGGATAGTAGTAAAAATTGATAGAAAAAGTGGTTTTTGTGTAATAGAAAAAGTAAAAAGTAGATTCTGCACGAAAACTGAGATAATAAAAGTTAATAGTGTTTGGTAAATAAGTGCTTTTTTTTTTGCCAAAACATCTTGTGTATCTGAGACAAATTGTTTTATGATATACTCCGTATATCACAGCTCAGCGCCAAGCCATCCTTCGTCGCCCCCATCCACCCGTCTGCAGGGAAAAAACGGTCACCAAAAGCCATCAACCTCCTTTAACTGCTGTGTGCGGACCTCATCCAAAAATAAACGCAAGTTTTTCTAGGTATTGAAGGGCCAGAAATAAAATCGTTCAAATTAGCATTTGTCTCGGGATATGCCTCCCTCGTGGGCTCGATCCCTTTCTGCCCGTAAGTCCAATCGGCATTGCATTGGGATTTTATCTAGATTAGCATCCTTGCACACCCATTTTGGTTTCATTGATTCTAAACTCTGTCAAGCTGAAGCTAAGGCGTTTCCGTTTTCTAGCAGTAGCTCTACTGAAACGAAATATGGTAATTAATTATCTTCTTTCATTTTTACTCCTAAAGTTTATTACTTTGTCTTTTCATGCGATTCTTTGTTTGGGTCGTATGGTTTGTTTTCCTCGTGGAAATACATGGCTTAAATTAAAAGTTGATTTCTAGTTGATTATGGCTAGGTTCATCCAATTCTCATTTCACAAAGAGAGATATTGGAACAACAAATTTGGGTTCAAGATGCCGTGAATTGGTCACTCTACCACATCCTGCTGTTTTTCCCAATATGAGAAAGTTTTGCACTGTGTTGACGCGAGAATTTGATGCTGGCGAGCATAAAGCTGTATTTTCCGCAGCACAATCAGTTGATTTCACTGAGATTGCAATTGACAGACTTCCAACCGTTGTCATAGTAGGCCGACCTAATGTTGGGAAATCAGCACTGTTTAATCGGTTAGAACCACTGTGATTTTCTATATATGGTGTCATTTGATTGGATTTGGTTGTCATGACTCTTAGTTTGTGAGCATTAGGTTGATACGAAGGAGGGAAGCCCTTGTGTACAACACACCTGCTGACCATGTTACACGAGATATTAGAGATGGGGTTGCCAAATTAGGTGATTTGAGGTTCATGGTGTTGGATTCTGCAGGCTTAGAGGCAGAGGCTTCTTCTGGTTCAGTTCTCCAAAGAACTGCAGAAATGACCGGGAATGTCCTTGCAAGATCTCAGTTTGCACTATTCTTAATTGATGCACGGTAGTCTCTTGTGAACTTCTTAGCATATGAATTGCTTCCTATCTCACTGAGGCTCTATTTGGAAATTAAACATGGAGAAATGAATATTCTGTGAAATTAAACATTAGCTAGAGGTAAATGTAATGACATAAGACTTTTAGTATTTTAAATCTGTGCGGCCAATAATAAAATGAAAAACACTGGAATTCGGATACTAGCATCAGGTTTTGTGAGTGTGAATGTGATGAAAAACACTGCCTTCTTTTTTGTACTTCTTTTTCCTTTTAAGATCATATATTCAAAACCATTTTGTACATCTTTTTACTAGAGAGGGATTGCAGCCAATGGATTTAGATGTCGGAAAGTGGTTGAGGAAGCATGCGTCTGGGATTAAGATTGTTGTGGTTATGAATAAAGCTGAAGCACTTGCTGATAGTGATGGTTCCCTTGCTGCTGCTGCAGGTGAGGCATATAGACTTGGATTTGGGGATCCTATTGCTGTATCTGCTGAAACTGGGTTTGGCATGGCTGCACTTCATGAAACACTCCGACCATTACTTGAGGAATATGTGCTCCAAAATCTAAATGGTAAGGTACTTATTTTTAAAAAATTATGATGATTTTGATGCCGTAAAATGGTATTCCCTCCGTCCTAAAGTACAAGTGCCACCTACGTTTTGCACGCATACTAAAGAAACAAATGATGTTAATGTAGTTTCCAATTTTACCCTCCAAAAGGTGGGTAAATTCTATTGGACCATTTTCATTTAGCTTATTTATATTGCATTGGTTGCTGCTTCTTCGCTCACTGACTGCTAGGTTCTGTGCTCAAACCCTGAAAGAACGTACTTGAAAATTTAGATTAGTTTCATTGTTGGAAGCTGTTAAACATGTTCCTTTAGCATGCCAATGAATTAACTAAACTTTGTTCGAACTATCCATACAAGTTCACTTTTTATTCTGAGCCTAAAGCTTTGGTTCATTGTTCTGGAAAAAAATTATGGTTATTTGAAGATTTCATACAGGAAATCAGAAGCATGTTTCTATATGGGGGTTCAGAACTTGGACTTGTTTATCACAATATGAAAACACTTTTCACCATTGTGAATAGTAGGAGTTCTATTAATTTTATTTGACTTTACTTCTTGATGGATCCTGTTATGATACATGTACAAGTTCCAAAAATGGTAGACCCTTGTATGATTGTATCTAGAAACTCTGATTTTTCTTGAACATTAATAAATAAGTAAAATGATGCAATAAAAGCCGGCAACGTTCTTCATTCTGTTTAATAATATATGCAGATAAAGGACCTTTAGTCTCTAAGGTGATGTATCCTATTTAAGAAAGTCTCCTGTAACACAATTACACAAATCATGAACAAATGAAGGGTTATGAAGCATATTCTTATCTAAGCCAACAGCCTCTCACGCTGGAACATCTTAACATGTTCCATGTAAGCAACACAGTAAACATGGTTACCATTCTTTGCGGTGCTAAAACTTGAAGAGGCAAATCAGACAATATATGTCGAATATCTTTAGAATAGGTCTATTAGGTACATGTTGTTATTATAGATTAGGTTAAGTGGTAATTAATTATTGTAAATCTTATCCCTTCTCTGTAGGATCGGTTGTTGTATTGTACTATAAATATACTACTCAATGAAAGAAAAGTTTACATCGGCTAATCATTTTAATCTATATGGTATCAGAGCCGCTAACCTAAAAAGAAAAAAATGGCCGATCCCCAGACCACCTCTGAACACTCGATTTCAACGAGTGATTCCTCTCACTCGATCGGATCATCTTCCTTCTCCAATTCTGAGCCTATTCAAGGCTTGTCGATAACTTCCCATAAACTCAATGGCAGAAACTTTCTTCAATGGTCTCAGTCTGTCAAACTCTTCATTCAAGGGAAGGGCAAATTCAGTTATCTCTCCGGCGATGTCTCCCTACCAGCAACTTCCGATAAACTCCATGATAAATGGGAGGTGGAAAATTCAATGGTGATGTCATGGCTGATCAACTCTATGGAACCTGATGTCGGCCGTACTTATCTCTTTCTTCCAACTGCTCATGACATTTGGACGGCTGTAAAGGAAACCTATTCTGATGTAGGTAATGCCAGTCAATTATTTGAGTTGAAAAATCGCCTCAAACAAGGTGAGAAATCTGTCACTCAATTTTACACAGAGCTTCTAAACCTATGGCAGGAATCTGATCTCTATAGTGATTATAAATGGAGTTGTTCGGCTGACAATGCTATGGCAGGAATCTGATCTCTATAGTGGAGAAGGAGCGAGTTTTTTATTTCCTTGCAGGTTTAAACAAGGAATTAGATGAAGTTAGAGGCAGATTGCTGGGCCGTCATCCGTTACCAAATACAAGAGATGTCTTTGCAGAGGTCCGCCGTGAAGAAAGCAGGCGGGCGGGCAGTAATGCTGGGTCATAATCCAATAAACTCCGCATCAGAAATCTCAGCCTTGGTGACTCACAGACCAAAGCAAAATTCCTCGCGGCCACCACAACGGGGTAATCGACCTTTCTGTGAGTATTGTCACCGTGTTGGTCATGTGAAAACAAAATGTTGGATATTACATGGAAAGCCTGATGATTCTCCACAAGGTATCAAAGAGAGTAAAGGTCTCCATGTGTCTTCTGAAGAAGCCAGTGCCAGTGCATCTCAACAAAATGAGCAGTCCCATTTCTCCAAGGGGCAGCTAGAGCAATTGTACAAACTTTTCAACCATCATCATCAGTCTTCTCCAGATCCTAAACCCTCCAATTCATCTTCATCTCTTGCCCAGTCAGGTATAATTCCATCTGCTCTAACAATCACAATTGAAAATTCAGACTCTTAGATCATAGATTCAGGAGCAACTGATCACATGACTAGCAACTCTTATCTATTCTTTTCATATACCCCTTGTTCTGGTCACCAGAAAGTAAAAATTGCAGATGGTTCCTTCTCATCCATTGCAGGCAAAGGATCTATAGTTGTCTCTTCCTCACTCACTCTTCTTAATGTTCTTCATGTCCCAAAACTCTCCTGTAATCTTATCTCTGTCAGCAAACTATCAACTGATAGTAATTGTACTCTTAAGTTTGCTACTAATGGTTGTATATTTCAGGAACTATCTTCAGGGAAGATGATTGGCAGTGCTAGCGAACGTGATGGACTTTACTTCCTTGACCAAGACAATCTTCCTAAGATCAAGCACATTCCTCTAGTTTTGATAGACATGTTGTTTTTTCTGATGAAATAATGTTATGGCACTATCGTTTAGGCCATCCCAGTTTCAGTTATTTGCAACATATGTTTCCAGCATTATTTCGAAATAAAAGCATGTCTTCTTTTCAATGAGAAGTGTGTCAATTAGCTAAACATCATAGATCAGTTTTTCCTTCTCTAAAGTATATTCCATCTAAACCATTTGCTCTTGTGCATAGTGATATTTGGGGACCAGCACAAGATAAAAATATTACTGGTACTAGATGGTTTATAACATTTATAGATGATCACACACGAACAACTTGGATCTATCTCCTAAAAGAAAAATCCCAAGCTGCATTTATCTTCAAAAAATTCCACTCCATGATTCACACTCAATTTCAATCAAAAATTCAAGTCCTTAGGACAGATAATGGTCGTGAATACTTCATAGCTCTTGTGTCAATACCCCTCAGCAAAACGGCATAGCCGAAAGAAAAAACAGACATTTATTAGAAGTTGCTCGTTCCCTCTTATTTTCTATGAATGTCCCTAAGAAATTTTGGGGGGAGGCTGTCCTTACTGCATCATATCTCATAAATCGCATGCCAAGTCGTGTCTTAGGTTTCTCAACACCTTTACAAACCCTTCAATCCTGTTTCCCACTCAATAGGTCATTCACTACTCTACCCACCAAAGTGTTTGGCAGCACAGTTTTTGTTCATACTCATGCTCAACATAGAAGTAAACTTGACCCGAGGTCTAAGAAATGTCTCTTCCTTGGGTTCTCTCCTACTCAAAAGGGTTACAAAGCTTTTGATCCACACACTGGTAAAGTTATAGTGAGTATGGATCTTCAGGGGGAGAAAGATATTATACTTGAAGATCAGCCAGTCGTTCCTACTGAATATGTCCTACCTAATCCGGTGATTCCTGCTGAAAATGAACATGTTCCGGCCCAAACAACTTCCCAGCCTATTCTTCGTGTTTATTCCCGACGTCCTCGTCAAGGGGTGACACCAACACCTTTGCTAGCACCATCAACATCTGATCCGACTATAATTCCAGGTAATTCTAATATTCTTGAGTCTGATTTTGTTCCCATCACTGATCCAGATCCCAATCTTCCCATTGCCCTTAGAAAAGGTACTAGAGAGTGCACGAAACACCCTATTATTCATCATTTATCTTATGCTAATCTTTCCTCTAGCTATAAAACCTTTACTACCAGTATTACTGATGATGAGATTCCTAAGTCTATACATGAAGCTCTAGCTATTCCTAGCTGGAAAGAGGCTGTTCTAGAAGAAATGTGTGCTCTTAAAAAGAACAACACATGGACAGTGACCAAACTTCCTCCAGGCAAACGTACTGTAAGTAGTAAATGGATCTTTACAATCAAATATAAAGTTGATGGAACAGGGGAGAGATTCAAGGCACGGCTGGTCTCTAGGGGCTTTACACAAACATATGGAATGGACTATGAAGAAACATTTGCTCCTGTGGCAAAACTAAATACAGTAAGAGTTCTACTTTCATTAGCAGCAAATCATGAATGGCCTTTACATCAATTTGATGTGAAGAATGCATTCCTTAATGGGGAATTGAAAGAGGAAGTTTTCATGAAAATACCACCAGGTTTTGATAATTATAACACAGTTGGAAAAGTGTGCAGGTTAAATAAGTCATTGTATGGCTTGAAGCAATCTCCAAGGGCATGGTTTGAGAGGTTTGCAAAGACAATTAAACAAGAAGGTTACACTCAGTCACAAGCTGATCACTCATTGTTCTACAAACACTCCTCAGATGGAAAAAAGGCCATTCTCATAGTATATGTAGATGATATTGTACTGACAGGTGATGATGTTGCAGCACTAGAGAAACTGAAACAACTTTTAGCCACACAATTTGAAATCAAAGACCTTGGAAATCTGAAATATTTCCTAGGAATGGAAGTGGCAAGGTCAAAGAGAGGGATAGCTCTTTCCCAAAGGAAATATGTCCTAGACTTGCTCAAAGAGACAGGCTTACTCGGATAGTCGGATGTAAACTAGCTGTGACTCCTATTGATCCAAACCAAAAGCTTTATTTAGATGATGGGAGCACTCCAACAGATACAACCAGGTATCAAAAACTGGTAGGGAAACTCATATATCTATCTCACACACGGCCTGACATTGCTTTTGCAGTTAGCTTGGTGAGCCAGTTTATGCATTGTCCAAATGACACTCATCTTAAGGCTGTGTACAGAATATTACATTACCTAAAGGGAAGTCCAGGAAAAGGTATTTGGTTTGAAAAAAATGAGAGTAGGAAACTAGAAGTATTTACAGATGCTGATTGGGTAGGAAACATTAATGACCGAAGATCAACCACAGGATATTGTACCTTCCTGTGGGGTAACCTTGTCACGTGGAGAAGCAAGAAACAAGATGTTGTATCACGCAGTAGTGCTGAATCAGAATACAGAGCCATGGCTTCAGGTGTTTGTGAACTCATTTGGATAAGAAGAATCTTGAAGGAAATTAAAGAGGAAATTGAGCAACCCATGAAGCTGTTCTGTGACAATAAATCTGCTATAAATATAGCAAACAATCCTGTTCAACATGACCGTACGAAGCACATAGAGATTGACAGAAATTTCATTAAAGAAAAGCTTGAAAGTGGAGAAATTTGCATGCCTTATGTCTCTACTCAAGAACAGTTGGCAGATGTGCTTACAAAGGGTCTATTCAAATCAGCATTTAAAGAACTTATCAGCAAGCTGGGCATGATTGATATCTTTGCACCAGCTTGAGGGGGAGTGTCGAATATCTTTAGAATAGGTCAATTAGGTACATGTTGTTACTATAGATTAGGTTAAGTGGTAATTAATTATTGTAAATCTTATCCCTTCTTTGTAGGATCGGTTGTTGTATTGTACTATAAATATACTACTCAATGAAAGAAGAGTTTACATCGGCTAATCATTTTAATCTATAATATAACATGTGAACACATGAACACGGACATTTAAATGCAAGACACAGTAACATGTTCCATGTTTGCAACACAGTAAACATGGTTACCATTCTTTGCGGTGCTAAAACTTGAAGAGACAATATAACACGTGAACACATGAACACGGACATTTATACGCGACACAGTAACATGTTCCATGTTTGCAACACAGTAAACATGGTTACCATTCTTTGTGTCGAAAGCCCTCTTAGGATTTGATTGTGTGGAAAAAACTGTAACATGAGTTTTTGGGACAGCTGAAGCCATAGTTGTCTTAAGATATAGAAATTCTTCATATTCAGCCCTGGTTGTGGCATTCTGAATATTGTGTTGGAAGGTTGCAGAGGGTAGGTAAAGCTAACTGGAAGTCTGGAATGTATCACCTAGAAATGTCCCCAGAATAACCCTCAGATGCCTGTGGGTGGCAGCAGTGAGCAGCACCTGGTGACTAAGGCAGCGGCACTCGTTGCGTGGATGGTCCCTGGAAGAGATGGTACAGCCTCTACTGTCTCCTGAACCATGGTTGCAGGAACAGAACTATAAAAGCTATATCCAAAAATAGGAAACAAGTATTATGAATTTCTGATAGTGAACACCAAGTGGCACTCCCAGAGAAAATGAAGCTTGACAAAAGTGTCTCTATTGATATTCATATATTAAATAACCTTACTTCCCTTGATGTTATACTGCACAGACACCCACATGTATGTAGATAAAGGACCCATGGGCTGATGTTAATAGGTGAAAAATGAAGAATCCCATGTAAAAGAATCTTCACTAAGTCACCAACTCAAGAACTTGTAGAGGTAAAAAATTCCCATATATTTCAAAACACTACTTGTTTCAACCCAGATTACTCCAGGCCCCCAGGCCCCCTCCCCCAGACCCCCTGGAGTAAAAAAAATGTTACGTTCTCTAATATTTTTGGTGATTTGGCTATCTATTTTGGATCACCCATGGTTTGGCTTTTTGGGGATTTTACTTCTATTCCTTGTAAGTTCATGAGTGATATTTTAGTTGAAGGTTCCTTTTTTTAAGCTATTACTTAATCAGAACATATGTTTCTGACAAAAGATCTTGACACATACAAATTACAGATAATGAAGATAACAATAATCAGGAACAAGAATCCTCTGTGGGCATGGAAACCAAATTGCCATTACAGTTGGCTATTGTAGGGCGTCCAAATGTTGGAAAATCAACATTGTTGAATGCAATATTACAAGAAGAGCGTGTTTTGGTTGGGCCAGAAGCTGGATTGACTAGAGATTCGATCCGAGCACAGTTTCATTATGAAGGACGGACAATTTATTTGGTAGGATTTTACCTGGCTTCTCTCTCTCTGTACGACTCTACCAAGTATTGTTCTCTTCCATAATATGTCTTAAACCACAAAGTTAATTGATTAGGCCTCTAGTCTATTTCAGCATATTATCGGATGTATATGTTGTTCTTCTATATGATATTTAATTGTATGTAAGTCACTTGACAAAAAGTTTTACCTAAAGCTGGCAGCTGGCTACAACCTATGGCAAAAAAACAAATAGCCCTGGAAACTAAAAGTAGGCTATATCAATAAATAACAGTGTTTTACTATTATATCCTTCAGTAATCTTCAAGGTGTATACCTTAACTCAAATTTCCAACTACTATATACAGTGTATATTGTGCCTATAAGGTCATACATTTGAAGTATGAGCAAACGATTTATATGTATTTTACTACTACATAAATAAATGCCCTCGTTTTCTTTTCTTTTTCGTTCTGCTTTATCTCTGAATCAACTACTTTTTTTTTCTGGAAGTTTTCTAAAGATTCCAACACAGTATTGTGTACTTTTTATTTTTTAGGTCGACACTGCTGGTTGGTTGGAAAGGACAAAGCAGAAGGGTCCATCATCTTTGAGTATAGTGCAGTCAAGGAAACATCTAATGCGTGCCCATATAGTTGCATTGGTCCTTGATGCAGAGGAGGTATGCAAATCATTATTTTGTTATATATTAAAGGTTTCTGTGAAATGGTATCTGGAAATTAGTCCATTAGTGTACATTGATTTCTTGATGAGTAAACCTTTACCATTTTATTTTGTTGTTGATATTGAATATAATAACTTAACTGTCTCTTTGAGGAAAACTGGAGGTTTGAACACGAGGGCATATGAAGTTATGAACGTAGCTATATGGCTACTAATACAATCTTATTGAATTACAGGCTAAACTTTATGCTACGGAGTATATTTGAACATTTTCACCTTCTTTCTAAAAAACCTGTTTTATTTAAGAAGTCTCCACTAACTAGTAGAGGTATCAATGATATGTAGACAAACTGTGAAACAACTCTCTCCGAAGGGCTATCAGCGTTTTCTGTTTCATTAAAAAAGGAAGTACTCACTACAGCAAAATTAGAAACACAGGCCACCCACCCTTCAATGTCCTTTAATACGGCTTATATTATTGTTCAAGGCTCCCGAACACCAATTGGCATATATATGTCTTGATTGTCTTCACTTTTTCATGTTAATATAGTCTCTGAAGTCCATAAAGTCAACTGTAATCTCTAATTTGGGAAACCAATTAATAAGAAATTGTAAGAATAAGAAAAAATGCATTGTTTTCTTTTTCGTTCCTTTCTTCGTCGTTAGGTATATGCATTGTTTTCTTTGTTCTTGGAGAGGGGAGAGTAGTGCTTCTGATGAAGAGGTGTGCCATTGGCATTGTTAGCTGTGGACGATAATATTTATACTCAGCTTTCTGAAAGCTATATTAACATTCCCAGACTTGTTTTTAAATGTCACAATGTGAAATCTCTTACTAATGAAAGTATGAAGTGGCGTAATTTCTTGCTGTTAGGGGATAGTTTTTCACTTTTTTGGAAGTTGTTTGCCGGAAAATACTATGGAGTCATATGAAATTAATGAAATTATATCAGCCATGTGGCCTCACTATCATGATATCATCATCTATTTTTATAGTGGGATGACCCTACTATATATAGAGATGGTTATGATGATGAGGCCACATGAGCTCCTATGACTCCATAAAGAAATCCCAAATATTCAGATATTTGTTTACCTATCATTATTTTAAAGGTATATTACTGCTCTTTCTTTCTCATAATTTTATTATGAGACCTTTACTCGATGGAGTGCTGGAGTGCACTAGTTGAGTATAGTCATAACATTTAGCCTTCTTTGTGTTTGTGAAGAAATAGAAAGGAGTGAAATAAGTAGTAGAGAAATGGGCGGGAGTTTCACTTGTTTGATCAGGAGAGACCTTTAATAATTCGATAGAGTATTTAATGCTGATTAGTACGCACATTTGTTTCCAGGCTCATTTGTCTTTTTATTCGAAATGTTTTTTTATTTGTTCATTTATCTGAGACTTGAGACCTCCTTTTAAATAGAATGTACACTATAGCTTGATCAATTTTACAATGGCTAGGTTGCTAAAGATAGGCGCAGCATGAAACATGTTGAAGTGCTTATTGCAAGAAGAGCTGTGGCGGAAGGACGGGGTTTGGTCGTCGTTGTGAACAAGATGGATCTTCTCAGAGGGAAACAAAAAGCAAAATTATACCAGAGTGTTATAAAGGCTGTCCCTGAAGAAATTCAGACAGTAATACCCCAGGTTTGTCAGCAAATTTTATAAATCCCAGACATAGGCACAGGATGGAAACAACATATAAAATATGGAACACGTGTGTGTGGGGGGGGGAGGGGGTCTTGTTGATAAGTATTATTAAGGCAATGTTAATAATATGTGGTAGTGTAGTACATATATTGTTTAAAGGCGGACCAAATTATTGAAGAAAATAACAGCAGACGCAAAATAGGAGAGTTTGATTTGAAGTTTTTATATTTTATTTTAGTCTCTCCATCCCGTAATTTTCTTCCCACTTTCCTTTTTGAGATGTACATAACTTATCTTCTGTTTCCTTTTGAGGAGTGATTTGTGTCATTGTGTGGTTGGTATTGTTTCTCTTTTTTATACCAATCACAACCACACAATTTCACTTCCTTAAGAAGCTTACCAAGTCAAAGTGGTAAGAAAAGTATTAGACAAATGGAGTAATATTTTTGTTGGATTTTTGTTGGGATTATTTCCAAAAAATAGAAGAGCTACATTCCTTTGAAAAACACTCCTATCAGTTTCTCCTAATTGCATAGTAAATATCATATGACAATGTGAAATTATCACATTAAGATATTTGTTATAGTCAATTAATCATGTTATATATTAAAAGATAGATATAAGGAAGCCTGATTGTGTGATTAACATATTTAACAATAATACACACTTCATTTTCATTTATCCCGCCAATCCATCTGCAGATCACAGGAATTCCTGTTGTATTTGTTTCAGCACTTGAAGGAATGGGGAGAATAGCTGTGATGCGTCAGGTCATTGAAACCTATGAAAAGTGGTGTCTAAGATTGTCTACTGCTCGTCTCAACCGCTGGCTAATCAAGGTTTGAGAATTGCTTCCCTCGAAGGGTGTAGCCAAGGCTATATATACTGGGCTAGGCCTGTAGATTATTTTTTTTGGATAAATTTTTACTCAAAATTTTTGACATTAATAATCAAAGTTTTTTTAACGTTTGGGGTGGGCTGGGACCTAGCATCCCCCACCTCTGCCCCTGCTTCCCTCCTAGACAAACTGTTCTCCCCTAGGTGGTGCTATGCTTTGTAATTTCGGAACACTTCAATAAGAACTGTTGTTTCATTCTAAAAAGTTAACATAATAGGGAAAATAGTCCAATAAGTGACTATACATGAGTTTGTATTAGTTGCTGTATTTGAGTTTTAGTCAGATTGATTGCTAATTTGAATTTATATAGATATGAATATATGATACGAAGTATATGATATGATATAATATTAAACATAAGATTTCATCCTCAAAACTCGTATATAAGGTAGCCTAATGTTATATATGTAAATTTGTATAAATATATTTTACTTGTATGGAATAACAACATTATTAATATTGTCTACTATGACATGTCAGGTGATGAGTAGACATTCTTGGAAAGAACATGCAGCTCAACCCAAGATTAAGTACTTCACTCAAGTGAAAGCCAGACCACCAACTTTTGTTGCCTTTGTGAGTGGTAAAAACCAGCTCTCTGATACAGACCTGAGGTTCCTAACAAAATCATTGAAGGAAGACTTTGATTTGGGCGGCATTCCAGTTAGGATATTGCAGCGGGCAGTAGAAAAGAATTCCGTGAATAATAAACGATTGAAAAAGAATGTGCAATCTATTGAGAAAGTAGTCGAAAGGCCTGTTTCGGACAAGCGAAGCATTGTTCCATTAGAAAACAGCACAACTTAAAGTAAGCTATTGTCATCATACTCTGCTGTGCAGATTTTTGTTTATATATTTATCTTTGTGGAAAGGTGATCATGTGCCCTTATCTTTGGTTTTGGTACATGATATGGTTGATCATTGAATATCAGGCTTGTTATCTACCTGTTGTAGCTCAAAATGATTATTCGTTATCTGAGAGCCTTTTGGTTTTTTAAATTCATTCTAAATATTCGTTATATATTTCAAAATTTAATAAATGAAGCGATTTACCAATGGGGATGGATCTGGCTTTAAGACCCGACTTGGTTGGGATCAGATCTTATGGTAGGAGCCTAAAGCAGCATTGGTTGTATTTTTAATAAATAGATTAGAAAGCCGGCTAACCCGAATACCCGATAACTCTGGGACATCAAAATTGACTCAAGAACAGAATCAATCCCAAATTGGGTATATTTTGTTGTAATTGCATATTCTTGCCATGTAGTGATGGACTCGGGCCGGGCGGCCCGGCTCAGAACCGGCCCGGCTCAGAACCGGCCCGGCCCGGTCACTGTTTGAACCGGCCCGGCCCGGGAACCGGGCCATAGGGCGGTTCGGGTTGACCCGGCCCGCTAGTCATACGGTTCGGGCTCGGGCCCTAGGAATGGTGAACCGGCCGGTCCGGGCCCGGTCCGGGCCAATTTTTTTTTTTTGAATTTTTTTAAAGTTTTTGGGTTGGCCTGGGTATTTTGGGCCATGTGAGGTGGTTTGGGGTGGTTTGGGGGTGAGGGGGGAGGGTTGAGAGTTAATTAGGAGAAGCCAAAAAAAAATAGATTGGACCGAGGCCCAGCTCGGCCCGGCCCGAACCGGGCCCGGGGGTTACCCGGGCCGGTTCCGGGCCTCCCTTTCCTGAACCGAGGCCTGGCCGGGCTCGAACCGGCCCGAGTCCATCCCTATTGCCATGCCCTAGAATTGGATGGCTCAAATAAGAACCAGACCAAACCCAAACTGGATATCCACCCTTATAAACCAATATTCTCTAGTAAATCAAACAAAAACAATAAGTCCCATTTGACAGTTGGGTCCAAGGAGAGTGAACTGTATATTTCACTTGCCTTTGTACATTTTAATTTGAAGATCAAAATAGAATTGTTTTGTATGTGTTCCAAAATATTGTTTTTAATTTTAAGAGGAAAAAGAAAAAAAAACCCAATTCGCAACAATAGTTATCCCGTGATCCAAACATTTTATATGATGTCCCCTTTCCAATTACATCTGCATAACATTTGTGTTTTTAAATTTGTAATGAAAATGTTTAAAATACTTTCATATTGTACATATTTAATCAATGTCTATGCAAATGTTTGCATCAATGGCCTGTTGAGCATGCAGTGATGCAAATGAAGTAAGATTAAACATTTTAATGGGAAAGTCAATATATAAAAAAATTGAAACACTGCACTCTTGGGAATATCATATGTAAGTAATTAATATAGGACTAGATCGTAGTCCAGAGATTTCCCTTGGGTCTAGTTTTTTGTTTGTATTCTTTTTTTCTTTTGTGTACTGTTTTTTACTTTTATTTGTCTTCATGTATTGTACTTTTTATTATATAAATAAAATCTTCTTTAAAAAAATATAGGACCTCTTCATCATGTAAATATGTAATATGCATTTCAAGGATGCTCCATAAGTTTTTTGAGTTGGGCGGTGTAGCAGACACAAACTGCCCGGACTTTCATTGCCCATTTGGTCCTAGCCCGATTGATGTTGCTGATCATAGTCCACATACCAATCATGTCGAAATCTTAAATTAAAATTTAATTTTTTTTTTTTGCAAAAAAATTAAAATTTAAATTTACTAAGAGATGTTGGAGAAAATAAGTTTTGGAACTTGATTTGTAGAAATGTAATACGGACATTAGTTATTTATAGGATGTATAAAGCTCATCTTGTGTTAATATCCGACCAATAATTTAGTGGTTTTGTTTTCATCTGATATAATGGCAGATTGGCAGTCGTCCTATGAATATGAGCGTAAAAGCTGGAAAATTTATTGTGTTAATTTTTCTTATAAGCATTAATGATGTTCTTATGATTTTGTTTATAACTAAAATTACATCATTTGTTCCTCTCAAAAAAAAATTACATCATTTGAATACAAAATAGTGCAGTAGTACTGCAAAAATTTGGACACTCCAATCAATAAGTGTGTGCACAACCCCACAAGCATAAGAATTCCTGCATCTCAAATTGCAATGAAAAGTCCACAAGCATGTGAATTTCTTGCATCTCAAATTGCAATGAAAGTCGAAAAGTCTCACGTTGCAAATTTGCACAGAAAAATAAGACATGTTTTGTTTGTGAATGTGATTCACAGACAAAACACCTCTCACTTTGGTGTGGGTATAAAATTAGGTACAAATATTGTTTTTTTTTGTTTTGTTTGACTATTTCTAAAGAAAAAGAATCTTTAAAACATGGTTCTCGGTCCAATATAATTATGATTACCAACTTTAATTACTACTCCCTTCGTCCCTCATAACTTTACCAAGTTTGACCAGCACATGAATTAATAAAGTAAAAATTACTCCGTATGTGATTGAGATTTGTGCGGAGGAGAGAGAATTAATTGGAACCACAAATCTTTACTTAAAAGGGAAAGTGACAAAGTTAATGGGACATCCAAAAAGGAAAGTTGGCAAAATTATAAGGGAATGAGGAAGTATCATATATCCCATAAAACTTGACCAAAGTTGACTTGAACGTAGATTAATAATGTTAAAAAATGGATAGTTTTTTTTTGGGAAAAAAAATGGATAGTTGATATTTGTGCAGAGTAGAGAGAATAAATTTAGTCACATATTCCTTACATTAAAGGGTTTTGTTCAAAAAAAAAATTAGTCACATATTTCTTACATTAAAGGTTTTTTTTCAAAAACATTACTAAAATAAAACATATTTACAAAAATATGATTAATAGTTACTACAATGTAGTGTCATAGTAACTTAACTTTAAAAAATGAACATAAATTACTATGATTCCATTACTACTCTAGTCACTAGTCACCTTTTTGTAAAAAAATCTTTATTTTAATCATAAATATGTAATTATTTCTACTTTAAATGCAAATGACAAGTTTTTTGGGACGGTAACAAAAAATGAAATTTGGCCAATTTTAATGGGATGAAGGGAGTATTTACTACTCTGCATATAAATATTGTAAGTTTGTAACACATTATAAAGTTCTTACAATTACAATTTTTTATCGCGATGGTCTCGATAGACATGGCTTGCAAATTCGAATATACAGAGTTATTTTTTCATTTTATGATAAAAAAGTGAGCAAGTTCTTTATAGAATTAACAAGGAGATCCTATATCAATATTGATATATAATACGGAGTAGAAACTTAAAATAAATGTTTTTTATATCATCATACGAATAAAAATGTAGGAGTGAAGAACCGTTAATCGAATATCAACTCATTGACTTGTGTAATATAATCATGAATTATAACTAGATTAGATCGAGTTTGCTAGTCATTCTCCCAATTTTAAGTTTTTTAATTCATAAAAATAAATTTGAATGCTTAGACTGTTTTAATCTCATACCAGAATAGACTATACTTAAATGGATAATACCAAATCAGACTTAAAGAGATCAAATCGCACAGTTATAATACATAAAGATCAGATATTTACCAAATCAGTTTAGACTAGATCAAACCACACTTAGAGGCCGTTGGGAACCACTGTTTTTCAGCTTATCAGGCTTATCAGTCAACTTTGTTACCAAACACGTATTTTTTACTTTCGCGCGCTGAATTGTGTAATAAGCTGAAAAAGTAAGGTTGGAGTTACTTTTATGGCTGTATTGGCTGATGTTAATGTAGATGATCATTTTAGCTATTTTTACATATAATTTTTTCTTTATTTTAATAAAATATATTTTAAAAATATTTTTTCTTAAATCAACAAAATCAGCCAATGCAGCCACTTCAGCCAGAACTTCATAAATTTCAGCATAATCAACCAAAACAGCCGATTTTCGTGCTACCAAACGGGCTCTTAAATTATCAGTATTTATTCTAAATACGTCATAAATGAATACTCCCTAGTTCCTCCGGTCCGAAATAAACTTCATAGTTTGACTTTACGGTTTTTAAGAAAGTGGAATTTTTACTTTTGACTTTCCCATCATGCCCCTACAAAAAAGTGATAAAGTGTAGTGGGAGAGAGAAAGTGGGTGTAAAGTAGGTAATAAAGTAAGGGTATATGAGTAACTTTATTTTAAAAACTTGCCAAAAATAGAAGTGTGATGTTTATTTTGGATCTACCCAAAAAGGAAAGTCTGAAGTTTATTAAACACAGAGGGAGTATTATTTTTTTACGCGATTTTCACTATGGATCATTCAGAAACAGTCCCTTTGTGCTTTAGCACAGGGGTAAGACTGCGTACATCCGACCCCCCTACCCCACCGTATTATGATAATGACGTCATAAATGAATATTCTATATTTCTATGTATGCATGTCAACATGGGTGAGTACTAGAATCAGGAAATGCATTTATAATTTAAAACCAATCACTTGGCTTAATTGTGTCAGTTGTGTGATAGACTAATAGCTAACCTTTTTCCTTATAAAAGCCTAGCAGCTGACGTATAAAGAGCTCAAAGGTACTCCTTTCGTCCCTTATAACTTTGCCAACTTTCCTTTTTTGGTTGTCCCAAAAACTTTGCCACTTTCCATTTTAATCAATCAATTTGTGGCTCATGTTATTTCTCTCTCCTCTGCACAAATCTCTACCACACAGTTTTTACTTTATTATTCTACGTGCCGGTCAAACATGGCAAACCTTTAAGGGATGGAGGGAGTACATATTTGTCATTTATTCTTTGTGTATAGTTCAGCAGGTCACGGTGTCTGAGTTTCATATGGATGATCATGTGTTCGAACCCTAACGAAGCAGAAATTTGTCATTTATTCTTTGTTATAAAAGTCAGCTAGATCCCCCCACAGTGTTAGTTTATACTCCCTTCGATTCTAAATAAACTTCACACTTTCCTTTTTGGGACGGTCCAAAATAAACTTCATACTTCCTTATTTCCTTATTTGGCAAAGAAATATACATCAAAACAGTGTTAAACAGTGCTAAATAGTGTCAAACAGTGTCTCAACAGTGCCAAACAGTGTCTCAACAGTGTCAAACAGTGTCTCAACAGTGTACTCTACAGTAAAGTCAACTTTATTTCCTTAATAACTGTGAAGTCAAACACTAAAGTTTAAAAAGAACCGGAGGGAGTATGATTTTAGTTTCTCCTCCTAGACTCCTATGAGTATGCATACCCTCTAACCCCTTGCATTGTAAGCTTAATTTTTTACTCCCTCCGTCCCTTATAACTTTGCCAACTTTCCTTTTTTGGATGTCCCATTAACTTTGCCACTTTCCCATTTAAGTAAAGAATTTGTGGTTCCAGTTAATTCTCTCTCCTCTGCACAAACCTCAACCACACAGTTTTTACTTTATTAATCCCCGTGCCGGTCAAACTTGGCAAAGTTATTAGGGACGGAGGGGAGTATGTGTTTTTTTCTCTGCTGCCTACTACGCAACTGTCTGGGTGTCTGCCTAGGCATATAGGGTGGACTAGAGTATGCTTACCTCATGCATTGTAAGCTCAACTTTTTGTGCAGTTTTTTCCCTGATGCCTGGTAGGCAACTGTCTGCCTAGGTGTATATGGGTGACTACTCGACTAGGTTACTTTTCAGGTGCTAAGATGGTTTTTTTTTACCGCATATTGTGTTTTTTGGTGCGGCATCCCGGTGTGTAGGCGCTTTCTATTACTCGATCTGGTCCTTGACTTTCTTTTTATGTGTCTCAACCTTGTCGACTATGCAATTAGGAATCAATGTAATCTTCTTAGATACTTTGTAAGGGTGTTTTCATCGACTGACTATATTTACAGTTCAAGCTAAAGTTGAGTTCAAAAGAAAGTCGATGACTAAATCAAGTATTAACTTCTTTGTTTGGTAGTCTTTCTGTTTGGTTCATTAAACAAATATTTTTCAGTTTAGTTTGCATGCCCATTGTGTCACATTGGCCTTCTTTTCAGGCTGTAATTTGGAACATGGACACTTTGCAAACAAAGATGACTCCAAAAGAACATCAAAGGTTAATTACTGATGTGCGGTTCCGGCCAAATTCAACCCAGCTCGCAACAGCTTCATTTGACAAGTCTGTGAGACTCTGGGATGCAGCTAATGTAATAAAAAAATCTATGCCTTAGAGTTTGGTTCTTTTCAACGTTTGATCTTTATATATAAATCTTCATATTATGGTCGGAATGTGTCAATCCTATTTTATGACCACTCTTTTTCTACCCCTATTTAACTACGAAAACATTATCTCCTTTATTGTAGGCAGACTATTGTTTGAATGCCTATACCTCACATACTTCACAAGTTATGTCCCTGGATTTTCATCCAAAGAAGAATGATATTTTCTGTCTCTGTGACACCGATAATGAAGTTCATTACTGGAGTATTTCTCCATTCTCGTGTACTAGGGTGTCCAAGGCATGTCCATCTAAGTACGTAGTATATTCTTGTGTCAAATTCTCAATAAAATGTTCTACCCAGATTGAATAGTATTCACTACTTGACTAAGTTGGCTTAATTTCCATTTACCGTCCTCGCACAATAGCAAGAGGGGCGTTTTCATGCAAGGTTTCTACCTATAACTGGTCATCTTCTGGCAGCAGCATCAGATAAGACAGTATCAATCTTTGATGTTGAGACAGACCATCAGCTCCATTCTTCCGGGTATTTGTGAGATGTATATTATAATTTATAGTTCTGTGCTTTAGAAGCAATGATCAAGTAACTGCTTGTTAGCCTAACTTATATACGTCTCCATCTGTTGTTAGGGACATTCGGGACTTGTGGACTACCTTTGTTGGGATCTAAATGGAGAACTGCTTGCAACAGTGAGTGGGGATTGTGTCAAAGTTTGGTCATTGGAAACTGGTGACACTATCCCCGATTTCATTCTTGTGTTTTCCATCCTAGTTACTCTGCTCTCTTGTTCATTGGAGGAAAGGGGGGTAACATATGATCCCTCCTTTTACAGTATTTTCGTGTAGGTAACTTACAACCTAAACGAAGTTAGTATATTACTCCGTATGCTGAAGTATATGTCCTACATATGTTAAATATAAAATAGAGAAAATCACACTTTTGGTCCCTCAATTAGTCACCATATTAAAATGTCAAATCCGTATTTCTGAGATTGTAAATGTCACCCCCGAATTAACAGATGTGTTGTAAATGTCATCCTCATCGTTTATAATCCATCTCCAATTCTAGACAACCAATAGATTCACCAGGGATGACGTTCACTACACATCTGCCAATTCAGGGGTAACATGTGCAATCTCAGAAAAATGGGTCAGACCTTTCAATATGGTGACTAATTGAGGAACCAAAAATGCGATTTTCCCTATAAAATAATAAAGCAACGTAAAAGATCTTGGGCTACTCATATGTCATTACTCATTAACAAACCAAGAGGGGGATTGGGGTCATTCCGGGCAAGCAAGGGAACCCAGGTTAGGTAGTTTACTCGTTACTCGGTAGCTACTCGGTCAAGGGCCGAGTAGCGAGTAGGACCGATTACTTGGGATTACTCGGTGATTACTCGGCCTAGTATTAATTAAATATAAAAAATATATTTAAATATAGTAGTCTTAAAATATAGTAATAAAATTGTCTTTAAATTGTCTTAAAATGTTTAGAAGTGAATAAAAGGATAGAAATTGTCTTAAAATGCATATAATACGTATACAATATAACAATACCAGAATACAACTTCAAGAAGCACGAGCAGTGGAAGAAAAGGCAAATATTTTCTGCAGTTTTTTGGCACCTATTCCTATTCCAATTGAAGAACTTCAAAGTAACTTCAAAGTGGCACCTACCGAACAACGAGTCCTCAAAGGTAGTTCCCTAAATGAAAATTGCAACTCACCCAAAACCAAACATGATGCTTTTTTGCTAAGCTATATTTTTCACCTTTTCAATTAAGAGATTTTATTTCAGCATTCAGCAACTCAGGTCTCAGGGGTACATTCAATACATTCACTTTAGTTGGCCAAAGACTTGAAAATGTACAATGAAAACACCAGTTTAAGAAGCACAAGCAAACGAAGAACAATCCAAAATTCTTAGAGTTTATTACAGTATACAGAGAAGAATATAATAGGCAACATGAGAGAGAATAAGAAACAACAAAGAGGATAATCTCAATTTGATTTTTTCCAAGCGGAGGTAATGTTTTTTTTTAAATACCGAGTACTCCGAGTAAATCGCCTTTGTGACCCACTGACCGAGTTGGCTAACTCGCCGAGTACTCGGCGAGTAACTCGGAATAATAACTCGGGCCGAGTAATGTGCTAATCTGCAAGGTCATAGGCCGAGTAGGGAGTACTCACCGAGTACTCGCCGAGTAAATAACCCAGAACCCAGGGAGTACAGTCACACCTTTCAGGGAGTACAGTCACACCTTTCTTTAGGGTAGAAGTAATGAATCGACTACTGAAGAATTCAGAATAAATAAGCTCTTGTACTACAGAAAAGAATCCAGAAAAATAATCTCTTGTATTACAGAAAAATTTGTCAAAAGGGTTGAAGTGACAAAGAGAGCAACAACACCTGGCAGACAGGAACTAGGATACAACCCTTGCATTATTCTACATTATATTCAAACCACAAAGCTCATCTGATTGCAGCAGGATCATCTTCAAAAACAATTCGATATACTATCGTATAAAATAGGCAAGACTTGTGATCTGCATTTTCAAGGAGCAGCAGCAATAGTTCCCTGCTTTGCCTTGAGAACAAGCTCTTCCGTCGTAGTCCCAATAATCTCATTCGCCCGCTTCAGACCTACGAAGTAGTATCTTCCAATTGTATCCCGAGTAACAATGCCCAACTTCTCCAACTTTTTTACTGCATCATCAACATCAAAGTTACAGCTTACCTGAAATTCTTCCTGTATCAGTTCCTCACATCGCAGGTCAAGATCCTGCAAGGTCGCCTTCCCCTGCTCCATCAATATGAAGAATGCGACAATGACCTCCTTTACTTCTTGCTGAATTACGTCATCACACAAGTGGAGTAAAGTACCCCTTCCACTATCTAATTGTTTGTCATACATCGACTGGGTAATCAGGTTCTGGTATGTAGCCATGTTTTGTTGGAATGTGAAATATGTTTTTGCAACATATCCAATCACTGTGGAGAGAACTGCAAACAAGACCCAAAAATCGGCTTTTGGCAATTCAACAGAACCTGCAACTGCTACCAGTCCAATGACTGCAGAGATAAGGAATTTAACCCAATCCATTGGAGTAAGACTTGGACTCTTCTTCTCCGGAAGAACAATCTCCATGTCAGCCATGGGAATATTCTTGAAATGCTTCACAAAAATTCCCCTTTCTGGTTTTGTTTTGGTACTGGCTAGTCTGTACACAACAATTATCCTATCAAAAGTTGGTTCTTGAATCGTAATTTTGCTAAGGAGATTGCATAAACTGATTCCGAGATTCTCAATACGGATTCGTTCAACATATAAGTCATCATCCTCTGTTCCATCAGTGATTTCATCATCTTTTTTTGGAACTTTTCTCTGCGGTCTCTTTGATCTCCTAAACAAGGCCTCTAACCTTGTTTTCTTCAAAACCCAATACCACATATGTGCAATCATCGTGTCTACTTTTTCCAAGAAAAAGTAACCACTTGTCCTATCGATTCCAATTCCTCTCCGAAAGATTACATACTTATCAGCAAATTCAGGAAGATTTTCCATAGTATGAGCTGCAAAGTACTTCTTCAAGAGTTCTTTGTCAAGCTTAGATTCATCTACTGTGATGGGTAGATTTAGAAGATACTGCCCGGAATGTGCAACATCAATCTCCTCATCAGTAGCTATTTTAAAGTTGCTTTTATCCATGATCTCAAATAAGTATGTCAAGAAATTCTGTTCAAGTTCGTCAATTTCTGCTGAACCCAAGTTCTGCTGTTCGAGCTTTTGAGCCCCGTGCACAGGATCAAATAAGGAGTAGAGTTGCATGAGATCCTCAAACTGCAAGAGATACCAAGCTCGAATTGTGTATTCAACTCTTTTGCAGAGCTTCAAAAACTCGGCCCGGTCAGAAGAATGTTCAATGATATTGGCAAGATTCATGATAAGTCTGGGCTTGAGGATTGGAATCACAGACTCCCGCTCCAAACGGATCACCTCTTTATCGCTTTTCTTCTCCCCCAATGCCATTGATTCCAATTCGCGGATCCTTGTATGGATTTCTGTTTTCTTTCCGATTGATTAATTAGTCGAGTAAACAAGCAGACAAGACAGGGATGCAAACAATATATACTCGCATATACAGCGGATCCAGAAAACGAATCGAGAGGCTTACTGTGACGAAATAATAATACGGAGTGATAAAATGGCAGAGCTGACGATCCAGGGAACCACCAGACGGGCCGATAAACCCTCGATGAATCACATACAACCTTCCTCGCCCGCACAGCAAGCGAGATGCGAGAGAGATGTGCTTGTAACAACTTAAGTCTTTATGTCCCTTCATTGCGCTTTTATCTTTATTTTTCTGAAATTTGGTACTGAGTAAAAAAATTCCATCGGAACCGCCCCAAATGGCCATGAGCGGACAGAGTCTTCTATATAAGAACTTATTTCATCTCTTTTATACAATTTCGAGTACCAATTCGATCTTTACCTCTCTAATTGCCAGAAGGGTACAGTGGGTTGGATTTGCAACATCTGCATGAAGGCTGACAGGACCAGTCAACTAATGGGCCTAATTGTTCATTTGGGCGGGCTTATTCTAGTTGTAGTTATAATTAGGGAAATTCTATTTACCGCCACCTATTTGCTAAACACAATCCATATGTTTTTATAGTTCCTATTATGTCCTTCAGATGAAAATCGGCAGCCCAATATAGCCTCCCCTGTATTCGAATCTCCTAAATATTTTCTAATGTTGAAATAGTCCAGAAATACCATCTTCTTCCCATCTTCTTTATCACTTCCTAAATGTTTTCCAACCACGTTCTTGCCCAAATGAAACGTAACTCCTTAGTTTAATCCTGGACAAGAGAAAGACGAACTGAAATTGCTTGCAAATTCTCCCTCCGTTCCAAAAATAACTTCTCACTTTCCTTTTCGGGCAGTCCCGAAATTAATTTCACACTTCAAAACTTTCCTTATTTGGCAAATAATCTACATAAAAAAAGTGTCAAACAGTGACAAACAATGATTAAACAGTGCAAAACAGTGCACTCCACAGTAAAGTCAAATTTATTTTCTTAATCTGTGTGAAGTCAAACTGTGAACTTAATTACGGGACGGAGGGAGTAGCAAATTGCAAATGGAGAAGCCCACTTCAATTCTCATCTCTGCCCATCGACATTAGATGTTCATATTTGCATGTCTTTTCCAGAATTTGTATAATCAACTTAGGTTATCATTAAAATTATTTTTAGTTTTCCTCGAATCTGAGCTTTTTAGCAGTTGCATGTTGATTAAGCAGGAGGGAGTTGGTGAGAGACAAAAGATTCTCCAAGGCAGCCATGCGAACCACATGAATTTCTATTACGGGACCTGCGCCAGTGCGCTACCTGCATATTGTGGGCCTCTTTGAAGTCCTCGCTGAAGAAGAAGATCTACTTATAGGAGGCTGTGGGCTGCGGAGTGCGGATTATTGCAAGGACATAATAGGAATTATTAAAGATATGTGGATGTACTTAGTAAAAAAGTGGTTGTTAATAGAATTACTCTTATAATTATCACTTTGATGTTGTACTTAGAAGTTGTTCTCTTTGAAGTTGTCAATCGTTCCCTCCACCTTCATCTTCTTTTTGAAGATTCATTTACAACCTAAAGGTTTAGAACCCGGTGGCAAATCCGACAACACCCAAGTGTTGTTCTCTATAATTGAAGACATTTCATCATCAGTTGCCCTCTTTCCAAAAGGCAACATCTTTGTCTGATATGAATATTTCTGGATCTGAATTTTTTAAGTTCTGATCTGAATCTTTCTAATCTAATCTCATTTGAATAATTCTATAATAATAATTATAATTATAATGATTATAATTATAATGTAATTACAAATATAATTTAAATAAAATTGTAATTATAATCATAAAAAAATTATAAAAATAATTAAAATAAAAATTATAAATTATACCTACTACACTAATTATAATTATATCTATAATTTTAATTACTCTATATAATTATAATAGTAATAATGATGATGATGATGATGACGACGACGACGACGACGATGATGATGATAATTATAATAATAAAAGTGATAAATCATGTTTGAAATTTTTTGTTCTGATTTGAATGTTTCTGATCTGGTCTGATCTGAATGCTTCTAATCCGATATGATCTGATCTGATTTTTTCTGTCCTTGTCTGATCTGATCTGAATAAAATAAGAATAAACAATAAGTAATAAGAATAAGAGGGAGAGAACGACTTCTTAAAGGATACCCCGTATACTATATAAATTGAATGTGTGAAGAAGGAAAAGTAAGAAGAATGATAATTACACTTTTCCTCTAAAATCACCTATTCTTTCAAATCCCTCTAAATTCTATTTTGTTGAGTTTAATCCAACACGATATGATAAATATAGATATGATTTGGTATGAATAGTTGAATACTCGATCTTTACATGGAAACCCGAAAGAGAGAAAACCACGGGACTTTTTAGGCTAATGTCCAAGTCCTCTCTTTCTCATTAATCTCTCCTCACATATATTACATAATACAGATATTGAGCTCTCATTCATGGAGTATTGCAAACTAGCTAACTAGAGAAAAGGAGGAAGAAGAAGTTATAAGGGGATCCTTCATTAGGAGGGAAATTCTCCTATTTATAGGCAAAAAGGGAAGATATGCACTCCACCCTAATGGGCCAAGGTGGGCCTTCTGGGCCAAAGTGGGTCGGATGGTCGAAACGGGCTGAAACAGGCCTCACTGATCGGGCCTCCGTGCTGGGTACTACTTTGGGCTCCTGAACAGTGGTAGGCCGGGATAATATATCCCAACATATTCTATTCTTCTTCATCTCAGCAAGACCATTACATCATATATCGTACTAGTTTAATCTTCAGTCTAAATCTTATAGAATGCAAAGGAAAATGAAGTATGATCAACACTTTTTAAAATGTCCACATGTTGCGAGATTTCAGTCTTTATATATAATAAAGGCTAAAGGGTCAAATAGGCCCTTGAACTAGTTAAAGTGTTGAATTAGCCCCTTATATAGGAGGTTTTGTCCGGCCTTCGCCAATTGGAGCGGTTCCCGGTGTATTTTTTTTAATGAAATTTTTTGAGCATCTTCTTCATTAAGTCTAGTTTACCCATGTCAAATTTCAGCTAAAAATTCAAACGGGAAGGCAATCAAATGATTTTCCGAAATGTACTGCGCTGTTTAACTGCGATGTTATCTTCAAAAAATCATTTTACTGCCTTCTCGGTTGAATTTTTAGCTGAAATTTGGTATGGGTAAACTAGACTGCTCAAAAACTTTCTTAAAAAAATTCCACCGGGAAACGCCCCAATTAGCGACAGCCGGGCAGAACCTCCTATATAAGGGGCTAATTGAACACTTTAAGTTAGTTCAATGACCTATTCGACCCTTTAGCCTATAATAAAAAGAGAAAAATAAAATGTGTGAACCGATTTTGAAAATACGTTTATTGAGTTTAAACCATTTGATGTTTTATTTCTCCCGAAAAATAGTTCCCCCCATCTAAATTTCCTCGCATTTATTTCCCATGCATTTTCCAAGCTCCAGCCAGACCGACCCTTCAGTCTCTGGAGTTGTGGAACATGGTTGAGAACAAAAGCGCTACGGTTCCTGCGCATGAGAACATAATTGCAGCTCTCACCGAAATGGTTGCTTCTGCTAGCCATGACAGCTCCGTCAAGCTCTGGAAATGAGTGGCAGTGCCCGTCGTTTTGTCACATGTTCAATTGTTGACCTTTAGGGATGCTCTTGTCACTGGAGTACTATGTCCGCTACTAGTTGCATAGGCTTGAAGTTAATAAAATTGATGAGAGACTGAGAGTAAATGTATATGGTAACAAGGATACCATGTCATTGGATATCTGAATCATTTTATGTCCTGGGTGTATATATAAGACTTGAATTGAGACTCGGTTCGCTACTAGTTACATAAGCACTATAAGTCTTGGACTCGGTTCGGGCCACCCGACCCGGGAACCGGCCCGGTCCGCTACTGTGCGGGACCAGCCCGGCCCGGTGCTGCGCTTCGGGCCCGATACTGGTCTTTGACCGGGACCGTAGGTAGGAGCGGGGGTAGGCTCGGGCTGAAGAAAAGGTGACCCGGCCCGGCCGGGCCCGGTTCGGGCCAAAATGTTTTTTATTTTTATTTTTTTTGGTTTCCCCCGGGTTGGGCGGGGTGTTTTGGGGTTTTTTTTTTTGGGGGGGGGGGGGGGGGGGGGGGTAGTTAGGAAAGCAAAAACAATTACATACCGGCCCGAGGCCCGGCCCAAACCGGACCCGGTGGAAACCCGGGCCAGTCCCGGGCCTTATTGTGATGTACTTATTAATTGCTCCAGAGTTGATGTCATTGTGTTGTCTCACGTAGTCTACTTAAAAACGCTATTTATTACTCACTCCAGCTCGTCTAGATTTTTTTAATATATTTTTCACATTTTTTATATGTGAAAATGTGTTTTCTCAAATAGTACGCCATATTAAATTTAACTATCTAGCACTTGTTTAATTGCATTCTCAGTTTGACTTTTACGCTCTTCTAGGCGGAAGTTTGACCGTAAATATATAAAATCTAATATAAATTAATATTTGAATAATATATACTCCAATGAAGTATTTAAAATTAATTTTGTATGATAAAATAATGTAAATTATAAATAACTAACGATCAAAGTTTATAAAGTTTGACCCAAAAATGGATCTGAGGGAATACTTTTCAAACATTTTTGGGAAAAGGGTAAATAAGGTCACGTACTAACCAAAAAAGGTCAAATAAGGTCTTATTCAACAGACTCTGTCCGGCTGTCGCCATTTGGGGTGGTTCCCGAAGGAATTTTTTGATGAATTTTTTTGAGCATCTTATTCAGTAAGTCTAGTTTACGCATACCAAATTTCAGCTAACAATTCAATTGGGAAGACATTCAAATGAATTCTTGAAGATAATTGCGCTTTTAACTGCATAGTTATCTTCAAGAATTCATTTGAATGCTTTCCCGATTGAAGTTTTAGCTGAAATTTGGTATGAGTAAACTAGACTTACTGAATAAGATGCTCAAAAAAATTCATCAAAAAATTCCTCCGCGAACCACCCCAAATGACGACGGTCGGACAGAGCCTGTTAAATAAAGCCTTATTTGACCTTCTTTTTGTTAGTACGTGGCCTTATTTGCCTTTTTTCTCAACATTTTTTGGTTGTTCTTTTGAGACACTCTTCTAATGATCTTGTTACTCAATCTATATATCCCATTCATCCCACATAATTTTGCAAGTTATCTTTTTTTTATAGTGCAAATTTTCTTATTTAATTATTTTAAAAAATTGTGAATTCCATTTAAAATAAAAGTATGTGGTCAAGACTTAAAGTTACTCCTTCCTCTATCTAAATTCAAATCACATCATTTTTTTATTTTCGAGTGCAAGTCAAACCTATGTTTAAAAAACCGACCCGACCCGGCCGGGTTGACCCGGAACAAACTAACCCGGACAAAAAACCGGTTCGGTTTTTTCAAAACCCGGAAATGGTCAAAAACCGGAAAAACTCGGTTGACCCGGGAAAACCCGGTCAAGACCCGGACCCAAGAAACCCGGTAAAACCCAGTTTTTAGGTGTTTTTACCAAAAAAAGTAATTTCTTTTTTATTTTTAATGCATTTTTTATACCAATAAAATTGCAATTTCAATACTTAAAAAGAAAAACTACGTAATATATTTATATATTTATTTAAGAATGAACATCATGCTAAATTATAATATAGATGTACAATAAAAATAAAAATATCATTATATATTTTTATAAGATCAAAATATACATTGAAATATTTTAAGAGTGTATTAAATGCTTAATAAGTAGTATTGTTAGTTGATTATTATGAATAATAACTAATTTTTATTATAATTTTATATATAATTATATGTTTACTATTATTATATAGACATATAATCATTGACCGGTTTTCCGGCGTTGACCGGGTTGACCCACCGGGTCCGGGTTGACCCGTGACCCAGTCATGTGGCCGGGTCACTCTCCGGTCCGGTTTTTACAACATAGAGTCAAACTCGGTAAGGAAGTACTCCGTATTTACAAACAAAAATGTTGTTTGTAACACTCTTATACCCACTTTTTGTACACATCTACTCCCTCCGTTCTTTAATAAAAGTCTTTCTTTCCTTTTTAGGACGTTTTTTTTATTTGTCCTCCTTTCCATTTAAGGAAACTTTTTACTCTAAATATACCTTTATACCCCCACTTTTATTACCATTACCCCTTTCTCTTTCCTACTTTTTCATTTATCCACTACTCATTACACCTTTTACACTACTCCTACTATTTTTCTCTTAAAACCCGTGACAAAGCCTAAAAGGACTTATATTAAAGAACGGAGGGAGTATGTTTTTTTTGTATGTGAACCCGACTTAAGGACAATATTTTGCTAAAAAAAAATTGTCTGGGAACCCATTTTTTTTTTCGACACTCCCCCTACATGGAATTTTCCATGCGGCCCGGAAGTGGTCGCATTCCACAGCCGACTTTGAACTGCTGTGCACAAGCTGTGGCGCCGGAATGGCCACGACCGCGAAGTCATCCGAAGGATTATTCCGGTCAAATGATGAGGCAATTTGAGGGATTCGGACTCCGTTTCAGCCACTGTTATTTAAACCAGAGACCCAATTCATCAGTTGCAGGCGTCTGTTTATCTGGTACCGTTGTCCCTGCTTGTCAATTTCTCAATATATTGATTGGATGCGTCGATCTGTTAGCAAAGCAGCCAACTTTTCCAATCCGACTATGGCCGCAAAGCTTATGCGCGCGGTGCAGTATGACCGTTATGGAGACGGGGCTGCAGCTTTGAAGGTATTTTCGTCCATTCAAAGATACCTGGATGAATAGATAAATTAAGCAAGTATTGTTCCATAGAAGTTGAATTAAACAAATTGTGCATGAATAAGGAAAATCAAGGGAGCAATCCACTAGTATTTAATGAAATTAACGCAATTCTGTGGCATGGAATTAATTGATTTGAAGTGGGCAGTGATTTTAATACACTGTTGTTTGCAGCAAGTTGAAGTTCCTATTCCCACTCCCAGTAGAGATGAAATCTTGCTAAAGGTAGAGGCGGTAAGCTTAAACCCATTTGATGGCCGGATTCAGAAAGGCGTCGCCCGCCCTGTTCTTCCAGGCCGATTTCCGTACACACCAGGTTACTCTCTGCTTTGTTTCTTTTGATCATAATCTCTTACCTTCAGTGGTCGACGTTTTAAGTAATTAATGTAAGGGTATTTGTTTGGTTGAGCAGCAACTGATGTAGCAGGGGAGGTAATTGAGGTTGGTTCTGATGTTAAAAATTTCAAAGTGGGCAACAAAGTTCTCACAGTGTTCAGCTTTCGCGTAAGTGTCACATCCTTAAACTCTCAATAGTTTTTGGCTATTTTCTTGCTTTAAATTTCATTAGATGCTCTACTATGTTTTTCACATTTTCTACAGGAAAACTGAATGGGTAGAAGTTTAGTAGAGGGTAGATGAAAAAAATAAGAAATAGAAGATTAATAAGTACGAGTGTTTATGTATGTTGATAGGATTCAATTTGCCAACTTACGTAAATGGATTCAACAACAATAATAACAACATCCAAGCCTTAGTTCCAAAAGATTTGGGGTCGGCTAACATGAATCGATACATCTGATATCGGAGCCAAAAGGAATAGAAAGATGAGAAAGATAAGATAAATTGATCAAATGTAAAAAAAAAAAAAAAAAAACTTTCCAAAAAGAAATACGGAGAAACCAATAAAGAAGAAGTGCAATCTCTTTGATGAATTTGAATCGTTTATAAAGGCTTAGCATGGCCATAGTGGGTTGTTGACCTCTAGCAAACACCAATGGTAATCATTTTGAGGTCACTCACTTTGGAAACAATAAAACCACAAACCAAGGGCCCTCGGTCCAGTAATTAGTTTTTTGGTTTCAGGGTTTTATAATGAACCTAAACTACTCCTTATACAAACCATGTTAGATCTGATATTGTGAAACGAACAACTTAAAATGACATTATCTGGTTTTATTTTTTTTCTTTTATTTTTTGAATTGTAGACATAACACCAAAGAGTACCCAAGTTATCAAGCTACTCCTATTTGAGTAACATTATCGTCTATAATGAATTCACAAGGTGTTAAACCATGAATTTGAGGCATTACCTTTTATAATGAAATCACAATGCGTTGTGGCTCGCTCGCTTTCTTGTCTGTTTCCCTTTCAGGGTTTGTTTGGTTGGGAGATTTCAGAGGGAGGGGAAAGGAATGATAGCTTCTTTATTTTGTTGATATATCACTATCTGTTGGTTTTAGACTAGAATAACTATATTAGTAGTTAGATGTATTTTTACATAGTTCTTTTTATCTTCATTATATTTCTAACCATCTAATGTAGAAATACCCTAAAAATGCCACCCTCACCCATCCACTTCCCTCCCACAAAATCCTTGAACCAAACAAGCCCTTAAGAATTTGTTGTGTTCCTGTAGCCTTACTTGTGTATGTGCTTCCTAGCCTTTAGCAAATCCCACCTACAGTCATGAATCTTAATTTAATTTTCATTGTGATATTGTTTGCGACTTTAAGAGCAGAATGGGGGCGGATTAGCGGAGTATGCAATAGCTAAGGAGAACTCAGTAGTGGAAAGGCCACCTGAGGTATCTGCTGCTGAAGCTGCTGGCCTACCAATCGCAGGTCTGACTGCTTACCTGGCCCTCACTGAAGTGTCCGGAATCAAGCTCGATGGGAGCACCATCACCCTCAAGAAGAACATTCTTGTAACTGCTGCCTCAGGCGGAGTTGGTCACTACACTGTTCAACTTGCAAAGCTCGGGAATGTACACGTCACTGCCACCTGTGGGACCCGCAACATAGGATTCGTGAAGAGCTTAGGTGCGGACGAGGTTCTTGACTACACGACCCCGGATGGAGCATCCCTCAAGAGTCCCTCAGGCGTGAAATATGACGTTGTCATTCATTGTACCACCGACATCCCCTGGAGTACCTTTCAGTCTAACTTGAGTGCGAATGGGAAGGTGATACACCTAACTCCTAACCCCACCACCTTCTGCACATTTGCCTTTCAAAAACTTACGTTCTCGAAGAAGCAATTGGTGCCATGGTTTTTGACCCCCAAGAGCGAAGACCTTGCACGTGTTGTTGGGTTGGTCAAAGAGGGGAAGCTTAAGACTACCATTGATTCGAGGCATCCTTTAAGCAAAGCTGACATTGGTTGGGCCAAGATGATGAGCGGACATGCTACTGGGAAAATCATAGTGGAGCCATAATTACAATGTGCATATAGTATATGTATATTAAGCTTGACATGGTTTTGTTATAAAAAATATGTGCATTTGCAATTAGTTTTAAACGAGTAGTTAATGCTTTTACATATTGTACATTGATTTTTGTATTAAAGTATGATTTTTGTTAGCAATCTTCTTATATTGTACATTGATTTTTCTAGTGGTTTTAAACGAGTAGTTAATGCTCAGCATTAAAAAATGCTAGTTAACTATATTCCTTATAACAATATATAACCCAAGTTAGAAAAGCGGAAGTGCCTACCCGAGAGTTTTCTCGTGCATAGGGCTCTTCAGCCAAATTCCTGTGTGGATTTGTGGCCGCCGATTAGATCGAGGGGAAAGTGGCAGTGAGTTTTGGTGGAGATGACAAACAACACAGCAGGCCAGCAATGGACCTGTGGAGATCACAGGACAATAGGACCGGAAAACTCCAACCAAGATAAAAAATACAAAGTTTCAAACTATTGATAGTCTCAAGGTATTTAAATTGTTTGAATCAAGTTTCTTTTTATGAAAAACAAATTATAAATATGGGTGTGCAGTTGCGCACCAACCCCATGGTCACTAAAATTTCATTTCAGTTTTTAGAAGTCTAAAACTAAAGGTATAGATATTTAAGGATGAGGAAATATGAAATACGATAGTATTCATGAAGAGGGTATTTAATGACCACCATTGATGAAGCCTAAATTTATATGCCTTTGTGTCAACACAGTGACATGAATAGTAGTCTTTAAAATTAGTTCATCACTTCTGTATACTTAATACTATCCTCCGTATCATAATAGTTGCAACATTGGAATTTACACACTATTCATGTACTCTGCTTTGACTAGATACATTTTATTTATTAATGTATGTGAATTTTTTTTTTGAAAAATATTGTTAAATTCATCTCATTACAAAGTTTCATAATCTGATTTTTAAATTTTATTTGCTAATAGAGAATTAAATATAATGACGGTCAAAGTTGTGAATCGGCAAGCGTGAAAAAAGGAATGTTGCAACTAAAAAAGAACGGAGGAAGTATCAATAGTTCAATACTCGATACTTTTATGTAGGTCTTTTAGCACTGACTACTCTTAAAATAAAAACATGACAGAAAAGATGACGAAGACAGTGCTGAATAAATTCTCATAGAAAACTTAATACCTGTCCCATGCTGAAGCACAAGAAATACTGAAATAGTAATATCATAATTCTGATCAATGTGATTCTGTTCGATAATTAAGCAAGTGCAATGTAAACAAAGGTGTACCATATGGTTTTTTACTGCAAGATAAAAAGTGAAAACAGTGCCAACTACCATCTAACACCTTCACTCCTGCTTGTTCGATTCTCTCATTCTCTATATGATGGCCTGCACTTGGTGACAAAAGATTCCTCATCAATGTCAAACCAAACACAATATTATACTCGCTCCGCCCCTAAATGTTGTTCCAATTGCGGATTACGAAGCTTGACCGACGATAAAGTTAAATGATCCCTGTGAAAACTCGGATTATTTTTAGTAAATAAAATTTACATATTCAGAAACTACATTAAACCCGCTACAAAGCCTGCAAAAAATAATTCAACTTTTATAAAATTTTGATATAAAAAGTAAGAGATTAAGAGTGATTTAAGTTGACCAATTGAATAGTGAAATGGAACTTCTTTTAGGGACAGAGGGAGTATTATTTGTGCAAAGTGTAGCATATAGTTAGGGAATTTGAGCTATTACCTTTTTACTAATTTCTTGGAGCCCCCCCCCCCCCCCCCCCAAAATGAACTCATCTAGAATTAGATATATCCACAGATTCAACAATACCCACAAAGTGCCCATTGAAATATCAAACATTAAATTGTAATATTTTATAGATGAAAACGATGGAGACATGAATTAACACCAACATAGGAGTTTTCTCCAGCTTAACATTTTGTTCTCATCATCCCAAAAAAAAGGTGTCAAAAATATAATTCATCCACAATAAAGTCGATGAAGACATAAATTAATGAGCAAAAATATTTACCAAGGAAGCCATGATCTCGTCTTCATCTCAGAACAGGAAATTCAGGGGTTAGAATTGATTATCATATTAGCACTACTTGTCATCCATATATATGCTCTGACTATTGAGAGATTGTATTCACAGGCCAAGCAAGTGATGAAGCCGTCAATGCAAAAGTGTAGAAGTGGTTTCATCAAAAAGTAGTGAGCATAGGGAAGTTAGGGATTTAGGAGATGTGGTGAAGGCAGATAGTAATGGAGCCAAAGATTCATTATTTTTTGGCTTGAGAATATGATGGAATAAAGCAAAATGGCTCACTAAACTGTCTGCGCTTCTTTGTTATGAAGCAGCAGTCAGTCCATGCAATTTTGGACGCGATTTTCACTATGGGTCATCCGGAAACAGTCTCTCTATGCTTTAGTACAGGGGTAAGACTGCGTACATCCGACCCCCCCTTCCCCACCGTAGGTGGGAGCCTTTGCGGCACTGGGGTAAATGAAAATGAAAAGAAAAATGAAATGGTGAAGGCAGATAGTAGGATGACAGGTTGTTGCGGCTAATCAACAGAAGCAGAGAGCGATTGGAAGAAGGCGTGGTGCAGGCGTGCGGCTAAAGAAGATAGGCAGACGAAAAGGGAGGACATTACCTCAAGAAGAACTCTTTGCTCCTCAAGAGAGAAGAAGACAACCTCAAGAAAAACCTGAACAACAACATCCAAGCCTTAATCCCAAAAGGAAAACCTGAACATATAAATGAAAATAAATTTAAAGCATGGCTCATATATGAACTCAAATATCCCCTTAGGCATCCCTTTACATATGACATAAATAGAAAAAAAGTAGAAAATGACATCATTATAAGCACCATCTTATTGTCATAGTAGCATTCAATTGATTCTGGAAGATGGGTAGCTACCTCTTTTCCATATTTGTTAAATTTAATGTCAGCCCAATAACTGCATTTTAGGTGGAAAAATTCCATGTAATAAGCTTCCTAGCACGTGAATCATAAGAAGCAAACTCTAGTAGAACATTTCTATCAAGTTCATCAAATGCAGAAATCTTTATAGAATTGATCGTCCTATGTATGATTTGGTTATTATATTCTAAATTGCTAACTGTAAAGAATATCTAACTTACTTATGTAATAAATTTCACAGTTATGCTAGGGAATATGAAAAACTTGTTCAGCTACATCATTTGGGGAATAATAAAATCTGTACTTTTACACCGCTTGAAGCAACAGAGGTTGCACCTGAGTCCTTAATGCATTCAAAGTTGGAAGTATTATGGAATCAACAAAAATGAATTCATTTAGGAGAGATAGCTAAAGAAATTCAGGGCTGTTGCTTTAAATCCTCTATAGCCACATTATTTCCATTTAGGGAAATTAGCTAAAGAAATTTAGGGTATTACCTTTCATTTTCAGAGCATACTCCATCTTCTGCTTTGTCAGTGAAAAAGCTGCATTCCGGACCTAGAAATTTAAATGGAATTGGTGTGAATGAATTCTTCGTGATGATTCCTTTGAAAGATCCCTACATGGCTACATAATCTCAAATAATGTAATAAGGAATTGCTTTTAATGAGAGTGGATACAATTAAACTAAGGAGAGCTCATTACAGTTGTATTTGAATTTAATTTCAAAATTAATATTCAGGTTTCAGTAAAATAAAATCAAGTGATCAATGTTCGATCAATTTAATTTATAGCCAAGAAAAGGGATATATCTTTATAAATTTGAAAGGTTGCCGGTTTCATTAAATCAAAATTTTAGATTTAGTCATCCTAAGGTTGCCTGCATTCTATAATTTCAATAAATCAAAATTTTAAATTTAGTAATCCTAAGGTTGGAATCTAGACATCACAGAAGTATACATTTGAACTAAAAAGGGAAAATTGAATTATGAAACTACCTCGGATTCAGTATATTGAAATTCTTCCACAGCCTCTGGAATAAGAGAATGATCAATGGAGTCATTTGGCGACTGGCAATGCAGTACCTTCCACAAGCGTAGAGAACTCAGAACTTAAGTTTTTCTTGGCACTCTGCAAGATATATTGAATCCTTCTGGCCAGAATGGGATAGAAAAAATAATAAAATCAATTCCAGTAGAAAAGAAAACTGAATAAAAGGAAAAAAAAATGAGATGGAATGGAATACCATATCAGATGAATGAAATGAGTAGATAATGCTCAGTTTTCAATGAAAGAAAACCTTAGTTTAGAGAATTGAATATTAGATCAATCTTTATTCAAAAGTATAAACAAAGGCTTGCAAATAAGAGCTAGAGGGTAACCTTAGTTTAAACTTAATTCTTGAGCTGGTTGGTCTTCAAACGGAGAGTCACATCTCTGCCTGCCGAGAAGCTTCCCTAGTCACAAGCGGAGGGGGAAAATCACTAATTCTTTGAATTCTATTAGTTTACTCCAATGAATCTGTATTCCCGGGGCATATAAGTCTCTCTCGCGAGTGAAGGAGATGCATTTCGGTAAAAAGTCATCTACATATCGCAGTCTGAGGCCTATTCTGACTTGTGAGCGATGTGCAGGCGTGCAGCAACTCCTCTTTCTTGTCTTTCTTCTCTCCTGAGAAGGTCTCAAAAATCATTAGATCGCCATTAAAAAACAGCAGAAGTGTTCTCACGTCTACAACAAGAAAAGTGTTTTTAGAAACAAAGAAGAATGAAACTTTCAACCGTATCTGATAAGGTGTACATTACGTGATTTTCTTTAAAACCGGTATGTGATTGAACTTACCAGATAGCCATTACAATATGCAGTGCATTTAAGTATAAGCAATGTTCTAAAAGGCGTTAGGCGCTAGTCGGGCGCCAGCCCAGCGCCTAGTGCCTAGGCGGGCGCCTAGGCGGGGACTAGTCGGAGACAAAAAAAATTGTATTTTTATCAATATTTTTGCATAAATATGATTAGTAATGTTGTGTTTGTGTGTATAGAAAAAACATATACACACACATACACATCAACATGCATGAATGATAAAGTTGTCACATTTAATAATATATTATACCAACTCACTTACTCACTAGAAGATTTCTTCATATGTATTGTTAAAGTTAAAGTGCATATAGCTCCTAGGACACTAAAATAAAATAAAAAGCTATAATCTAGACACCTAGGCAGCCGATAAAGCGCTCTAGGCGAGCAAATATACGCCCTACGCGGCCGACTAATTCACCTAGGCGCCAAATCAATTAGTCAGAGCGCCTAGACTAAAATCGGGGCGCCCGGCCACCGCCTAGCGCCTAGGCGGGGACTAGTCGGGCGCCTAGAGAGATTTTTAGAACAGTGAGTATAAGATTAACAAATTTTAAGTATTGATATGTACAAATTTACAATCTTCAGAAATAAGATGTTTTTTGAACGAAGTGAGGGATATATTGAAGAAAGTGGCAGGACTCAGCAGGTAAGCTCTGTGTGAAAAACTCTTGTGGCAGGACGTTTGAAGATAAACGTTGACGCAGCTGGCAATGTCAGAGGATGGGGTATGTTTGATCTCTGGAGCCTGGGGACATGCCTAAAGTGCCAATAAAATATGGTTCACTCAGAATAAAAAGTAAATGATTGGCATAAAATGTGTCCCAAGTCCAATCCCCCTCAAAAACAAAAGAAAAATCACTTTCATAGCAAACTCTGCAAAACGTTGTGCATTATAATTACTTCTAAATTTTAATGTGAATGTCATATGACCTAAAAGTAGTTAAGTCAATCGCTCACATGTATACTACTCTGGTAGCAGTAACTTCATCCCATCATAAATGTGGCTATTTGTTGATAAATTTAGTCAAAAAAGATGAATGTAACGAAATATACATAAACATCGATAGTTTTAGCTAGCAGTAAGCTAAATTAAAATATCTTAAGAACTGATACTTTCACAATTTTCCTTTGTATTCAGGAGCATATGAAGCAGAGCGGAATCCGGTCCTTTTTGCATGATGGTCTTCAGTACAATCTCACAAGTGCTATTGTCAGGTGAGAGTCCAAGTCTTGACATCTCTTCCAAAAGTAATACAGCTTCACAATACTCATTCTTTTTCAGTAACCCACGGATGAATACATTGTATACCACACTGTTAGCCACATAACCGTTTTTCAACATTTTCTTGAACATATCTCTTGCATCTTCTAGCAAGTCTTCTCGGCAAAGTCCACTTATCATACTACTATAAGAAAAATCATTTGGCATCAATCCTTTAGAGGGAAGGGCATTAAATAGTTCCATTGCACTCCATACCTTCCCATCATTGCATAGTCCATTTATAACGGTAGTGTAGCTTATTAAATCGGGAGCAGGACTCCCTACTTCCATCATCCTCAGTAAAGAAAGTGCTTGAAGAACACGATGATTCTTACAGAATCCATCTAGAAGAACATTGTAGGTGAAGAGATTTGGATGTTCTCGATTTCCCACCATCTCCTTAAAAAGCATCTCAGCGTCATCACATCTCCCATCCTGAAACAAACCCATCAACATAGTATTGTAGGTAACAATTGTGGGCTTCAAACCTCGACTTTGTAATTCTTCAAATAATTGTGTGGCCTTATAAGAACACCCGCTTTTGTAACATCCATTTATCAAAATGTTAAAAGTCCAAATGTCAGGTTCGCATCCCATATCTATCATGATATTTAAGAGTCCGAATGCACTTTTATTGTTTCCTTGTGAGCAGTATCCATTGGTAACAACTCTAGTCTTTAAACCTCGACTTTGTAATTCTCCAAAAAATTGTGTGGCCTTATAAGAACACCTGCTCTTGTAACATCCATTTATCAAAATGTTAAAAGTCCAAATGTTAGGTTCACATCTCATATCAATCATGGTCTTTAAGAGCCCGAATGCACTTTCAATGTTTCCCTGTGAGCAATATCCATCCATCAAACAATTATATGTGACTACATCTGGACCCACACCTTCTATAAACATTTTATCTATGAGTTTTGCAGCATTGCTGACCCATCCTTCCCTACAAAACCCAGCAACTAGAATGTTGTAAGTCTGAACCTCCATAGGAATTTTGGAATCCATCATTCTCTTTACCATCTCTTTGACCTCTTTCCATCGACTGAATTTGCAGAGCCCATGAATAAGTGAACAATATGTCACATTATCCGGAGGAATTCCCTTTCCGATCATCTTCTCTAACAGACCAAGAGCACTGTCGACCATTTTATCCTTACACAATGCGTCAATAATGTTGTTATATGAAAATACATTTGGCTTGCAGTTTCCCTTCTCGTCAAATAAATGAAGCACCTTAATAGCCTTACCGGTCTGTCCTGCCTTGCAAAGGCCATCAATCAATATGGATAATGTAACTTCATTTACCGCACATACTTTCTCATTCAATACCTTCTGGAACAACCAAACAGCATCCTGAACCCTATGTTCCAAAAAAAGTCCTTTCAGTAAGCAGCTGAACAAAATCACACCAGGCACAATACCCAGCTTCAAATGGATTCCTAAAACAGCAAATGCCAATTCTACCTTGTGCAAGCGGGCAAGGGAATTGGCAGCAATGCTCAGTGTGCACTCGTCTATCATATGGCCGGAAACAAAAATATCCCGAAATAGAGAGACAGCCTCGTGGTAACAACCCATTTTGACAATGGCATTCAAGAGCTGGTTGAATTTGGTGATGGGAGGACGGGGTGTCATTGTAGCCATGTGACGGTACAAACCAATTGCATCATCGAGCTTAATAATACTTGCAAAGGTTGATTTACTGAGTTGAGAGTATGATTCTTCAGTTTTTGGCACAGCAGCAACATCATGAAAACTACTGGAGAAGATAAAGAGGGGAAAGTTAGGGATGGGTGAATGGATGTTACCGGGTGATAGTGCTCTCCAGGCCCATCTGAAAAAGTGCCCGCTAAAGCCATTGATCTTCTTCTTCTTCATTTGCTGGAGACTCTTAGCTGTTATAGAAAATAGCTATTTTGTAGCGCATCGCTACCTCTGTCACTCTATGGCTCTGTGTCTCCATTTTGGTACTCAAAGGCTCAAAGCAGCCGTGCAGGAAAAAAGATTTTGCTTAAAAGAAACATGCTTTTTAAAGTGACCTGGTAAAAAGTGATTAATACGGAGTACTAAAAATCGATATTATTTGAAAAAAAAAGTGATTTTAAAAAGTAAATTTAATACTCCGTCTCACTAAGATTGTCTCAGACACTATTCACTTGGTCAACATCAAATTTTTATCAAATTTGATTCTGGTTTTTGTGACTTTGAAAAGTTTTAAATGTAGTTTCTGAATATGTAATTTTTCATTTTCTAAAAATAATTTGAGTGTGAACAGAGATCTGTTTGCTTTATCGTCGGTCAAACATCGTAAACTGAATTGTCCTGAACATAGTGGGACGGAGGTAGTATAACTCATAAATTCAATGGAAGTTGTCAATAAAATTAATTTTTAAACTGTGTGTGGACATATAAAAATTATTGGACTAGTTGAGATGATTATTGGGCCTCTTCAAATGGTATCGAGCTATAATTGACCTTTTTGGGCCTCTTTTGAATTTATTGGGCCAAAATCGGATTCTACTGGACCACTCATATCAAAAGGAAAATATTAATATGGATCCGTTCAGATAGAATTTAGTAATTAGATTAATTTGGATCACTTGAAATATCCAATTAATTTAATTAAACCTTTAGAAGAATGGACTGGTCCTATTAATTTCTTTATTTTGAGCCCATTACTAAATTGTGGCCCAGTATAATAAGAGATATACCCAATCGATAAAGAGAGCAATGAATCTGGTTAAGAAATATGTTTGTATGCATGGAAAGTGGCTGCGAATCTTGTTAAAAAGGCTGTCCAGATACATTATATAAGTGCTAATTTTTCTAGCTATTAAAATGCAAGAAAATAGAGCCCGAAGCCCATTTTAATTGAGGCCCATGAGGTATGGACGAATTTCAGCAACCCTAGGCCATATTTTCACCTCCTCCACACCTATAAATAGGGGTCTCATTTGAGAGAATGGGAGGAGAACTTCCAGACGAAGAAACGCTGCAGCAAAGCTCCGAAGAACTCCCGAAAGGCTCTGAAGGATTCCGAAGAAGAGGAAGAGATCAAGCCACGTTTTTGTCAAGAATATATGAATAATCCTTTGTGATTTCATCGATTCTTGATCAAACAAAGCCAAAAGTTGAAGAACGTTCGAAGATCTGAAGAACGAAGCTTGAAGATTCGAAGATCTGAAGAACGAAGCTTTGAAGATTCGAAGATATGAAGAACGAGTCTTTGAAGATTTGAAGATATTCATATGAAGATTGAATCAATATTCAATTGAAGATCAAGCCATATATCCCGGGAAGCCCTTTAACAGAAGATCAAGCCACATAATGGCCCTTTTGTTGAAGATCAAGCTACTTGAAACCGGAGGCCCTTCAATATTGAATTTTGCATTCAAGAAGATTTGAAGATCTGAAGAACGAAGTTCGAAGATTTGAAGATCTCAAGAACGAAGATTCGAAGATTCGAAGAACGTTCGAATATTTGAAGAATTAGAGATTTAATTTTAAATTAAATTCTTTAATTATATTCATATCAAATTGCAAGTGAAGAATCAGAGGATTCATATTTAGAGATTGTACCCGATATTCTCACATATTATTATTTGCGATCAATTTTAAGTAAATACTTAAAATTTGTTTCACAAATTTTTGGCACGCCCAGTGGGACAACTCTACCTCTCATCTCTTCACTTTTAATCAAGGAAAACAAAACAATGGCGTCAAGCAAGCCCATGTTCACTTTGAATTCTCGAGCATCATCAAGCTCAAATCAAAACATGCAAGGCCCTATCACTAGGAGCCGATCAAGAATCCTGGCTGCGTAGTCATCCTCGGGAACTACTCCCGATGCAATGGATGGATCTCGAATTGCGCAAGAGATGGCCCGGAAGTTTTCTTCACCCATACGTGAAGTTACTTCCCCGAAGTGGACAAGCGGTGGTGAGAGCTCATCATCTGGATCAGACTTCACTCCCCCTTCAACTCCTCCACGAAGGACTACTCCGCAGTGGTCAAATGTCTATACTGTGATGCCCACCATGACAACGAGCACCACGTCTATGGAAGAACAGATCGCCCATCTAACTAAAGTCATCGAAGGGATGAGTATGTTCATGCAAGCTCAAGACCAAAAGTTGAGTGATCTGAACAACAAAGTAGAAAGCTTGAAAGGCGAGTCAAGTCATACTCATGAGAAGGATCCCGAAGTGAACGAAGAAAATGATCCTAACCAAGAGGATTCAGGGAAGGATATCTCAACTTCTGGGGGCATGATCCCGATTGATCAACTTAAAGACTTCATCATGGGAACCATAAAGGGGAAGATGGAAGGAAGCAAATCTACTTACTCCTATGTTAAGCCATACACTCAAAGGATCGAGGATCTAAAGATGCCCATTGGTTACCAGCCGCCGAAGTTCATCCAGTTTGATGGGAAGGGAAATCCAAGGCAACATGTTGCCCATTTCGTGGAAACTTGCAATAATGCGGGAACAAGCGGAGATCACCTTGTCAAACAGTTCGTGCGTTCTTTGAAAGCAAATGCCTTTGACTGGTATACTGATTTGGAGCCCGGTTCCATTGATAGCTGGAAAGATATGGAACGTGAGTTCTTAAACCGTTTTTATAGCACAAGGAGAGTGGTCAGCTTACTCGAACTAACAACTACTCATCAATGGAAAGATGAATCTGTGATAGCTTACATAGAGCGTTGGAGGGATCTTGCTCTAAACTGCAAAGAACGAATATCTACAAGTTCCGCTATCGATATGTGCATTGAAGGAATGCATTGGGAATTGTGCTACATTCTCAAAGGAGTCAATCCAAACACTTTTGATGAGCTAGCAAGCAAAGCTCGTAACATGGAGTTGAGCATTACGAGCAGTAGAAGGAAAACTGTGGGTATATATCCCATCAATGATGTTGTTGAAAAGCAAGATACCAAGAATGGGGGCAAGCCCTTTTCCAAGTTTGAAAAGAAAGAAGCAATGGTCGCGAAGGTTGCACCTGTTAAGATCTTCACTCAAAATTCAAAACAAGTCCCTAGGGTTGACTTGGAAACGTCAAAACGCGTTAAGCCATTTCTAGAAGAGATGTTGGAAAAGAAGTACCCCTTCTTAGACTCTGACGTTCCTCTCATGTTTGAGGAACTGATGAGATTGAATCTTATCAGTTTGCCCGAGTCCAAGCGACCCGAGGAAGCCATGAAAGTTGATGACCCCAAATACTGCAACTATCATCGAATTCTAAGTCATCCCACTGAGAAGTGTTGGGTTCTTAAAGACAAAATCATGGCACTAGCTCGTGATGGAAAGATTGAGCTCGCCGATTCTGCTGCAAGCACAAACCAAGTTGCCATCACTTTTGGTATGTTTTCTCCATTCATGGTCAAAGATGACTCGAAAGAAGAGAGCAAGAACTCTCACAATCAAAGATTTCCTTTTACTATCGAAGTGATGGGGAACGACTCTCGTTTCAAGAAAAGCATGAGAGATAAAGAAAATAATGACAAAGAAGATCCATGGATCTTAGTAGCCCGAGATAAACAAAATAAGAACCACAAACATAAGCCACAACCGATGAAGGTGGTAAAGAAATGGGTCAAGCAACAACCTATAAACAAGTTGAAGCAAAAGAAGCAAAGGAAGGATCGTGTTCGTTCCAAGGCTGCACGAAGGGTGATTACTCTCAACGACTTTATGCCAAAGGATTTCAAGAATGAGATGACTCAAATTTCAAGTTCTTATCTTAGCACCAATGAGGAAGAAGTTGAGAGTTCAAGTGGATGTTCATCTCTAGTTTTGACTAAGAAAGAAGTGGCCGAAGCACAAAAATCTACTTCATACGCCACTGGCATTGTCTTTAAAGATGAAGATCTCATGTTGGGTGCTACTCCCCATAACTGTCCGCTTTTCGTTGAAGGATACACTCGTGGACAAAGATTCAGAAGAATTATGATAGATCAAGGGTCTGCCGTTAACATTTTGACGGTTCAAGCTATGAAAGACCTTGATATATCAATGGATGAACTCTCCCAAAGCCGCTTAATGATCCAAGGCTTCAATCAAGGGGGGCAACGGGCGATTGGAATGATACATCTTGATTTGGTCATTGGTGGGCTGAAGGCAAGCACTCTGTGTCATGTCATTGACGCAAAGGCTTCATATAATCTTCTTCTGGGCCGCCCATGGATCCATGAGAACGGTGTAATTCCTTCAACATGGCACCAATGCTTCATGTATGAGCAAAATGGCGTTGTAAAGAAGGTAGTGGCCGATGAAACTCCATTCACAGAAGCCGAGACATACTTTGCAGATGCGAAGTTTTACCTAAAGGCCAAAGTTTCTAAAGATGACAATGCTAGACAAGAGGAAGAATATCGCCCCTTGATTGGACCAAAGCTGAAAGGAAAGCTTGTTGAAGGCGTAGAAGGGCTTACATTCACTCTTCCAAAGATTGAGATATTAAGGCCGCCTCAAAACATGTCTGAGGAGGAAGTGAAAAACGAGAATGATGTTAAGACGTTTCAGCTCCCTAAGGCACGCACAAATGAAAGATTTGACCCAAACGCATTCAAACTTCTAGCCAAGGCTGGGAATAATCCCAACGAACAGAGGTTGGGAAATTTCATTCCGGAAGCTGATGGTGAAGAGAAACTGAAGCAGATCAATCTTCAAGGGCAGACAGGATTGGGTTATGTTCAGCCGAAACCCATAAGGATCCTCATAAATAGAGTCGCAACGCATCATATTAGTGCTGATGAAGAAGATGAAGTAATTTCTAAACTGAAGTATTCAGTCTTTGATCAGATTGAGGGGGCAAAATCAAGGCCCTCCATCTTTGATAGATTGGGTCCAAAGCCAAAGAAAGTTATGAAGATGACTTTACAAGAACGGCTTGGAATGAGCTCAATGATGATGAAACACGTTGAAGACACATGCACAGGACAAAACTTCAAAAGAACGTCTGTTCATGAACGATTGGGATTGAAACATGAACGCAATACATCTACTAAAGTTCCTCTCGAAAAGCAAAGTCTTAATGAGTATAGAAGTTTTATCCCATCTCGTATGAAACGAGAAACCAGTGTTAAAGTAACCTATGGAAGTGCACTCAAAGTCAAGCCAGTGACCATTGTGCATACCCGTGGTCAATATGAAGACCAATATGTGAGTTCATACTCTAACGATCCAGTACCCTTGATGTCGGGGTATAGATATGTCAAATAAAATGTTGAAAGCCTTAAACCAACAATGATGTTGTAAGTGGCTAAACTGCTAAAACATCTCACTTTGTCTATGGGTGAGCATAATCATAGATACTCTTGGCCCACGAGAGTTAAAAATGTGTACGGCAAGCTCCTGGCCCGCATGAGTTAAAACTGTGTACGGCACCCCACCTCTTTTTTAAATTACCTATTCAAATGGTATTGTGAACTACGTTTGACTTGATCTCTGTCATAGGAGTACGTAGGCAGCTCAAAAGTTTCAATTTTGAGTTCAGTTATAACAAAATAAATCCCAATTAAGTCATTTCGTCAGAGAAAATATCAGAAGAAGGCTTACGAAAAAGACAGATGAATGGTGAAGGCTAGAGGAATACTTTGGTCTCCTCCTCACCAGAAGTTGATTGAAGCGGAGCTTCAAATGATGTCTCCACAACGCCACCATCGTGTCAATAACACAGCACGAGCAACTGCGACTCCTCAGCCTCGGTGTCCTAAATATTTTAAGTAAATACTTAAAATTTTAACTTCTCCCTTTGAAGTGCGAGTGACAATCCGCCTCCTAGATTTCCGCCGGGATCGAAAAGTGCAATGATTGCCGGTTCTTACCACAAGCAACGCCTAGAATCACCTAAAATTGGCGTCAAAAACACGCCGCTGCAGCTCGGGAAGAATTCTACTCTGCCACTCCCCTCTTAAGTTTGAATCGGCAGTGTCATCTTCTTCACAAGGACAAAGGGAAACACCATCGTTTGAAACTGGCAAAACTGGTAAGACATCTACAAGCTCCTGCCTGACCGATTCATGCTCCTTCCAGACAGCTACAAGCTTCTGCCGGACAGCTACAAGCTCCTGCCGCTATAAGCTCCTTCCGCTAGAAGCTCCTAACGGACCGCTGCAAGCTCCTACCGCTACAAGCCCCTGCCGCTTCAAGCTCCGGCAAGATCGCTTCAAGCTCCGACAAGACCGCTTCAAGCCCTAGCAAGACCACTTCAAGCTCCTGCAAGACCGCTTCAAGCTCCGATAAGACCGCTTCAAGCACCGACAAAATAGCTGGTCTTCAAACCGACGAAGTGGCCTGTCTTCGCACCTACAAAATAGCCGGTCTTCAAACCGACGAAGTGGCCGGTCTTCGCACCGACAAAATAGCCGGTCTTCAAACCGACGAAGTGGCCGGTCTTCCCACCGACAAAATAGTCGGTCTTCAAACCGACGAAGTGGCCGGTCTTCGCACCGACAAAATAGCCGGTCTCCAAACCGACGAAGTGGCCGGTCTTCGCACCGACAAAATAGTCGGTCTTCAAACCGACGAAGTGGCCGGTCTTCCCACCTACAAAATAGTCGGTCTTCAAACCGACGAAGTGGCCGGTCTTCGCACCGACAAAATAGCCGGTCTCCAAACCGACGAAGTGGCCGGTCTTCGCACCGACAAAATAGTCGGTCTTCAAACCGACGAAGTGGTCGGTCTTCACACCGACGAAGTGGTCGGTCTTCACACCGACGAAGTGGTCGGTCTTCACACCGACAAAATAGCTGGTCTTCACGCCCACGATCGGCAATCGGCCAAAGCTCCTTCCTTTACAATGAATGGCATCACTTTCAAGTCACTTGAAATAATAGAATACCAGACTCGCAATTGCTCTAGCGCGTGGAGAACTAAAAAAGGAGCCACAATTGGATCGTCCCTGCAAAAAAACAAAAAGAAAAAGAAAAAAGAAGCAGAAGAAAAAAAGGAGGATTTAAAAAAAAAATGCTTATAAGGAATAGAGAAAAAATCCTAAGCGTCTGATCAGGATCAGAACGGTTGAACCAAGCCCGCTAGCCTCAATTTCTCTAGTCATCTTCACGCTAGCGGCCCTAGGCAATATGCAGAAAAGAAAAGTCTGTCGCAGTTCTCCTTGCCAGAAATCAGCTTCAAGCTCAGCCGAGATTTCTCTCCCGATCGGTGAACAGTGACCAGATTCATCCTCCGATGAACGAACGCAATTCGAGAGAAATCAACGCCAACTGTGATCAATTGAGCTCCTTTCCGGCAAGCAGGCGGAATGGTTGGGCTAAAAGAAAACGGCGGCGGCGGCAAGATGTTACTCTCCGATGAAACCCGCAGCTAGTCTTCTTTTCACTTGAGCAGAGAGCAACGATTAATTGAAACCATCTGGTCCTCCGCACAAGCAAAAGAATATCAGCGCCAACAAATCTCGTTCATTCTTCTCGCCAAAACCGGTACTCCTCTCTCTAGCGACGGCTCCAGCGATGAAATCGGGCCCACCATCTTCTCCGGTCAAACCCAGTTTATCATCTTCATCGCACAAAAAGGGCGCAGTCAACAGATCAACTTCATCTTCTGGCCGACGAGCAAAATAAACCAGGAAGAAATCAGCGGCAGCGGCGGCCTTTCGAAACTGCAACATCACCAGAAGAATCAATATCCAGCTCGGCCTATGACCACTGACCTCTGGCAAGCGGCACCAGCAATCCGCTATGCTTCGTCTGCCTCCGGGATTTTGAACTCCGTCTTCAGCTTAATTGGCAATAATTGAATATATTGGCCAACATGATGTTTGTCGGGCATGATAGCATCTGAATTTCAGCCTTGAACTAGCCCTGAAACATAAAATAACCAAATTAAGAGAGGTGTGAAAGGAGTCAATATATTTACCATCTTCGGCCGGCGTGCTAAACTCCATCAGGTTCGGTGATATTTATAGGCAGTTTGGATCTTAGAATTTCAATCGAGTTACGGTGCGGAGGAAGCTTGAAGTATTTGAATCTAATGAGGGCTTTTAAAGCTTAGAATCCTAGTTGGAGTTCTAAGAGTTTGTTAATCTGAACTGATACTGCCTTGCGCCGCACGATTGATTGAGTTCGTTATTTTAAGAAGAGAATGAACAAAAAGTTTTAAAATATTACATATTCTCAAATTCATTCTTTGAATTGAATTGATGAGCTAGCGGACCCACAATTTAGATGAATTGGACGAAGCATGTCCTACTTGATCTCAAGCTCTTAAGTTTTTTTTTTATAGAATAAAGAAGTTGGGCTACTAATTTCATGAATATTTTAACCTACGTTAAGGGAGAAAACATATTTCAAGGCACTTAGAGATATCGGGTCCACTTATTTCGAGACTTACTTTACCTCTTAAGATATTCAAGCAAGTCTCGAGGGGCATTTGTGGACATATAAAAATTATTGGACTAGTTGAGATGATTATTGGGCCTCTTCAAATGGTATCGAGCTATAATTGACCTTTTTGGGCCTCTTTTGAATTTATTGGGCCAAAATCGGATTCTACTGGACCACTCATATCAAAAGGAAAATATTAATATGGATCCGTTCAGATAGAATTTAGTAATTAGATTAATTTGGATCACTTGAAATATCCAATTAATTTAATTAAACCTTTAGAAGAATGGACTGGTCCTATTAATTTCTTTATTTTGAGCCCATTACTAAATTGTGGCCCAGTATAATAAGAGATATACCCAATCGATAAAGAGAGCAATGAATCTGGTTAAGAAATATGTTTGTATGCATGGAAAGTGGCTGCGAATCTTGTTAAAAAGGCTGTCCAGATACATTATATAAGTGCTAATTTTTCTAGCTATTAAAATGCAAGAAAATAGAGCCCGAAGCCCATTTTAATTGAGGCCCATGAGGTATGGACGAATTTCAGCAACCCTAGGCCATATTTTCACCTCCTCCACACCTATAAATAGGGGTCTCATTTGAGAGAATGGGAGGAGAACTTCCAGACGAAGAAACGCTGCAGCAAAGCTCCGAAGAACTCCCGAAAGGCTCTGAAGGATTCCGAAGAAGAGGAAGAGATCAAGCCACGTTTTTGTCAAGAATATATGAATAATCCTTTGTGATTTCATCGATTCTTGATCAAACAAAGCCAAAAGTTGAAGAACGTTCGAAGATCTGAAGAACGAAGCTTGAAGATTCGAAGATCTGAAGAACGAAGCTTTGAAGATTCGAAGATATGAAGAACGAGTCTTTGAAGATTTGAAGATATTCATATGAAGATTGAATCAATATTCAATTGAAGATCAAGCCATATATCCCGGGAAGCCCTTTAACAGAAGATCAAGCCACATAATGGCCCTTTTGTTGAAGATCAAGCTACTTGAAACCGGAGGCCCTTCAATATTGAATTTTGCATTCAAGAAGATTTGAAGATCTGAAGAACGAAGTTCGAAGATTTGAAGATCTCAAGAACGAAGATTCGAAGATTCGAAGAACGTTCGAATATTTGAAGAATTAGAGATTTAATTTTAAATTAAATTCTTTAATTATATTCATATCAAATTGCAAGTGAAGAATCAGAGGATTCATATTTAGAGATTGTACCCGATATTCTCACATATTATTATTTGCGATCAATTTTAAGTAAATACTTAAAATTTGTTTCACACTGTGATACAATTTAATATCATAAGAGCATCCACATTCATGCTCCCCAATTTTACAGTTTTTTTATGGTGTATTACAGTAATAGGCCGGGGTAGTATACCCCAACACAAGTCCCCCAGTTTCTTGAGTAGTGAGCCTGTGAAGGAGTGAATCTACTCGAGAAAGTATAATCTTGCTCACGTCCTTCCCTGCCTTCCCTGAATCAGAGTCTTTGAATAATCTCGGACGCAAGGCATGCATAAGTCATAAGTGAGGTGCAATCCCGCACTAGGCACGACGACGCTGAAGAGCCAGCCGCTTGTGCTGCATAAGACGGCGGTCCCGACCCTGAATGGCATGGGTGGACCCGACCGAGAAGAAGGAACGACGGCGCTGTAAAGCCAGCCGTTCGTGCTGCATAAAAGTGGCGGTCGCCATCCCCAATCAAGGATGGACAAGCCCGACCGAGAACCAGACACGACGGAGCTGTGGAGCCCGTGCGTGCTGCATAAAAGCGGCGGTCGCCATCCTAGATCAAGGATGGACGAGCCCGACCGAGAACCAGGCATGACGGAGCTATGGAGCCCGTGCGTGCTGCATAAAAGCGGCGGTCGCCATCCCAGATCAAGGATGGACGAGCCCGACCGACAACCAGGCACGACGGAGCTATGGAGCCCGTTCGTGTTGTATAAAAGCGGCGGTCGTCATCCCAGATTAAGGATGGACGAGCCAAACCGAGAGCAAGGCACGACGGTGCTGTGGAGCCCGTTCGTGCTGTATAAAAGCGGCGGTCTTCATCCCAGATTAAGGATGGACGAGCCAAACCGAGAGCAAGGCACGACGGTGCTGTGGAGCCCGTTCGTGCTGCATAAAAGCGGCGGTCGCCATCCCAGATTAAGGATGGACGAGCCTGACCGTGAGTAGGCACGAAGGCTCCGAAGAACCATTTGTGTTGCCAAAGATGATCAAGAGAAAAATGTTAATTTTAATTCCCCAGCTCAAACCGAACCAGCCGAGATCACCTGTCCGATCTGATTTGGACGGATCACTCTAACTAATAGGTCGGGGATGGCTACCACACTCAACGAGCCGTCGCGACATTTGGGTGGCCCAAATGTGTATGCCACGTACTTGTGAACACGGTCGTAGAACTCCCCTATCCTTCGGACGGGGTGCTCCACGGACTCTATCAGACACGGACCCGTCGGCCCAGGACCACTGCGGGCCACCATTTGTTTTACATCACCTCCAAGTCAGTTTGTGTCCCCTGTTCGCTCGCCTTCGACGAACGGGTCGTTCTCCCCTGGCTGAAATGAGACTCAATCAATTCATAGTTCCATTCATCCGTTCTTCCCACTAGAACGGTCCGATGAACCTATGAACGAGTGAGGTTTTTTACCAATAGTTCTGATGCAACCCGTCCGGTTTTTCCGGTCCGGAACATCCATATTAATGGTCCGCCCTTCACCTCCAAACCACAGTTTCAATGCCCCGTTCGGTTTTTCCGATACGGTTCACTCATACCTATGGTTGAGGCGACAAACGAGGAACCCTGCTCTCCTTTTCTCTCATTTTCTCTCTGGGTTTTCCATACCGTTATCGTTTGGTTTTTTTAAACATAAATACAGGGACTCACAATGATGATCACGTCGTGCCGAGGTGGCCGAGCGTAGAGCTATAGAAGCGGTCCGATCATCCAGATAGTAGGTCTTCCTCCGTGGAGTGTGAAGATGCCTCTAAAATAGTAAACATGTCGTGCCGAGAGGCCGATCATGATATGGGGACAAACAGCGGCAACTGCGGCAGGCGGTCCATAAAGTATGGTCATGCTGTAAAGATGTCGATACTAAGTCACCGATCTGAAAGCTCGAACAACGATCTTCATCCGCGGGGAGCGGGGATGAAGCTGGTCTTCAAAATATGCTTATGGCACCGTACCAGGGGGTCGGTGGCCATGTAAAGATGTCGGCGCTGGGGGCCGATCAGAAAGAAATAATCAACAGTCCTCATCCGCGAGGAGCGGAGATGAGGCCGGTCTTCCAAATGATCATCACGTCGAGCCAGGAAGATCGATCGTGGTGAGAGGAAAGTCAGCGCTGAGAGGCCGATCTGTAAATCCAAGGGTCTTACAGGCGCCCTATGCCCATCATGCTAGACACGCCGTTCATGTGGCCTAAAATGGCGGTCCAACCATAATCAACCATCTGTGAGGGTCTTACAGGCACCCTCAGCCCATAATGTTGCTTGCTCTATGTGCCAACAGTGGAGGCCGGATTGCCAGTCATGGAGCGTAATCTGAAATCTCGTGCATCGTACAGTCCATAGGACTTTCCTTCACGTGTCATGATATCTATACATTTGTAGTCTCTTCTTTTCTCAATCAGCCATGATTCCTCCTACACACTTGTAGTCTCTCTCAATATTTTTTTTGGCCAAATCACGAATATCTCTGTGTTTCACAAGCTCCTACACACTTTTTGTTGCTAATCATGAGCGTCTCTGCGCGTTATGTCGAACGTCATGAACATCTCTGTGCTTCATGATCTCCCCGTTCGAGCTGACCGAACGGCTTTGAGTATAAATATTCCTTCTTTTCGTGGCCAATCATGAACGCCTCTCGTTTCCGGTCATGAACGTCTACGCGCTTCATGCCGAATCGTCATGAACATCTCCGTGCATCATGATCTCCCCGTTCGAGCTGACCGAACTGTTCCGAATGAATGTGATTCTTTTCTCGTTTCCGGTCATGAACGTCTCTGCGCTTCATGCCGAATCGTCATGAACATCTATGTGCTTCATGATCTCCTTGTTCGAGAGTATCGAACGAATTTCACTGCACAATCAGCATGGTAATACGACCGCACGGCCGAACAATATATCCAAGTATATATATACACACATGTATAACATTTTCTATTTATTTTTTATTCTTGACCACCGGCCGAGCTGGTAATAACAACCCTCGGCCTAGATTTATTTCTCCAACTACCATAGCCCATGGCCAGAACCACCTGGTGGTTTGCCGAGTATTCAAGTACGTATTTCGCCCCGTATTGGGTACAATTGTCGAACTGGCATTTAATGCCAATCGGGACCATGAATGATCCCTAAATTAAAACGCGTCACCGGGCTACGCCCCTGTGATACGCTTCTGTTAATTAATTTGGACCGATCGGGGGTGGACCAACACGTCTAGTAAAACCAAGCATTTAATTAAAATGTTGGTGATTTTATTAATAAACTTCATTGACACCATTTATCTTGGGAATTTTAATCCCTAACAAATAATGGTTATTCAACTAATAGTAATTAATATGTGTCGTCGGAGTAATGCCCCTCGAGGGCACTCCGATTGCTTCATTATAGCCGATCGTGGGTTGGTCTATCGGCCCATTGACCCAATCATTTAATTTAAAATGATGGTAAGCTTGCCACCAGGGGTTCGCTCGGCACTATTTGGTTTGGGAATTTTTAATCCCTAAAATAATAGTGATATAAAAAATAATACTTCGTAGAAGTAAGGCCATATAACATCTTAATGTACAAATGTATGATTCAATCTTTATACTTAGCTCTTAGAAGTAAGTCTCGGCCGACCGAGAGCATCCTGAAGCACGTTCTCTAATTTTGTCAATTGGAGATCTTATCAATTTTGACTTTAATAATGGGAAAATAGTTCCAATTAGGACTAAATTATAGCTGAAATTCTTAAATGGGAGTGGGTATAATTTTTTTCCCTAAATAGGATCATTCTTCCAATTTTACCCCTCTAATTCATTTAACCATATGCAGCTCATATCCTTCATCCCACGTTCAGACCATTCCGCATATGTGTGTGCAACAGTAGCTGTGCTTCAACGGAGAGTGGTGGCGAGCAACTGCAGCGATCGATGACAAGCAGCGGCAGAGAGCGTCAGAGAGCAGCGGCAGAAAGCGCCGGCGAGCAGCGGCAGCGTACGCCGGAGAGCAGCGGCAGCAGATCTACCTCTTCCTCGCACGTACTCCTTTGTTTCTTCATTTTTTCCCGTCTGAATCTGGTCTGGTGGCGGTGGTGCCAAGCCCCTGACTCCCTGAGGTCTCCTCTCTTCTTTTTAGTTGCTATGCGTTTGTGTTGAAGTCAAATTGAGTGGTTTATTTGGGCTTTGGGGGATTTTAATGGTTCGACTGAATATGACGAAGCATATGGTTTTACAATTGCCAATTTTTTTAAATGCCAACAAAATGGCATTCTTGTTCTTTAAGAATTTCAAATTTTTCTTTATAAATGCCATTAAGATGGCATTCTTCAATTAATGTTGGGATTCTGATATAAAGGTTGGCATCAGTGGAGGCATCGATCAGATCTACCGTAGAAGTGGCTGGATCTGTCACGACGGCGGCCGGATCTGTCACGGCGGCGGCCGGATCTGCAATGGCGGCGGCTGGATCTGCAGGAGTGGCAATCAATAGAGGCCAGATCTGGACCTATCTAGGGAGGTGGCGGTCGGACCTACGGCGGCGCTGTTCAGATATGTTACGCGGCTGGTTTTGAAGCTATGGCGGCAGCCCGTGGTGGTCGGTGGTGGACGACGACGGCCGGTGGCGAACGACGACGGCCTGTGGCGGACGACGGCGGTTAGAGGCGGAGGTCAGATGGTCTGTCAAGGGCATCCATTCTGTCAAGCTTGAGGATATTTTTGTCCAACTGCAAATTATAACTCCTATTTAGGGAATTATTAAACTTTGGTCTTATCTTGGCAATTGAGAATATAATTACTCCCATTTAGGTAAATCTCTCTTTAATAATTCTCCAAAACCCCGATCGAGACCTCCCTTCCCCAACTGGTCTAAAGCACGTTCGCTCCTCTCCCATCCTTCCAGATAATCATTTAGTGGGCATGGCAGGTCACCATAACATGACCCAAGACCAAATCCTGCTCATCGCTAAAGGCGGCGAAGCCGTTCGGGAGATGTTTATGACAGCCGGTCATGAGCAGGCTTCGTCGTACGGTCCGGATCTCGAGCGTCCAGGCCGATTGGAACTCGGGCGTCATTTCAGAAAACCACTGAGGCTCAGATCGAGCAGCCCTGCCCACCGAAGCACGATCGACCGTTCCTTTGTGTATACCTCCAATAGTTTGGAGCGTCACAGAAAGTCAGGCCCAGATTCATCATTGCCCTGAAGATGTGCCGATCGGCAGTCCGCCTAGTCAGTGGGGTCGATCTCTGTCGTTGACTAGTGCGGCCTCGGAATGTCCCGAACGGCCGAAAACACTAGATTTTGGAGTATGGGGGGAATGCTGTACGGTGAGTAGAGTTGCCTTGTCGCACACCCAAACTGTAATGGGTGGTGTTCACTTGTTCGGGAGGTGATTTCCCGTCCAATGAAGGTTTCCCCGCTCGGTGTATGGCGATTTCGGCGAACACAGAGATGTGCTTCCCGATTTTACTCCTGAAAATCAGCTGCTGGTTTGTTACTCTACGGATCTTTCTCCGTACGCCAAGGTTGTTGGCCTGAGATACCTTGGGGTTTCTGGGCAGGTTTGATATTTCCAGCTGAGGTCCGTTTCGGTGACGATTGGCCACATCCGCCCCCTGATCCGCCATAGGCAATTACTTCATCAACTGCCGGCTTAGGGGGCCTTTCTAGAGAAAGGACAGCTGAGACGGGGTGGTGGCCCTTTGGTCCAGGTGGGTTTGAGTTCTCGCTCGGGATGGACAACCCTTAGGGTATGTTTGGTTTGGGGTAATCTCACATGAAGGCCGGAATGTGATGCACAAAATGTCAGATACCCATGTTTGGTTCACAGGTTTGTGAAAAAATCGGAAAAGTTATATTCCTGGGAATGTAATATGGAGGGGAATCTTATAACCACCCATGTCTTAGGTTATCTTACATTCCCGATGATGGTCTAATTTTCTTCCGAAAATACCCTCAATTAATTATCTCTTTTCATTTAATGTCTTTATATAGTGCAATTTTATACAACTTTTAATGTAGTTTCTAAATATGTAAATTATATTTACTAAAAACTAATGAGAATATAACCCTAAATAGGATTAAAAAGGTTTGAAAATTTAAAAATAGGACCGCCATGTTTTTTTCCCAAAACAGGACTAATTAATGCCATGTTATGACAATACTAGACTTCAAACATGACAGTATTTTCCAAACTTGGCAGTAAAATCATATTTTGGGAATAAAAAATCATGACAGTCCTATTTTGGAATTTTCAAACTGTTTTAGTCCTATTACGGGAACTTTCCCAAAAATAATCTTATTATTAAAAGAGATCAGTTAATTTTATGGTCAGTCAATCGTAGATTGTGTGACAAGCATTTAAGTAGGATAGATGAAGTATGTTTATTTAATTATATTCGAATGTCTTTCTTGTTATTTTCATAATTCTTTTTTCCATAACATTTAAATTTTTTAAGGTATTTATTTTATAAGACTTATAGATTACTTAAGTTTTTTATGAATAACTTGAACATTTTTTTAAATTAATTTTTTTAAATAATAATAAATATATTTAGATTGAACAAAGTTTTTTTCACTTTTGAATTGGATCTACAACTTTTTACAATAAAACATGGTTTCTTAAAAATAATTCAATTTGGTTTGATTTTATTTATTATTAAGATATTTCATTTTTCTTTAATTTTAATTACTTTAGATGTAGGTTGTAATAGATTTATTGTGTTAAGATAAAATATTTAAAGGGCATTGAAGTAATTTACCATATCTGCAATATAAAATATCTTCTAACCAAGTAAATTACTATCACATTCCCTTAATCTTAACCAAACACAAATGGGAATAAATTGGATACATTCCCATCAACCGAACATACCCAGCAATCTGACATTCCCATGGTAATCTGACATTCCCTGAACCAAACATACCCTTAGTGGAATTGTTACATTTTCATGTATGATGTGCGTACTCCACCATCTGCAGGTCCTTTGGATGTCATCGTTAGCTTGGGCGTTCGGGAAGCTCTCATTCGGGATGTGATGTCTCAAGGCTAGGTGATGCCAGAGCAGCCAGGCTGCTCGAGCAGGAGGTGCTGCTGTCAAGATTGTTCCCTTACGGTGTCGTCATAGCTTGGCCCTGTTCATCACATCTGTTCCGTCATGAATATGTCTTATACCGTTCGGCATTCGGGAAGTGAAACTTGTTTTGGATAATGATGATTGTCAAATCATCCACTTGCTTTGTGTTTGTCAGCCACGTGAGAATGATAGATATTTCCTCTTTTCCCAAGTTAGTGGGCATGTGGGCCCACTTACATTTTCTTTTCCCAACATGTCTCTTAGGACATGGAGTGGCCAGCTGCTTCACTGATCCTGGATTCTTCACCATGAATTCTTTATTCATAACTTTTCCAGAATTCTTATCCTTCTCTTTCTTCCTTGCTAAGACCCAAGATCCTCCAGAATCATTTTTTCTTTCCTTTCTTGCTTGAATCAGAACGTTTTGGTATCAAAAAATTTGCAGAACATGAATCTTTTTGAAGCGTTTCCCACAGACGGCGCCAATGTTGAGGTTTTGTCCCGTAGATCCGGAAGCCCAACATAAACTTCGGATATTGAAAACGATGGATTCGGTGTAAAAGTGAATAATAAATATAAAGTGTTTGAACTAGCTATTTTTACGTGGAAACCCGGAAAGGGAGAAAACCACGGGACTTTTTAGGCTAACGTCCAAGCCCGCTCTTTCTTATTAATATCCTCTCATCCCTCAATTACATAATACATCTTTCTTGGGACTCCATTAAAGAAGCTTGAATAACTAAGCTATCAAAAGGGGAAGAAGAACAGTAAAGGAGAAGAGCCCTCCTCAGAGAGAAAAGAAGTCCCCTTCAAATAGGAGCCCTCCTCCCTATTTATAGGAAATGGGAGAGGGTTTGCCAATGGGCCAAAGGGGCTAACGGGCCGAAAAGGCACTAATGGGCCGAATCGGCCTAAATGGGCCGGTTGAGCCTAAATGGGCCTCGCCGATTGGGCTCCGTACCGGAGCGGTGTCTTGGGCCTCTTGAACAGTAATAGGCCGGGGTAGTATACCCCAACAAATATTATATTTTAACACATTATTTTTAAGTAATAGACTATGATTTTATGAATATATTACTATGTATAGTGGGGTAGTGTTCTCTTAAGGTAGACCTAAAACTTACAAGTTTCAGGCATCTTTCATTTGAAGTGCTTCCGGGTCGAATTTTTTGATGAAATTTTGTGAGCATAATCTTAATGAAGTGTAGGTTATGTCCACCAAATTTCAACTTAAAATTCAATCGAGAAGTTAGTTAACTAAATCATTGAAACAACTGCGTGTTATATGCATAAAAAAACTGCCCAATCTTTAAAAATTTACTACCTTTGTCCCCCTAAGTTTGGGACAAAGAGGTGTGGTGTGGTTTTTAAGAAAAGGTAGGAATTGTGTGGTTAATATTGAATTGATAAAGTGGAATAAAGTAAGAATGAATTGTAGCCACAGAAATATTACCAAATATGGTATGGGGCTAACTTAATGGGACGAACGAAAAGGGTAAGATGGGACAAAGTTATGGGGGCGGAGGGAGTATTTAAGTGACTTCTCGATTAAATTTTAATCTGAAATTTGGTAGATATAATATACATTTCATGAAGAACATTCTCACAAAATTTTATTAAAAAATTCATCCCGGAAACCCCTAAAATGAAAGAGGCCTGTTGAGATAATTAGTTAAAGCCCAGGCAAAAAGACAAGCCCAAGGGGAGTTCGGATATGAGTTATGACATCCTGTTCGGTATGTAACAACCTAATTATCCGACTTGGGGTAATTAGCAAAATACGAGTGCAATCATCTACCTGGGGAGTCTGGACCCCGATCGAGAAGTCCACCAGGGTGCACAAGTGGCAAAGGCAGCAACCAACCGGGTTCAACCACGTCATCCCCCACCTACCCCTCTTTAGTATAAATACATGCATTGAATACATTGTAAAGGGTTAGCATTTTGATACTCAAAGCTTAGATAAAGATTTTTTTCACTCCAGGGGGATCTGGGGGAGGGGGGCTGGAGTAATCAGGGCTGAAACTCACTCCATTGAGTTTCAAACTCTTATGTGCCTAGCGGGTTTCGAACTCGAGACCTCTCGCTAGGCACAGTAACCTCACAACCAGCTGGGCTGGAATGCTTGGTTAATTACTATTCCGACGTGCCGTTCGGGTAGTTCGAGTGTAATTAGAGAGTTACTTAATGCAAGATTAGCTTCTGAGTTTACATTTATTCAATACTATATTTTATACACCTTTTAACCATAACCCACATCCTTAATATCCAAAGCGTGTGTTGGGCTTTCGAATCTGCGGGATTAAACCTCAACAAGACCTAAAATTTTAACTTTTATACCTACCTTACATGAATATTTTCCTATATAGTGGTCTGTAGTGCAGGCATGCAGTTTCTAACTATCCCTATCTTACTTTGTACGTATAGAACATGAAGTTTTTAACTTTTCATACCTCTTCATTATGAGATGCCTAGAAAACTGGGAGAGGAGCCTAAAAGTTGGAAATAATCTTCAAATAATTCAGCCAGAGCCGGCCATAAAGCCATTTCACCTAGGCACTTGCCTAGGGCCTCACTTTTTATTGGGGCCTCAAAACAAAAATTAATTAAGCTATGGAGTAAGTTTTAAATTTAGTTGTTCGGAATTGGTTCTGGAGTTTGACGAAGACCTTTTTGGCCAAACCTAAACTTTTTCACCTTGTTTAATGAATTGATAGTGCGGTCTGCGTTTGAGGCTTACTGTCCACAAGCCGCATATGGAGTATTATCTTTTATCATTATATGCTCCTTTTTTATTGAACTGATAACATTTTTTGAAAGTTTTTGGTTAATAACTAAAAAAATAATTGCAATTGGGCGTTTAGTTAGTTAGCTAACTACTACAGAGTAATATTTTATAATTGCATCCCCTTGGGAAATCCACAAGGGAGGAAGCGTGAAATTGGGGTCTCAATGACGAGGAAGAGGGCTCCCATCAGCAGTACAAACGCCACATCCACATGATTAATGGTGGCAACACTGGTGGAGACTCCACCAGCCAACGAAAGAAATGGGCTCAATCCCTCTACGTTGGGGAGGTCAACCACATGCCCCCAACTAAAAAGCCGAGGGGGGAGCCCATCTTCTTCACAGATGCGGACCTCCCCTCGGGCTCTCTGCCTCATAGGGATGCCCTTGTCATTCACACAGAGATCAATGACGCCATCATCCTCCGCACCTACGTTGACACGGGTAGTTCTGTCAACGTCATGTACCTCAGCACTTTTCGAGAGCTGGGACTCGACAGGGGAACCCTTCGACACATCAAAACCCCCCTCTCCGGATTCACAGGTGACAGCATAGACGCCGAGGGCGTCGTCACCCTTATGGTTGAGTTCGGCGACGGATCCCATAGAGCCAAGCTCGAAGTGGAGTTCGTCGTCGTCAACCTCGACTGTGCGCACAACATTATCCTCGGCCGGCCTGCCCTCGAGGACTTGGAAGTTGTCATCTCCATGAGGCATCTCTGCCTCAAGCTCCCCACACTGAAGATTTTGCACTCGATCTGGCCAAGCCGGAGAGAGTCCTGAAGATTGGAGCCAAGCTCCCCGAAGACCTGAAGACCGGCATCGCTGAAGCCCTCCGCGCCTACTCCATTGTTTTTGCATGGGGACCGGAGGATATGCCGGGAATTGACCGAAGGGTCATCACCCACCGCCTGGCGGTGGACCCTTCGGCCAAACCAGTTCAACAGCGAAGGAGACCCCTCTCGGCCGAGAGAAGGGAGTTCGTCAAGAAGGAGGTAGCCATGCTCCTCTCCATCAGACACATTAAGGAGGTGAAATATCCTTCATGGTTGGCTAACGTGGTCCTTGCACAGAAGCCACCCACCTTCCGCATGTGCGTGGATTACACCGACTTGAATAAGGCATGCCCTATGGACCCCTTCCCCCTGCCAAACATTGATCAACTGGTAGATGAGACCGCGGGATGCGAAATCATGTCATTCCTCGACGCATTCCGCGGGTATCATCAAATCTACATGCATGAGGAAGACGCTGAAAAAACTGCCTTCATGACACCCGAAGGCATCTTCTGCTATCTTGTGATGGCCTTCGGCCTCAAAAATTCAGGCGCCACCTACACCCGCATGGTGGCCAGGGTCTTCCAAGCCGTCCTGGGGCGCACTATGGAGGCCTATGTTGACGATATGATCGTCAAAAGCAAGAAGGCAAACACCCACGCCGAGGACCTCCGGGAGATATTCGCCATCATGCAAAAATTATCTCCGGCTAAATCCAAAGAAATGCACCTTCGGCGTGCAAGGAGGGAAATTCTTAGGCTACATGGTCAGCCGAAGGGGTATTGAGGCCAACCCCGAGAAAATTCAGGCCATCATCAACATGGAGCCTCCACGCAACGTCAAAGAAGTTCAACGGTTGACGGGTCGCCTAGCAGCCCTCAACCGATTCCTCTCCAAATCAGCTGAGAAGGCCCTCCCCTTCTTCCAAATCATGAGGAAGATAGCGGGCTTCCAATGGACATCTGAATGTCAAGAGGCCTTCGACGAACTTAAAAGGTACCTCTCTTCCCCCCCGGTGCTCTCCAAACCAAAGAGGGGGGAAACTTTATACTTATACCTTGGTGTTAGCCCTGCTACCATCAGCTCAGTACTAATCCGGGAGGAAGATGGCATCCAGCACGCTATCTTCTACGTCAGCAAAACCCTCCGGGAGGCCGAACTCAGGTACTCTCCCGTCGAGAAGACAGTGCTAGCCATCGTTTGGACCGTCAAGAAACTTGAACATTACTTCCAAGCTCATCCGGTCCAAGTGCTCACACATCAACCCCTCGGCGCCCTCATGAGGAGCCCCACTAGCTCCTCTAGAATGGTGAAATGGGCCATCTTCCTCAGCCAATACAACATAGACATCCGTCCGAGGCCTGCCATCAAGGGCCAAGCCCTGGCAGACTTTGTGACGGAGTGCACAGCAAGATCAGCAGCGGTGGTTCTCGTTACGCCCGAAGGCTTCCGCGCCTACTACGCCATTCGCTTTTCCTTCAAAATCTCCAACAACGAAGCCGAATATGAGGCCCTCCTCTGTGGCCTTCGGCTGGCAGTAAATCTGAAGGCTAAGATGATCCACGTCAAATGTGATTCCAAACTTGTCGTGGGTCAAATCTCCGGGGAGTACGATGCCAAGGAAGGGAGGATGAAACAATACAAGGAAGCAGCCAAGGAGTTGCTTAAGGTATTCGAGGCACATTCTCTCACCCAAATAGCGAGGGCTCAAAACTCCGAGGCCAACATCCTATCCGAGCTCTCGGATGAATCCCCCGAACACCTCTCAAAAATTGCCAGAATTGAGGAACTCAGCCTCTCAAGCATCCATGCGAGCCCCGTGATGGATATTCACCTAAGGCCGGAGGATTGGATCTCCGACATCATCAACTTCATCACCACGGGGCAACTCCCCGAGGATGAAGCCCGCGCCAAGATAGCAAAGCTGAGGGCTCCCAGCTACACCCTCGAGAATGGAAGGCTTTACAAAAGATCTTACAACGGCACCCTTCTTCGGTGCCTTCATCAAGATGAAGCCGAGGTCGCAATGGAGGAAGTGCACAGTGGCACCTGCTCAGCTCACCAGGGACCCTTCTCCATGTCCCGAAGGCTCATAGTTCAAGGCTACTTCTGGCCCACGATGGCTAGAGATTGTGCGGATCTAGCCGGAAGGTGCACCGCATGCCAACACTTCCAGAAGGCCCCCGGCAGACCAGCAGTCAACTACGCCCCCATCAGCACCGCTATACCCTTCTCCAGATGGAGGATTGACTTAGTAGGCCCTCTGCCGAGGGGTACCTCCAACAACAGGTACATTATTGTTGCCATTAACTACTTCACCAAGTGGGTGGAGGCGGAACCCCTCGCAAGTATCACTGAAGCTAGGTGCCACCATTTTGTCCTCAAGAATATCCTCACTAGGTTCGGCGTCCCCCAACAGATCATCTCCGACAACGGCACTCAATTCGAGGCAGCCCCCTTCTATGCTCTCCTCGAGGCATGGGGCATTAGACACACCTTCTCCTCCGTTGCCTATCCGCGAGGCAACGGGCAAGTAGAGAATGTCAACCGCACCCTCCTCGAAGGGTTGAAGAAGAAACTGGAAGCCGGAGGGGGAGGCTGGGTAGAAGAACTCCACAACATCCTATGGGCCTACCGCACCACCCCTCGGCGTGCAACAGGTGAAACACCCTTCTCCCTATGTTATGGCTTTGAGGCAAAGGCTCCAACAGAAGTAACCCTTCCTACCCGGAGGGTGGAACAATATGAACCGGAGGTCAACGATGCCAACATGGCCCTCGACCTTCATCTCATCTTGGAACGCCGAGAGCAAGCCTTCCTCAGGGCCGTAAACTATAGAAGACAAGTCAAAGGCTACATCGACGCCAAGGTCCGCTCCCGGGAATTTCAGGTGGGTGACTACGTCCTCCGATGAAGGGAGGCCAGCCTACCCACCGAAGGAGGAAAAATGGCGCCTAAGTTTGAAGGCCCCTACATCGTCTCAGCCATCATCAAACCGGAAATATACAAGCTAAAGCGCCCTAATGGGATAGAGGTCCCTAGACATTGGAATGTACACCACCTCGTCAAATTCTATCAGTAAACATGAGCGGCCAAGCCCTCATCCTCCACAAATGTAAATGATCCATGGCCCAAGGCCCCATTCATTTTGAAAGAATGATCAAAAGGCCAAGCCTTCATCACCTATGTGTTACGCAAGCGGCCCAAGGCCTCCCTCTCTCCTAGAATGAGTGGCCAAGCCCTCATCTCCGCACCAAAATAGGCCCAAGGCCCCCTCTTTTCATGAGGATGAACAAAATACGACTTCACCAATCAAGGTACCAAGTACCAAGTGTGCGGGTTACCCCCACCACTCTTTAAGAACACCAAGTGTTTTTAACTAAGCCGTACCCCACGAGGACGCCCTTATGCATACATCATGCATCTTTATACATACTCTCCTAAAAAAACGGGGGGTACAATACCCCTCGGCTCCGGCTGGTACCAAGTGCCCCCGGCTATTTGTGTTCCACACGCAAATAAAACCCTTCCCAGAAACGCTTTCCGCGCCATCCCCCAAGGGGAGGCAGGCAACGGACCATGTCCCAGGCCCAGGATTCGACTTTCACAAACGAAACGCTCCCCGCGCTATCCCCCAAGGGGAAGCAGGCAACAGACCATGTCTCGGGCTGAGGGGACGACTTTCAAAACCGAGGCGCTTTCCGTGCTATCTCCCAAGGGGAAGCAGGCAACAGACGATGTCTCGGGCCGAGGAAACGACCCTCAAACCCTTCGGGATATCGGAAGGTCATTCCCGAAGGGGGAGCCAACGGTTTGTTCCGTTGCCTCCCATATAGGCCAAGCCTTTCCTAGAAACCAAGTTTCTAGATGCCTCTCCTACACCATCTTAAAGAGAGAGAGAGAGAGAGAGAGGGAGAGAGAGAGAGAGAGAGAGAGAGATGTGCAGGCGGGAAGGAACTCCCCGAACACTGATCTCCCCGGAGGCTCGACACTTTGGAGACACATTCCCGAAGGTTCCCTCAAACTTACGAAGGAATCTCTCAACTCCAAGTCATTCGGCCACATAGCCGAAGGCTCTACTACATGAAGCCTTGAAGGGCAGGAATTCCCCCAGAGGCCCAAGAAGAAGGCTTACCAACAAAACTTTACCAAAGTTTAGCTGAGTCTAGGCAACGGGCAGCATACCGAAGACTCCCCTCAAATTCCAAGTTTCTTACACCTGGGGGCTACTCTATCTCACGTAACCGAAGGCTCGCCCTAGGGTCTATGGGACGATTTCTTGAAATTCCTAAGTACATTACTACAAGGAATTTACTATAGCAGGGGGCTCAATATACCCCTACATCTGAGGGCTTCCCACAACCTTTAGTACAACTTTGTGGAAATTCGGCTAAGTCCACAATTTGGTACCCTTCGGTGGACAACCATGGACCTACTACTACTAACACACTACTAGCCGAAGGCAACCTCCAACTGCCGAAGAAGAACCTAAAGCTACGCAACAGGTCGAAGGCTTCGCGATAACGGAGGCCTATAATGAACCTTTTGCTTGGCAAATTCTCTAAGCCTAAATTCATTGTAGGACTCGACGGTCTCATGCGAAGGGACGAAGGCATACATTTAGCTGAACGTGAATCCTACGGTTCATCACCGAAGGCTACTATCCGACAAATACACTTAGAGATTTTTCTAAGTCTACAACAATGAGCTCTCAGTGATCCTACAATAAACCCGAAGGGTTTCGGCCAGATTCTTGCTTAGAAAATTTTGCGTTGTACCCGAAGGCTGGAGATTAAGTTTGGCTTGAAAAAATTTCAAAATCCACAACTACGTGCCCCTAGAGACTCTGAATGAGAACCGAGGGCTATATTGATCAGAATTGGATTGGAAAATTTTCTAAGTCCATAATAGCAACGACCCCCCGGTGGTCCTACACTACATCCGAGGGGTCCTGATCGAATGCTACAACCGGAGGCTCTAACCCCGAGATTACACTTAGAAAAATTATCTAAGTCCACAATCCTAGTCCCACCGAAGGCTCAGGGTCAAGTTCAAGCTTAGAAAATTTTCTAAGTACACAAAATGCAAACATACATTCATGCACGAAGGCAAATAAATAAAGACAGAGGACATGAGAGAAAGTTAACGGAGGCAATCAAATGTTAAAAAGCCCGAAGGCGAATACATCATTCACAGCAAGATTCAAGTACAAAAGCAGATGTTTCTTTTACAGCACAGGCCGAAGCCGATAACTACCATGTCTATTACATCAAGGATATTACAAAAATCCTAAGTATCGGCTGTTAGGGCATCATCCTTCGGTTTCGAGGCTGCATCATCCTCGGCATCTTCATCATTGTCCGAGGCCAGCCTGTCGAGCTCTGAATCTTCCAGCAGCTGCCTCTCCTCACCTTCGGGAAGGGGAATCCTGACGTCTGGTAGCAGAGGGGGAAGCTCGTAGGGAGTTGGATCAAAGTCCTTGGGGTCCACTCCAAAATGCCGAGCCAGTTTCCGATAGAGCATGGCTTGCGTGAAGTACTGCCCCCCCCCCCCCCCCTCATAAAAACTCTTCCCCTTCAAGGCCAACCACATTGCCCCGGGGCCCTTCACCCAGCCATCAGCAGAGGCCCCCACAACCGAAGCCACCCACTGCTTCTGCTCTTCGGCCTTTCAGCCATCAGCAATGAAGGCCGCCACCGCCTCCTCATTAGCCTTGGCAACGGCTTCCGCCTTTTCCTTCTCCGCATCCTCGGCAGCGGACTTGGCAGCATCAGCGGCTGCCCTTTCAGCCTCGGCTTTCCCCTTAGCCTTGACCTGGCTCTCGGCGGCCGCCACCCTCTGCTCTAACCCCTCGGTGGCTTGACGGAGGGCTTCTTCCAACTCCGCCATCTTCCTGATGGCCTCGGTGTTCGTCCGGACAAGCTTCTTCAGAGTTTCATCAGCTTGTGCCTTTTGGAGGCGTGACTGTTCTGCCCTCCGGACTATTTCCACAAGGGCCACGCTAGCCTGCAGACATGAGGAAAACACTCCACATCAATATCCACAAAAACCAAAGGAAATCGGACAAGGAAGAAGACAAGGTGTTTCGAAACTTACAGTGACAGAAGCTTGGAGGGCCTTGAGGTCGAGGGCTTCATCTTCAAATCGACCGAGAGCAGCCCTATCCAACGGGGGAGTCGCACCTCTCAGAACGTCCCTCGGGTCGAGGGTACCGTGCATTATGGCAGTCCCCTTCTTGACTGGGAACTGCACGTTCTCGAGGGGCCAATTCCCCTCGTCAGCCGTCGCCCCCTTCTTCGAAGCTTGTTCAGGAGGGGGGGGGGGAACAACTGCCATCATCATCAGAGGCTCGGACGAGGAGTGCTCCTCAGCGACGACGATCGGGGCATCCTTCTGGCCGGGCCCCCCCTTCTTCTTCTTTCTCTCCGGGGGCACAACGTCCTTCCCGGCGTTTTTTCTTTTAAGCACCCCTGCCCTGGAGCCTCCGGCATCAGTACCGGCATCAACATTTTGGGAGGTTCCCTCACCCTCCGGGACTCCAGCAGCACCATCCTTCTTAAAGAATTCATCGACGGGCTTCTGAGCGCCCGCCTCCCTCTTCATCTTCTCTTCCTTGGCCATCTGCCTCTGCAGCTTTGCGAATGCTTTGGCGTCCATATCTGGTCCTGCGGAAAAGAAAAGAAAACATAAGAAGCGTTAAGCTACCACAAAAAAAAATGGTGAAGAAAATTCCTAAGTATGTAAATAAGGAGCCTTCGGCGAGAACCTTCGATGCTTTGGTACACCCGGTCTAGTAGGGGATACTTGTCATCCTTCTCCCCCATCAGCCGGAACCGCCGGAAGCCAAGCAAATAAAGTTCTTCTGGGAGGGTGGCGGCCTTTATGGCCAACAACTTATCTGAGCCTGCGGGTTTCGCCTTTAACTTCTTCCCATCTTTCTCAAGAGCGAAGTTCCCAACCTTCAAATGCCTCCGGAAGTGATCACGTAAAGGCCTCGGGAAGGGGTTTTCGGGCATCCAGATGTAACAGAAGCGATCCTTCCACCCTTTATGGGACGACGGAATCTCCGAGAACAACCTCCAGGAGGGAACTTGCTGTAAGTTGGCGAACCCCTCCGCATGTGTGTGCCCCCTTTGGCACAGGTTGAATGAAAGGAAGAACTGATCTAAGGTCGGTTCCACCTCCCGGGAGCGACAGAGGGAAAGGAAGCCGGAGATATATGAGTGACTGTTGGGAGATAGCTGACAGGGGGCTAGCCCCAGGAACTCAAGGTATTCTAACAAGAAAGAATGGAGGGGAAACCGAAGTCCTAAGTCTACAAAAAGTATATGTACAGCAAAACACCCCTCGGGTGGGTTGGACAACAGGTTGTCGGGACTGGGTTCAACCACTTGTGCGGAGGGTCCAACCAGGAACTGGGTGTCCTGGTAGTCGGAGGCTGTCGCTCTTGTCTTCATCGCGAGGGCCGCCGTGTTCAAGTAAGAATGGCCCTCGGGTATTCCCACCGACTGACCCGCATCAACAGCAGCTTGCTTCCTCTTCGGCGCCGCCCTCATTTTCTTCTTCCTTTTTCCCGGAGCGACCCGAAGGGGCTCGGGGTTCAATGGCCGAGAGCTACTCGCTTCTCCAACATCGTGAGGGGGCATGACGGCGATGGTGACCACCCTTCGCTCCTTCTCTTCCTCCTCCTCTGCAACCTGGAGAGCGAGGGCCATCTCCTCGTCTTCCACCACTTGTTCGAACTCCTCGGCTTCCGCCTCAGTCCGAAGACGGTCTTGGACTTCTTCAGCTATAGCGGAGTCATTCGCTGACGACGCCTGCTCACTCGAGGATTCTGCATCCGAGTAGCTCTCCTGCTGGACTGAGGCCTCCCTCGATATATCTTGCGAATCATCTCCCAAAGACATTGTGGAGGGATAAAGGTCGAAGGATATGGGTCGAAGGCTCCTAGAGTCTATAACACTGAATCTAGAGGGACGCAAGCAAAATATACCTAAGAAGGTAAGGACAGAGGGAGGACTCACCTGAGATTCGAGACTTAAACCGATATGAGCTTTCTCTCTCTAGGAAAATTTCGCCAGAGCTTCGCTAACAATGAAACGCACAAAGGAGAGTGGCTTGGGGTCTGGGGTATTTATAGGCAACTGGGCCTCGAAAATTGGGCCTCGATTTGAAAGCCCATCATTACGGGCCGCAGGTTCAGCCAATGGATGGCTCCCGCCCACCTTCAGCCAACACCAGTCGGCCACGTCGACCCCTCTTCCAACGACTATATTACAACGGCTATATTTCGGAAACACTGGGGTACCCTCGAATGATAGCCTCCGGATATCACTCTTCACGGCCTTCAGCCAAAAAATTCCACCAAGCGCCTTCGACCCTGCAGCAATGTTGCATCCTCGAGCATGTAGCAGCATAAGCCTTCGGCTTACCAATGTCACCACCCATCGGGGAGCTCATCAACGCATCATAACTCCTTCAACCCGAACTTGCCTTCGGCCTAAAGGAGTGGGGGACTGGGATACACCCCTCGGGAATCACACATAACAAAAGCAAAATTCCCACATGCGAAAAAACCTACAATTAACGCATGTAGCCCTCGGGTATATGCATCATTACACCCTTCGGCAAAGCAGAATTTCAGAAAAACTCCGCAGAATCACTAACAAAGATGAAGCAGCCCTCATCACAAACACATACGGATATTATTCACACTTCCCTCAGGAAACCCTCGACATGTGAGGGACTGAGGGAAGCCTTCGGCAAACAGCAGAAGACAAATGCACAAACAAAGGCGCCCAACGAAATGCTGAAGCCTTCGGAATAATCAACACAGTTACTCCTTTTCCCTCAAGTACCTTTCGACAAAAGGAGTGAAGGACTCCTGATGGAGTATATGGCCTAGGAACCCCCAGCCCATAGACTCCTACTTCTCCCACAAAGGCCCATTAAGTCCATGGAGCATCCAAGGCCCGAATATAGTGGCCCAAGTTCAACCGAAATACACACTGGGGTGCCTTCGACCACCTTGGACGAAGGCCCCAAAACTTACAGGATAGCCTTTTTTGGCATACCGAGCTACTGGGAGAAAACGGCAGAAAAGAGGGGCCTTCGGCACTGTAGAGCCCTCGACATCAGAAAAGCCTTCGGCTGAACCAAGCCTTCGGCCACACGGAGCCTTCGGCTACGCGGGGGTCCCCAGCCACTTGAAGCCCTCGGCTACGCAAGGAGCCTTCGGCCAAACATGCTCAATCATCGAAGATTCCCTTTGGAGACAGCCAACCACCGCATTTAATGCGACGTCACATCCACCCACCGCATTCAATGCGGTGAACATGCCACTGCCGGTGCCACCTGATTGATGTGACCCCTCGGCCGTTGGATTGTTGACACATGTACTCTCATCGCATTTATTGCTGCTATAAATAGCAACCCTTATTCTCCTTGTAAAGACACGCAGAGTTCATTTAATAAATCGACTCTCTCTTCTCCGATTTTGCTCTGACTTCTCTCTAGTTATTCCCGCAATAACCCCTCGGATAAGACACCCCCGGGTAGACTATCCATCAGGATATATTACAATTTTGGTAGTTTTTTCTATTGAAAATTTGATTGTGTTTAAAGTGTGTATATTGATGCCTACTCATGAATGTTGGACAATGAATTGTTATTAGAATATGGATTTCTCAAGCTTCCCAATCATATGTCATTGGGGAGGAAACTATTATGAGGATGCTGGCCAAATATGCCTTGAAGGTGGTAGAACCAGCTTTGTCATGGTTTCTCGTGGCGCTTGCATGCTGGAGATCCTTCAAAAAATACATGCAGCCACAATGATTCATCCTAGCCGTTCTTTGCGGTTGAAAATGAAATTTTCCATGAACGGGGTAAAGTACATGCTTATGCCCCTCATTGATGAGCTAGCTATAACAAATATGTGGGGCATAACTCACATGGAAGATATGTCGACGCTTGAGATATACATTGAGGAATCCTGTGACGCCTATGGTACTCAATCAACATCAAATGCTGTCGTATCTACGCATGATGTCAATGCAGGGGTGAATGCAGGGAACTCCTCAAAGGCTCCTATACTGGACATGGTTATACAGGAAGATGGTAGGTATTTACACAACGGTGCATCATTTGTGGATGGGCAGGGAACTGATGATGATGCTGACGAGGACATCAATGGTGATGACATGACATAATCTGATGAAGATGATGGTGATACTGTCACGAAAACTGCCCCGTCTAGCCATTTTACTAGAATTTATGATCTCCCTGAAGGGTTTATTGATGCGTGGATCAGGTGAGAAAAGGTTTACCCCCGATGGTGATCTTGCAGGCCTCGCACAGGAGTGAGGATGTTTGGCTTGGCATGGATGTTCAGGTGGATAGGTGCCGCGAGCACCTGCGGGGTTTGTCGCATTTGCACGTCGACGACATGGTACTAGCGTATGTTGGTGCTGCAGGTTTTTATACTCTTCACATATTAGTGGCTACTGTGCCTCTAGATAGAGCGCTTCTCACTGCTCTACTTGAGCGTTGGAGGCAGGAGACACACTCATTTCACCTCTCTGTTGGTGAGGTGACAGTGACATTGGCAGATGTTGCTGTACTTACCGGGTTAGAGGTTCATGGGAGAGCTGTTACAGGCACTGCTTGTCGACAGTGGGTGGATGAGTGTGAGCGGTTGTTAGGTATCCGCCTCGTTCTTAGGACTGACCTTCAGGGGTCATCTCTGAGGATGCCATGGTTGAGGGAGCACTTCCAGGTGCTTCCTCCCGACGCTGATGAGGTGATGATCCAGCAGCATGCTCGGGCTTATATATTGATGATGATGGGAGCCTCCATTTTCGCTGACAAGAGCGGAAATGAGGTTCAAGTGCTGCACTTGCCTTTGCTAGAGAGGTTTGATGTAGCAGCACAGTTCAGCTAGGGTAGTGCCACCCTGGCTTACCTGTACAGACAGCTTTGTCGCGGCTGCCAGAGAGGGAGCACAGAGCTTGGGGGATTTTGTTACTCCTCCAGATTTGGTCATGGGAGTATATCCACATTGGCCGTCCCATTATAATCGGATATCATGGCATTGATGGACAGCCACTGCCTGATGAGCCTCCACGTCTTCTAGGACCTCATCATGTACGGGGCGAGGACCCTCTAGACCGTCGGTATGTTTTCAATCGTTTGTATTAATGTGAGTGTATGTTGTGTGTAAATACATTAATAATATCCATATCAATGATACTGTTACATGAATGGTTAGATGGCTATATGCTGGTCTATCTCGCATGTCATCCGCTACTGGGCTCGGTGTGTACAGGGATGCATTTGATCGGATGTCTGAGGACCAGGTATGGTGTGGGTAGTATAACATTAACTATAATATGTAAAGAAAATCTCCTAATTTTGTATCTTTATGAAACAGATTACATGGATGCCGTTTACACCTGAGATGTTAGCAGAGTTGCCCCCAGCTGGACGAGAGCATACTCACATATGGCGAGCACGTGTGTCGTTGATATGTTTTGACATTGTTGAGCTTCATTTGCCTGATAGAGTCTTGCGACAGTTTGGGTTTGAGCAGGTGGTTCCACGGCCTATCGACACTTATGTTGAGCTGCATAGGCTAGATAGGCGTGGGAAGCATACAGAGGATTGGGCACTCAGACATGTCCGATATGTGACTATGTGGGAAAGGAGAGCTGAGCTAGTTGTGTCCGGGACACCGACATATGTGCCATCTGTTTCAGGAGACTACATGGGATGGTATTACAACATCACTCGTTTGTTTGTGTCTCCTTCGTTCAGACTCCCTACTCATCATTATCAGCCTAGCTCCTTAGCTTTGCATCTTACGGTGAGTATATTACTAATTAGTAAAGTAAGTCATTTTATTTATGTAATATTTGTATGTATTTCAATGTAAATGTAATTGTGTTTCATATTTCAGACACGAGCTTTGCAGCGCATACATCAGCGGGCTACTGCCACAGTGACTGATAGTCCTGATGTGGACTTGTATGGACAGGCTCTCACAGGCATTGCGTCCTTGTGTTCAGATGTGTTGGGGCGAGTCGACTACGGCCATCTTATACACATGCCCCCATCTCAGGAGATGCCACCCACGTCTAGTGCAGCGGCGGCTTCATCATCCCAGACGCAACATGAGAGAGTGGTTCTTCAACCACGACAACGGCGTAGGCGTAGACATGAGCAGCAACATCTCCATGACGAAGCTGACGATGGGAACTTGTAATCTGTCTTTTGTATTGTAGTTTTTCTTATGCAGTAGATGTTGTAGGAACAATTTACAACATTTGACGTATTTTCTCTTGTAAAGTCTTGTATGTTGTCTTGATGTGTTCAAGTCTGAATATTAGATGATTACTTGTTATGAATATTGGATGATTGTACTGTGTTATACCGGTTATGAATGGAAGATTTTGTATTTGATTTGTAAAGGGTATTTTCAAGGTGTTTTTTATGTTGATGAGAGGAGGTGTTATGTATGTGATTGATAAGACGTGTGTTGTATGTTTTATAAGTGTTTTATAATGTGTTGTATCTGGCTCGTAACACTTAAACAGGAGAAGAGAGACCTTATTTATAGCAAACAGATGAGTCCGGGTTGAATTAGGGCGAAAAATCTGCTGAAATGCTGTTTTTGGACCTAGGCACGATCGTGCGTCCCAGGGTACGCACGATCGTGCGTGGCTGGCAGTAGCTGCTCGCCTTCAACCATATTTCAGGGGTAAGTCGCCCAACGGTTGGGCGACTTATAAGTCGCCAAACCGTTTGGCGACTTATAAGTCGCCCAACCGTTGGGCGACTTACCCCTGACCGTGGTTAAGGCCCAACATTATATTGGTAAATACTTTTTTTCCAACATTATTTTTGTAATTAATTAATTACTTAACATTAATTCGAAAAAACTCATTTTTAGTTCATGGAAGATAGTTTGTACTAGTATTATTTAAAGTAATTTTCCTTATCAATAATTATGACATAATTATTCAGGTAATTTGGTAAATTCATGCCAATTTGGCTGTGACATACATGCCGACGCTAGTTATCCACATACGTTTTCTCTCCTTACAAGTTACAATCTTCTCTCATCTCCATTCATCTATCTGTATATAAAAAAGGTGGATTTTCTGGAGTCAATTCCCTAAATAGGACTAAAAAGTGGCAAAATTACACAAATAGGACTACATTTTTTAAATTCCCTTAATAAGACTATTTATGTGTGTTTGGACAAATATACCCTTGTAACATGTGAAATGTTTTAATTAATAATAAAATCATAAAAAATTAATAAAAATCGAAAAAATACTAAAAATCGTAAAACAATAATAGAAAATTAATAAAAATATTTAAAAAAAAAAATAAAAAAATTTTTTTTTTTTTAAAAAAATAAAAAATAAATAAAAAAATCATAGAATTAAAAAAACACATTACCACCCCTGCCACCCCAACACCACCATCTCCCATCACCGGACAAAAATATGCCAACATTTTAAATAATGCCATAATGATGGCATAATCAATGAAAATGTTGGCATATTGAAGAGTAATTATGCCATCTTTTTGGCATTTTCTTAAAAATATGGCATTTTTTACCAAAAGTGGAAGAAATTTCACCAATCGGAGGTGGTGGTGCTGGGAGGCGGCGGGAGTCGGTGAGAAAGGTATCCATAATTTTTTTCATTTTTTATGGGTTTTTACTATTTTTTATTATTTTTTTTAAAAAATTAAAAAAATAAAAAATTAAATTTTTTATTTTATAAATGTTTTATAATTTTTTTTTAATTTTTTTACGTTTTTTAAATATTTTTTTACGTTTTTTGTGATTTTATTATGAATTAAAGCATTTCATTATGAATTAATACTTTTAGGGGTATTTAGGGTAGAAAATCAATGTTTAGTCCTATTTAGTGAATTTTAAAAATAGTAGTCCTATTTGTGCTTTTTAGGAACCTTTTAGTCCTATTTAGGACAATTTTGGGATTTTCTGTTGGGGTTTCCCGCCCAAAGATACGGGTCAAAAATAACCAATCGGGTCTGCTGAACGTTTTCATTTGTTAGTGGGCCAAGGTCATTAAATGCTATTTTGATAGGCGTATATCCAGCCATATATCCCACGCAGCCACGCTATCTCTTCTTGGTTAATGTGAATGGTGCCATAAATCACCGATTCCAGATGTAATAGGCAGGACCCCAAGGCGCCTGGCCGTGCTTCTGGTCCTCTGGATTTCAGGTTGCAATTTGGCGTGGAGGAGGCAGAGCTTCAGGCGACTCGACGGCTAGAATATAGCATTCGCTGCACCGACGTCAATAGAGGGCCAGAGATCCCCGGCCTGTCCGGCAAACCTTGGACCCAGTAAGACGCCGGCGAGCACACTGGCTGATTGAAACAGCTCGCAACCAGGTGCATGTCTCAACAACCAATTTTACAATCTAGGGGACGAGGACTACGAACATGGGCACTCTTATTCAGAGAGGGTGGCCGAGAGATGGCGCTAGATACATGGGCATAGAGGAAACCAGCAAAGTCAAGAGAATTGCGGCAGTTCCAGATCGAGTCTTTGTCGCTAACTTTCCACGGGCATGAACTTATTGTTGATTCTGAATTGGAACTCAACTACGGGAGGTATGTTGTTTGTTTAGGGTTCTTTTAATAGCGTGTCTGAAAATTGAAAGGTGTATAATGCAGTTTTGAGCTTTGATTTCAACATATATTGTTATTATTGCAGACACTATGGATTACTGGGATTGAATGGATGTAGTAAATCCACTCTTCTCACTTCAACAGGACGCCGTGAACTTGCAATCCCAGATCATATGGATAGTTTTCACCTTAGCCATGAGATTGAAGCATCTGACATTGACATCACTTCAGTAAGTTGTTGTGATGAGTAAAGGTTAAAATTGGAGAAAAAAGTTGAAGCCTTGGGGTATGGACCTCTCTTTCCACATTTTTAAATATAATCTGATCTACGAAGTGTGAAAAAAAGTAAATGATCATGGTAAGCATGGACATCCCTTATTTGTTCCTTTCCCATTGATACGTTGTAAACAACTCTAAACTTTTAGCTTGGTTCAATGGATTGAGATGTAAGTATGGATGTCACATCTTATTGAGATTATATTCAATTTGTAAACTATCATTTTTCTGTCATTTCTGAATCATCTCTTTGCACTATATTTATATAGTTAGTTCCATAGTTAACCATTCTAAAACTGAGGATCTTTTCACAAAGAATATAGGGAAGTATTATTTTATTTGTCAACAAATTGTACAAAACATTGCGGCACAAGAGCAACAACTGATTCATAAACTGAGCAATAAAAAACACTTAAAGACCAAATGCGGGGCCTGTTTGAATCAAGGGTTTTGGAGGAGTTGAGGTTATATTGTTATAATGTCCGGAACCTGTTGAAAGTGAGGTTTGGGCTATAATGTCTGAGTCAGAAACTTTGAGAACGTCTTTAAGAAACTCTATGTACATGCTTTTCTTATAATGTAAAATGAGTCTTCTGATCGTTTGCTCTCATGTACATGCCGTTAGAAATTTCATTATTGAAATGTGTATGTAAGAGAGATTGTTGATCTGAGCAGAAGTTACTAATTAGAAATGCTTTGGAATGATATCTTTCCAGTCCAGTAGGGTTCTGAAATGCATTAATGTTGAACAATAATCACTAAAAATGCGTAGGCTCTCCCTTGATAACCGACTTTCCTTTTTAATGTCAATCTGTGAGGTAGTGGATGACCATATATATAAGGTACCAAAAGGAACAAAAGATTGGTTATAATGATCTTGCTCATTTTGGAGAACTACTAATGTCTGATATCCTTCATTGATTGCAGGTGATAAGTTGTTCACACAATGACAGTGCTTCAAGGTGAATTCGAAGCTCACAACTTCATGAATACAAAAAGTTGTATTGCAATGAACTTGCATTTTTGTAATGTTTCGTTATTCCAGATTTCTTATTTTCAGTTTTATTATTAACATTTTGAGTATTTCAATATCTTAAGCGACTTTTACTTTCCTTAATCCAGGATTTATTTGATTTGTGCTTTTTACTTTATTGTTTAGTGCTTCATATTGCACTTTAGCTGGACAATACAACTAATCTTTTTTAATATCATTTAGTGATAGATAACTTAGAGTGTGTGAATCTATCTGTTTGTTTGTATTATGTTTGTGTTTAAGGATTTATCAATTCTAACTTGTGCAGGTTTTGATTGTGGTGGTGATTATAGAAGGCTAAGTAATGTGGTAAAGCCACTTCTATTGTAACTTCTATGCAAAAGGTCCATTTGTAATATCCGCAAAAGGGGAAGCCGCTAAGTCAACCTCCTTCCAGTTTATAGAGTTCCAAAATGAGGGTTTTCACTCATTAGATTTTCCTGCTTATTTACATGGCAGATACTTGCATGGACCATATGTAAAAGTTCACTATAAATTTGATGACACTTGCATACTGAATCGACCTCTACAGATTGATGATGATGTTAAACACTAAGCTGAAGTAAAATTAAGTGTTTTATTCAAATATGTGTACTAATTAAACTTCTAATATTCACTATATTATTAATTGAACTTATGATTTTATTCATTTATATAATAACTTATACTTTGCATTTTATTTTTATATACGAATTCATAATATTTTATATATTAACATTTAAATGTTTATAATTTACATCCCGTGCAACGCACGAGTGAGATACTAGTTGTTCTTGCATTACCGATCTCTTTGCTACTATATTCCCCCGTATTTCCTCTTTATCCGCAATTTACATCTAACCGTGAGTTCAAACGCATGCATTATCTCTCTAGTAATGACATTTTCATGTGCTTGTATTCGAATTATACTATCTAGCGAGTTTCTTTTGCTTCCTTGGTTCACAAATATGAATTAATTTCAATTGTATTGCGTCAAATACTTCTTAGGAAAAGAAGTTTATTCGATATTTTGATAAATTGGTGTTAGTTTCTGAAGCTTTATCTGGAGAGCTTATTACTCCGTAACATAGTAGTCATGGCGCATGGCGATCGCCATGGCTCAAAGGCATTTTTCATGGCGCATGGCGATGGCGCATATACAAATGGCGCATAAAGCGCATATGGTGCTATGGCGACGGCCAATTTTTCATGGCGATGGCGCACATGGCGCGCGCCATATCCAGCCATTGACTACTATGCTCCGTAATTTATAATGTATGATTTGATAAAAAATTCCGTTTCTTTCATGTTGTGACTGCGCTTTGGTATTGGGTAGTACTTGATTCTCACTAGTAGTGCACTAGTGCCAAACATGGGGCTGTTTTGTTTTGTTTATGTACTATTGACCGAGTGTTTTAAAAGAAAAGATTCTGAAAGAGCCCTCCATGGCAGCAAGAATTGTTTGCGTTCTATGATTGGTGTATGCTTCAGCTGCTGCATAAGAAGGGAATTAAAAAGTTTCGAATTTTCAAGAGACATGTTTTTTCATGAAAAAGAAGCTTAGTGAAAGTTTAGCATTATATTCTTCTATTTGAGCTTCAAAGGTGATCTGTGTTTATGAAATGACCTCAAATGAGTAGCATTTTACAGAATTTTTTAATTGCCTCAATTTCTTTTTCTGGTTTATCAGGTTCTAGGAATCCTGTTTCGAAAGAAATACGTCTGATGCTCTCCCTATGAGGCTTACTTTCATTTTTTCTGACAGGTGAATGATGAAGTTCAGAAGGAAAAATATTGCAGGCTACAAGCTTTCAAGACAGAGCTGACTTATATAGTTGTAGACTTGTAGTATACTCCTAACACGGAACTCACTTAATAGCAGTCAATTGTAGATGATAACTGCTGGTTGCAGCTTGTGAAGGCTGCATTTAAGAATGTTGATCATTTTTTTGTTGACGCCTTGCAATGAAAACTGGGAGTTATATAGTTCTTTGTCTTTTATGATGAACTTATGCTCTGACGGATGTTATCAGCCAAGTAAAAAACACTGTGTTGAAAACAGTTTAGAAACCTCTACCAGGAGGTTAGAAGTCCATTGAGCAAAATTCATCTGCAGTGCTGTAAATTTCACAATGGAAAAGTGAGTTTCTTGTGAACTTCATTTTAGTGTACTTTGATTGGTATGCTGTTTCATTTGTTTCTAAATTATTACATTCAGATACAAGATACTGAAAGAACTTGGGGATGGAACATGCGGAAGTGTATATAAAGCCATTAACACGAGAACAAATGAGATTGTTTTTTTTTTTTTTTTTTTTTTTTGACTTAACGAGAAACATCGATTAACAACGATTTTAGTAACATGCCAAAGTAGCAAAATGACCAGTCTGACAATATGTATAAGGAACTTAATTAATCAACTTCCTCCATCTTGCTGCCCTAGGCATCAGCATCATTATCCTCCAAAGCAGGCATCTCATCGTCAGCAGCCACAGCATCATAATCGTCAATGCTCAACCCAAGCTTCAACATCCTGTTAATCCTGTTCCCAAAGGTGCTGGGCTCATCCAGAGTGAAACCGGAAGTCAACAGAGCAGTCTCAAACAGCAGCAGTACCAGATCCTTCACAGACTTGTCGTTCTCGTCAGCATAAGCTCTTTTCCTCAGCTCTTCCATGATGGGGTTTTCAGGGTTGATCTCCATTGTCTTCTTGCTTGACATGTACCCAGCCATACTCGCATCACTTGGAGCTCGTGCCTTCAATATCATCTCCGTGTTTGCAGTCCAATCGTACTCTCCAGTGACCAAACAGCAGGGAGAGTCCACCAAACAGCAGGGAGAGTCCACAACACGGTCAGAGACAACAACCTTTTCAACCTTGTCCCCGAGGATATCCTTAATCACCTTGCACAAACCCTCAAACTTAGCCTTCAGCTCTTCGCTCTTCTTCTTCTTCTTCTCATCCTCACTCTCTTCAAGCTTCAGACCTTCTTCTGTTGCAGAAACAAGCTTCTTCCCTTCAAACTCCTTCAACTGACCAACAGAGTACTCATCAATCGCATCAACCATGAAGAGAACCTCATATCCTTTCTTCTTGAGCTTTTCAAGGAATGGAGAGTTCTCAACAGCCTTCTTGCTCTCACCTGTGATGTAGTAAATGTCATTCTGTCCTTCCTTCATCCTGGTCACGTAATCCTTCAGGCTGGTCAACTCATCACCGCTTTTAGTTGAGTGGTAACGAAGTAGCTCTGCAAGCTTAGTCCTGTTCTGCGAATCATCAAGAATGCCAAGCTTTAGGTTCTTTGAGAAAGCCTCAGAGAATTTACTGAAGTCTTTCTTGTTTTCAGCTATCTCAAAGAAGAGCTCCACACACTTCTTCACCAAGTTCTTGCGAATGAACTTCAAGATCTTGTTTTGCTTTAAAGTCTCATCAAGATCCTCAGAGTCGACAATTCCCTTCACAAAACGCAAGTACTCTGGGATCAACTCCTCACAGTTGTCCATGATGAATACACAACGGTTATTAGGAGCCCTTCTCTTCGGAGCAAAGAGGACAGCCTTGAACTCCAACTGGCCCTCAACTGAAAAGTGCTTCACAGCCAAATGCTCCTCCCAGTCGTTGGTGAGACTCTTGTAGAATGCGGCATATTCTTCTTTTGTGATCTCCTCTGGTTTCCTCATCCAGATTGGCTTTTGCTTGTTCACCAAAAACCATTCATGTGAAACCTCCTTGATCTTCTTCTTTTGCTTTTCATCCTTCTCCTCATCAACCTCTTCAACCAAATTCCATATCCACTCCAGAAATTTTTTCTCTACTTCATCCTCATCGTCAGAAATTTTCTTCTCAACCGTCGTCTCAATCCAGAGGGAGATGGGGTAGCTTATGAACCCAGAGTGCTTCTTGATCAAATCCTTCAGCCGACGCTCTTTCAGGTACTCAAGCTGGTCCTCCTTCAGATAGAGAGTAATTTTGGTACCCCTGCCAAGGGGCTCGCCTGAATCTCTGGTGACAGTGAACGAACCGCCTGCTTGGGATTCCCAGATATACTGCTCGTCATCATTGTGCTTTGTGGTAACAATGACCTTCTCAGCAACACGATAAGCAGAGTAAAATCCCACACCAAATTGTCCAATCATACTAACATCAGCACCAGCTGCTAGAGCTTCCATAAACTCTTTTGTGCCAGACCTTGCGATTGTCCCCAGGTTGTTAACCAAGTCAGCCTTGGTCATGCCAATACCACTATCAATGATAGTCAAGGAGTTATTGGTCTTGTCAGGGATGATGCGGATGAAAAGCTCTGGTTGAGCATCTAGCTTACTCATGTCAGACAGGCTTTCAAATCTGATCTTGTCTAACGCATCAGAAGAATTGGAGATGAGTTCGCGGAGAAAAATCTCCGTGTTGCTGTAGAAAGTGTTGATGATCAGACTCAGAAGCCGATCGATCTCAGCCTGGAAAGCAAACGTCTCTGCATCCGCCATTTCCGATATCGCAAAGCAAACACTTCGATGGAAACGTGAAGGTGCTAGAACCAGAGAGATATGCTGTATGAGTGTGAGATGAACAAATGAGATTGTAAGTATTTGTTTCTTTGATATAATTATACTTCTATATCTGTGCAATTGTGCATTTTTTAAAACTTTGATGCATATCCATTGGTGATGACACCAGGTGTGAAAGAGAAATGTGCTGCATAATCTTAGAACTGTTAGGAGTGGACTGAGTGGTTCATTTTGACATTAGAGTCCACCTTTTCATATCAATCAAATGTCTCTACTTCTATGCCCCCTTTTCCTTTAGTTTATATTCCTTTTTGCATTTCAAAATGGAGAAATGTTGTTTTTGTTTTACATTTTTAAAAGTCACTTATGCTTAGTTTCATCTTTGTTTGCACTTTTCCCTTTGCTATTGTCAGTCAGTGTTATTTGATTCTAGGAAATGCATGTAGTAAATTGTTTTTGCTGCAGGTTGCAGTGAAGAAAATGAAGAGAAAATTTTACCACTGGTATGAGTGCATAAATCTGCAAGAAGTGAAGGTGTGCAACTGTTCAATTTTCTCTCATTTGAAAATGCACTGGCTTGTAAAATTATGTGATGTGATAATGCCATAACTCATAACACAGGTGTGGTAACCGGTAATTAATATCCGGTGTGTATTTTTCTGCAGTCCCTTTGTAAACTGAGTCATCCTAATATCATCAAATTGATAGAGATTGTCAGGGAGAATAATGAGCTATTCTTTGTGTTTGAGTACATGGTTGGTGTGGTTTATATACTCTTATACCTTATTTCCTTTGTGTATGGGTTACTCATTAGCGATGTGCTTCCCAGTAATGAAACATTCCTGGATATCGTTTTTTTTTTCAATCTCATTTTACCTGCCTAGTTCATAAGACAGATACTATAATCAAATAGTGTTGTGAATGGGATGTTGTGGATTTGCTAGGAAAACAATTTGTACCAAACAATGAGAGAACGAAAAAGGTATGTTTTAGAAGAGGACATCAGGGGGCTGTTGTCTCAGTTGGTGCAGGGACTTGCTCATATACACAGAAACAGATATTTTCATAGGGACTTAAAGCCCGGTATGTTATGATTGTTTGAATGTCTATGCACTATTCGCAGTTGAACCTCGTTATTTTCTAAGCTGCAAAACCAAGTTATTATCGTTGTGCTGAATCCAGAGAATTTACTTGTAATGAATGACACAATGAAAATTGCTGACTTTGGACTCGCAAGAGAAGTTTCTTCAGTGCCTCCTTTCACAGATTATGTTTCCACACGCTGGTCAGTTTTTACTTTAGCAGATCGTCATGTGTCTCTGTATGCCATAAATCATATTTCACAGCTGGATTTCTATGTTTGTTCTAGGTACCGTGCCCCAGAAGTCTTGTTACAATCCTGCTCATATACACCTGCCATAGGTACAGACTCTAGAATATCTACTCTCTTCCTAACTTTCCATAAACAACTTCTAATTATTTTCTTTTGTCTCTATTAGTAGCCGAACTCTTGTCTCTTTTACAGAGTAGTAATCAATTATATTGTTCATTGATTTTTTTTTTAATATTTTGAGTATTTTACTAGGTTCTCAATTAAATATTGCACCAGCTGATGATCTGGCATACATTTTATGTATTTCGGGGTCATGTGTATATCATTTGATTGCTGATGATTTATGACTGATATATGCAAACAATTAACACAGATATGTGGGCTGTTGGCGCAATACTTGCTGAGCTTTTCACTTTGTGCCCTATTTTTCCTGGTGAAAGGTGTGTTATATAAGTTAAAGTTATAGGCCTTGACTATATGCATGCATAAAAGGGTTGAGGGCAGTTTCTCCTTGTAAAGTTTAGACTACTTTACACCTTGTTTGTTGCCATCAAGAGTTCAAATTTGGCGCTAAAAATATTTTTAGAAAGGGACACTGCGGACACCCATTACAAGAGCTCACACATGTATAAAGTCCGGGGGAAGATCTCTGGACATTATCTACCATCTTTTAAGATTTTATCAATTATATTTATATTTTTAGTGAACTTAGCAATCATTGATCTTGTAAACTAGTTACAATTATTTTTTTCCTCCTGATGAATAAAAAATATATTGCATGTTGTCTCATTTTAGCCACTCTTTGAAAGACACACTTCACAGAAATATTCTCCTAGACACAGTAGAGTATATCAAATGACTACACATTGGTAACATCAAAAGACTACACTCTTGAGTTATATCAAAAGACTCAACCCTTCATATACTACTTCATTAATTAATTCAACACCTCCCTTTAACCTTATGAGTCATGCTTGTTGCATGACTCTGAGACTCTCAAGACTATCACTGAACAACTGGACTTGGCAATAATTTTAACTTGCACTCTACTTGAAACTAACTTTGGACTTGAACTTTCAACAAAGAACTCTACTTGAAAATGACATTTCCTGTTGCTGGTATAGCAATTCTAGCTGCTATATTAGCACCCCTGATCACTGGAATGGTTACCTTGCTCTAATACAGTAATACCCCATGTTGAGTCACAAAAACTTTATTGCATGTTATCTCTTTTGGTCCAATCCTTTAAAGAGGCATCACACACTCCCGTATATGGATACTCCTAGAAAGTAGAGACACCTATAGTATACTAAAACACTATATACGCAGTAGGCATCAAAGGATACACACATGGGTAATATCCAAAGAATAAACCCTTCACATCTACTTAAATCAGTATAACATTTTTTCAATCTTAATTTTATTTGGAAGGTTGTCCAGTTTAACTTCTGGGGAATTGGGAACTTTTTAGCCTTAGTGGCTAAGGTGAAATTGTTGGTCAATGTTGGTTTAAGTGGGGCTGATCTTTGTTTTTCTTATGACAGTGAAATTGATCAGTTACATAAGATATGCTGTGTACTTGGAACTCCAGATTGGACTGCCTTTCCTGAAGCGAGAAACATCTTTCGTCTGGTCGACATCAGTTACCTACGCGTGAGACTCTACCCGTTTACTAATTTATTATGATGAACATCATTGTTAACTTTAGGACTTGTTGGGTTGGGGGACGTTGGAAGAGGGGGGTGGGGAAAATTAATTTTTTTACACTAATTTATATCTATTTGCTAGGATAGATGATAACTAATACCTCCGTCCTGGCTTAAGCTTCTCATTGAAAAATTGCACAGTCATCGATGATAATTGTGATGTTTTATGTGTATTATATTTAATATTTGAGGATTAAATTGTCATATAAGAGTGCTAACTTTTTCCTAAAATAGAAATGAGGACCTTTAGCTGGGACGTCCAAAAGAGGCAAGTGAGAACTTTGAGTTGGGATGGAGGGAGTATATGTTTAGTTAAATAATTTATTTGTATGAATTTTCATCGTCACTTTTCTTTCAAACCATCTATATGCAACCATAAATTAATAAAACAAATCTCATATTATCACACCTTCCCCTCCTGTTCCCCTCAAATCCCCAACCAAACAAGGTCTTGTGCTATCCTCTTTTCAGTATTGCAAACAGTACTCATGTGTGACACACATGCACAAACACCCCCCATGTATTCATTTTGTAAAGGGAGGCAAGCTAATTTTTTATTAGTATCCTTGTTTCTTGTTTTGGTAGATTCTGCCGGTAAATCTATCTGATGTCATTCCCAATGCAAGCATGGAAGCTATTGATTTGATCCAGGTAATCTATGTTCTTAGGGTTAAGAGTGCGCAATCCCAACATTTACTGTGTGGAATAAGTGTTGAGTGGGTTCTGAACTTCTGATGTTGACTTACGTTTTATGAAACAAATAGCAACTATGCTCATGGGATCCATTAAGGAGGCCAACCGCTGACCAGTGCTTGCAGCATCCTTTTTTTCATTTAAATAACTTTTTTTTTTAAGTTTGTCAATTTGTTGATGTCAGACACTTTTTTGGTTATTGCTTTCTGTACGCATGGTACACTGGATAAAACACCTTACTCTGATAATAAACAGGCTGGAATATGGATTCCACGCTCATTGGGTGATCCATTGCAGATGAAGTTAAGTAATGACGGTGAGCATGGATGTCATATTTTCAAGAGACCTTTATATATACGTATATGTGTGTGTGTGTGTTTATATATATAGATTTTGGATCAAATAAAAATGTCATTCCCATGAAAACTAAGAATGAATCCGGTGCATTGGATTTGGGTTCTAATGGCCCTAAAAGTTTAAATACTTCCTCCGTTCCTAAATAAATGCAACACTTTCCATTTTTGGCCGTTTCATTATAAATGCAACACTTATATATTTGGTAAAAAAAGTAATCACAATGACTATACTACCCCAACATTTCTTCTGTACGCTTAAATAATTCATCCCATAACCTCAAATTAAATCTCCACCCACCCACGATATATCCACCATCCATTTTCTACTGCGCCTAAGCCTTTACATCTATGAACTAAATCAGATGATGTGTAAGACAGAGATGGACGAACAAGAAGCCATGAGGAAGAAACTATGTAATGAAAGAGAAGTAAATAGGAAATGGAGCACTGCTGGTTTAATTTATTCCTTTTGAAAACCCTCCAACTCCCGTTTCTTGTCCACATACGGACCCCTTTTTCTTCTTCCATGCATCTGGGCCTTTCTGAATTTAGATTTTGATGAGCTGAATTGGCACACAAATTAAGAATCTCAAGCTTCGAAGGAGCTTTCACATTTGTTGAACCAATATAGTGGCCAATAATTTGATATAGGAAGTTAAAACTAAACATCTGTAGTTCAAATGATGTTAAACAAATTCACGAGGGGCTGAAACTAAAATATTGAAAACAAAGATTATTTGGTCTTTCCGGAGAAGAAGGTAAACCAGAGAGAAGAAAAGTTGGAAAAGTGAAAGAGATAATTTTTTCAGACATGCCTGCTAAAAGCAAGGGTGAATTCAGAAAAAAAAAAGTCCGTATAGGTTTCTTAAATCCTGTGCCCACATGCTAGGTTGCATTTAAAACCGAACGGAGGATAGTATGTATTAAAATGGATGAAAGGCGCAATGGCATTTTTGTAAATAAATTAAAGTTTGTATTCATTGCAAAAATTGGACTTCCTGAATACAATAGCTCACTGTGAAAATCGTCTTAGTGCAATAGTGCAACAAAAATGACCAAAAGTTGAGTCATTCGAACTTTGTACGGGAGCATAACTTTTATTGTAACCAAACCCTATATGTATGTATATATGTAATATCCATATAGTGAACAAGCAAATTTCTAATTGCAGGATCAGAACCAAATCTTGAGTTGAACCTTTGGGATTTTGGTATGGAAAGAGATGCCTGTTTTCTTGGGTTGACATTGGCAGTCAACCCAACTTCTTCTAGAAAGGGTGGGTTGTCTATTTTGTTCTTTAGGTTCATGCTCCTGAATGGAGTTGTTTTATTTTTGCTCCAATCATGCTGTTCTGTTTACATTTTAAACAAATACTTGTCAAGCTGATTTTCAGAATTTATTTTCTACAGAAAGAGAAACTAAAGATCAAGCTTCAGTAAAGGTGGGCAGTTCTGCATATGATGTTATTACGTTTAAAACTCACTCTTACAGTTCTGATATGTGTTTGATAATTAACAGGACATGCTGTTATGCTCAGGTTTCCAGGATTGTTCACAGCAATCAGGTAAATCCTTTATCTTCAGTTCCATATCATGTGATGTGTTTATGTGCATGTTTGCATGCATGCATGCATGCATGTACATACGTACGTATATATGTATGCATGTATATATGCTTGTTTGTATGTATGCATAGTGATATGCCTGCTGCTGCTGCTTTGCAGTAGTCTGGTCACTGCTTCCTTCTGATCAGCATGGAATCTTAGCTCCAGTGAAACCTTCCTTGTCGTTATCATTCAGGTTCGGTTAGATCTATTTGTCTAAAGTGCAGTTTTCTTCTCTTCCTGTTTGCACTTCTTTGGGTGAGGTGTTGTTTTTGTCATGTTTAGCCAGCAACTCATCTTTCTCTTCATGCCTGGGACATGTCTCATCATCAATATATATCAATAGTGATACCCTAGGAAGCACGGAAACTCTCCATGGCTCACGTTTCCACGTGTCAGAAACTCGGAAGCGTTTCGGAAACTCGGAAACTTCAAATTCCCGTTTCGGGGCCGTTTCCGTAATTAAGAAAAATTTGGAAACCCGTTTCACTACGTTTCGGAAACCTCGGATTCCAATTTTTTTCTTTTTCAAAAGATTCTGTGGTGGAAAATAATTTTTTATAGTGAATTTTTGTGGTATTTCTCAGCGGCAACACTTGTTACATTTCGTAACGCAATGTATTGCTAGAAATATATTACTCCGTACATTTTATGTTTAATTATGTACTAATATGAAATAATATCTAAATTTGAACATGTAGAGTGATTTTATTATTTGGTTACTAAACAAATTATATTAAAAAAACATGTGCATATGGAAAAACTTGTGTACATATATTAAAAAATATTTATAAATATATCCTTATATTTTATAATATTTACGCGTTTCCCCCACGTTTCGTGTCCTATATTTTTTAGAAATTACGTTTCTCGTGTTTCCCGTTTCCCGTTTCACGTTTCCTGCTACTTAGGTGATACCACTAATTCCACAATATGGTTGTAGACTTGTAGTACATATATTTGGTTGAGCATGCTCGGAAGGCATTAACGGAGGTTGATTTTATGAAGAACAGGAGTATAGGATTGAGAGAAGGGTGTATTTTTCGGTGGAGATGTTAATGTTAGCACAATAGCACAGAAATGTGAAAGGATGCTTGGGAAAAAAACGACATTTTAAAACATATAGGAAATGAGATGGAAGGCATGTGCTAAGTTAACTTTTCTAGGCTAGTTCACTTGTTAACTTACAGATAATCTTGTAGTTATAGAAGTCTTGGATAACAAGCTTTCAAAAAATGAAGAGTTTTCTTTATGTTAAGGATCAATTTCAAACTCTATGGAACTCATTTTTATTGATAGGTGTTTAAAGCAACTCTTTAGATACAAAATGATCCCCCAAACTGTTTAGTTCCTTGGTGTAGCTAGGGCTCCCAAAATCCAGATTTGTGGCCATTCATATAAATTTTTCTATAGCGAAAATTTAACACTTTTTAACTAAACTTGGGTGAGCCATATCTGGTTACCCCATAGCTACACGCCTTCGCTAATGTATATTTATGAAGTTGTGCACAATGGTTTGATGAATACAGATGTAAAGCTTCTATCTGAGTATAGTTTTTTCCTTTATCCTTTTTCTTGTTTATTGTTGATATTATGGTAACTTCTCTAGTTTTATAATATGTTTATTATTGAAACTCTCCTTTTATATCATATGGCAGTTCAGTTCAACAGGGAAAGATTGGTCTTCCATACACTACATAGATTGGCATCTATGTTGATTAGCAGTTTCTAACTGGCCATGTTCCCCCTACAGGACACACATTCTCTTTAAGAGCAACCCCGTCATACACGTTGGAGACTTGGAGGATAAGATTCTCTTAGGTTGAATAGTTATGGCTAAAATACCTGAACAATTTTTTCCTCTAAAAGGAGATCTTCTTTCATGTATTTTAGTTATAACTATTCGACCCCTTCTAATAAAAGTTATTTGGTTGAAATAGGCTTAATCTTTGTGTTAGTGGGCATTTCTAGGGTCTAACACCAGTCCACTTCCACTGATCGCAACTTTGTACAAAAGACTGTTTTGATATGTATTTGGTCCATGGCTACATATAACCATTATTTATTGTCTCATATTATTCAAGGGAATCATTTGTAGCCTTTTAGGCAACTCCATGGTACATTATCTATGTAAATCCCAATGATGAGAATAACCCCACCTATTTAGAATCTATTAATATAAATCCCAATGATGAGTAATTCCGATGCAAGGGTGTTTGGCAATTCATCGTTGGCCGTTGACTATTGATTGATGGCGTTAGCGGATTTTGTTGGTTGTTTTGATTAGTTGATAGAATTAACCATGGTTCTAAAAATCGATCTAGGCGCTTGTCTAGGCACCACCTGGCACCTAGTCCCTAGGCGGTGGCTAGGCGGCTCAAGCTAAATTTGTTTTTGATCCAACTTTTTTTCCCCATTTTTTCGTAAAACACCATTTGATCAATAACTATTCTATTCCTATAAAATTAACTATCATATTTTCACATCAAAAATAATTTTTAGTGTATATAATTTTTTAGAATGTACATGAACAATTTTAGAGACTAAAAAGCACAAATCTCTTATTTAATTATTTGATTTTTGAGAATTTTACTATAAAACCATATTTAATGGTTATATGAGCTATTTCTATTGTCAAGTTATTATAAAATTGTTAGTAAAGTTTTTTAAAATTCACATGAAATGAAAAAAATAGAGGAAATGTCTAGGTGCCCTAGTCGTCGCCTAGGTGGGCTGGGCGCTAGGCGGTCAGTCACTGCCCGGTTAGCGTCTAGCGCCTTTTAGAACATCAATATTAACAGTTTGTAAAACGGTGTTTGATTAAATAGTTGTTTACAATAAGTTGATAACTTCCTGGATCTTCCTCATAGTCCTTGCCTCGACTAATTGAAGCTAAAACTCAAGAAAAAGGTATTTAAGTAACTGGGTGGTAGGATTGTGTTGGGTTCCCTCCTTATTTGAGAAGTTCATGAGAATTCTAGAATTTTGTGGAGATGTCTAGAATTCTTTATATGCGTGTAGAAAAGTATTGAATGTTTTAAAATATTCTGGAACCTTCTAAAGAGGCGTGAAATTATCTAGAAGCGCGTGAAAGAGTATAGAATATTCTAGAACATTGTGAAACTTTCTAGAGAAGTGTGGAATTCGATCTCTAGAATTGTGCGGAAGTATGTGGAAGCCTCTAGAACATTTTGAATCAGTGTGGAGTTCTCTAGATCCTTCTAAAAGATTATTAGAGAAGCTTGTGAATACTCCTTAGAAGACTAGAAGTGTAATGGTGCATAGAAAGTTCTAGATACGCTTGGAGGAGTTTGATATAAATGGGGGTGTGACTACTCATTCCTATGTGAGAGCCTCCTTGAGTGTTGGGGGAGCCTTGAATGAGAGCCTTGTGAGAGTCTCCTCAAACGATAAGAGAGAGATCCTTAAGGAGGGCTCTTGAGTGAGTGAGTGCTTCCTTGAAAGAGGAAAGTGAGAGTCAAGTAGTCTCATATACAAACAGTGAAGTAAGTGAGCTAACCGTTTTCTTGTAAAATATTTCTTGCACATTTCAATTGTATGATATTGCCATATTGAGTCTTTGTATTGCGAGTATGTGTGTGAGTGTACAAGAGTGCTAGCTATGAGGTCGTGATCCTGAAAGAAGCCGAGGGGTCGTGTTTTCCCCCAACATATTGTTCAGGAAGTCATTCCTGGATCTTGCATTAGTCGGTTGCTCCCTGCCGGTGTTGCTTTTTTCTCTTCAGCGGAAGCGCTGTTTATGTTGACCGGTGGTTTTTTTATTTAGTGGTTTTCTCTTCAACGAGAAAGATGTAGATACATACGAAAAAGAAGGCATCATCAGTTGGGTACTATAGGAATATGGGAAAGATATACAAAAGTTAATCCTCAGAACTATGATAAAAAGTCAAATAAAAGGTCAACTAAACACGCCCTTGTTAGCTGTATATCCAGTCAAAAGACCAAATATTAGTCAAATCAGTCATAGAATGGCCAATCAACCTATGTGTCTTATTCTTTATGGCTTTTATAGATTTTTTATACTTTTTTCTTATATTTTTTCTCTTCTTGAAACTCCCTCTTCCTTTCTATCTACTACTCACGGTTTTATTAATCACTCTACGAGTCAGACTGGTTTCAGCCTAGGTGCTAGACAGTGGCTGGATGCTCCAATTTTAATTAGGTGCCCCAAAAAATTGATTTGACATTTGGATGAATTAGACGATTGCGTAGGGCGCCTAGTTTCTCGTTATAGCGACTAATCGGACGCCGTGGACGTCAAGATTAGTTATATTTATTTGTAATCATGAATAAGAAGAAACCTACTTGCAAAAGATAAAACTAGATTAGTTTGTATATATTATTAATTTTTTTTATATTTAATAGTTATTACATAATAAAGCTAAGTGATTAGATATACTACCTCCATGACTTCGTCCTATTTCAAGGTTCTCATTTCCTTTTCGGGACATCCCATTTAAAAGTTCTCATTCTATTTTAGGAAATAATTAATACACTTAAATGGCAACTTAATAATTGAGTATTAAAAAATAATATATCTATACCATTACAATAATCATAAATAACCTCATTATCAAATGCGATAATTCTGTCACGCGTGCGTATCAGTGTGTCTAAAACCTCTCACAAAATGAACCGCTACCAACCAACGTTAACTTTATGTTGGAGGTGGTTTGACTGGTTTGATTAAAAGTCACTAACATGGTATTCAGTTAGGGTGGTGATTGTAGTGGATCAAGTGGGACGAGTGATCCACATATATTATTATTTGTTGTAATGAATCTATATCTATCTATATATAAAACATTTGAAAGATACAATTATGGAAAGTTTTGTCATATGTCATCTTCTAAGCAAACATTCATTGTAGATCTCTTTACAATTTAGTATATTACATAATAATTTAATTATGTTGCGTTAGAATATGATTTAAGTTAGATTAGGATTGTTACTATTACGTTAATTATTTGTTAGAATAGGATTTAAGTTAGATTAGAATTGTTACTACTATTACGTTAGTTTATTTGTTAGAATAGGATTTAAGTTAGATTAGAATTGTTACTATCACGTTAATTTATTTATTTATTTATTTATTTATTTATTTATTTATTAATACTAAGCTAATAGGTTGAACTTAGGAATCACTTCATTGATCCCAACCAAAAACATCTCTATTTTTTAAATTGATATAACTTTTTCATTTGTAGTTTAATTTTTATAAAAAATCTATAGATAATACATTTCAAAATACAAATATGGAAAGTTTTGCCATGTGTCATCTTCTAAGTAAACATTCATTATAATATTTTAGATTCTCTTTCCAATTTAGTAAATTAATTATAATTATGCTTCATTACATGCATTATTATTAGACTTAAATTAGGTTAGAATTCATCAAACGTTAAGTTAGATTAGGATCCATCAAACGTTAATTAGTTTACAATTCATAAGTATCTTCTACGTAATTCCTAAAACATAATTCAAAATACTATCTAACACATCCTAAAAAGTTCCTAAAGTTACAGTGGATTAGAATTGATCAAACGTTAAGTTAGATTAGAATTCATCAGTTAGTTTAAAATTCATCATGTCACCTTCTTCGTAATTCCAGAAACATAATTCAAAAAACTTCCTAACACATCCTAAAAAGTTCCTAGATTGGATTATACTACGTAATTGAAAAAAGTTTCTAAAACTTCCTACAAATTCTAGGTTACATTAAATTAAAATTTTAAAAATTCAATTATGAATTATGGAGATTTTATTGTGCTCTATTAGACACCATCAAAGTTCTATACATTAATTATGTAAAATTGTCTCAATGTCGATCTATAGATGATACATTTATTTATCATAATATAGGTTAGATCTTATCAAATCAGATCAAACAAGAAAATTCGAGTTCAGTTAAAAACATCTTTAAAGGAGTACTCTCTAAATTTAGAACTCCATATCAGATTAGAATAAATCTCCCAAAACATTCTACACATTCTAATGTCCTAATATAATACTAATAAGAGTAATAAAGATGTTTTTAATTTGATTGATTTTTTTGCTTAAACATATCTGAATGCTTTTTAAAGTTATTTAGAACTATTTTTTTATCGTTTAAAAAGTGAGAAATAATATTTTGAGCAGTATTGGTAATACACATATGGTGTGATATTATGAGTAATAAAAAGTATTTTGAATTAACTTAAAGTACATGTATTCCAAATGTAAAATAGATATTGCAGTTTTTAAAATCTTTATATTAATACGGAAATTTTTTATATTTCAAAATATAATAATAATAATTTTATCTTCAGAGTCAAAATGGTGTAAACAAAATTAAGTAAGATCACAATTTTTAAAATTTATTTGAAAAAAAAAACCTTTTTTGGAAAGCACATTTTAGTAATTTACACGGGTAAAATGCTAGAATGCGTTGAGAAGCATTTTAATAAAAGAAAATTGAAAAGGGTAAATTTGTGTTTTAGACGGGTTAGGTTTAGTAATTCTAGGAGGCACAAAAAGCAATTTTCTATTTAGATACATAGAGCCCATTGGTAACATCGAAATTGGCTGAATCAGATAAAATTGAAAATGGTAAATTCAGCCAATTTAGCTAGAAAATTACTCCAACATGATTTACTTTGATTATTTTCCAATTCAGCCAATTGATTAACACATTTGACGATAAGATGAAAACAAAGGTTGTTAAACGGGCTCATAGATTAGGGCGATGCTTGGCATTTAGAACTGTACGTGGAAATTAATGTCTGAATTAAAGTCTATTGTCTGAACTCAAGACTATTGTCTAGAAACATAATTTTGAACTTTTAGTTGGATGAGGTAAATCTGTTTGGTAAAAAGAGCTAAAAATTAACCAGATAATATGACATCAAACTAGAAATTTTCAAAAGCAAGGAATCCGCCCTAGAACTCCATATTAGATTAGAATAAATCTTCCGAAGCACTTTGCACATTCTAATTTCCTGATATAATACTAATAACAGTAATAAAGATGTTTTTTCTTTGGACTAATTTTTTTAGCTTAAACATATATGGTGTGATATTATGAGTAATAAAAAACTATTATAAATTAACTTAAGGTACATGTATTCCAAATGTAAAACAAGTATTGCAGTTTTAAAATCTTATTTTTAATGTTTCTTAATTTTAAATATATTAATATATAACTTTATCTTGAAAGTCAAAATGGTGTAAACTTAATTAAGCAAGTACGCCTACAATACATTTAACAAAAAGAACTTTTAAAAACCCGAAATTTGAAGAACATTAAGAAGTTAAAAAAATACTCCATATATGTATAACTTTCCATCTGTACATTAGAGAATTTAAAAAATGTTTGAGATGGTTAGAATGTGATGAGAAGCAATTTTAGTAAAAGAAAATTAAAAAGGATAAAATTGTCTTACATGGGTTAGGTTTAATAATTCTCGGAGCACATAAAGCAATTCCTTATTATTCGATACATACGGCCTGTTTGGCAAAATTCAAAAGGGGATTACAATTTTAAATCACACAATTAACCTCAAGAACTAATTCCTCAAATACGTTTTAATTAAGAAAACAATTCTTAAAAACATTTCAAAATAATGAATATGAATTATATTCATGTATGAATTTATGCAATAAGGTCATTTAACTCTAGGTCAATGTCTCAAAATAATAAAAGTAAGATATGTTTGATAGCTCCAAGCCACCAACTTTTCAATGAGATTGTTGAGTTAGAATAGTATTGTCTAGCCTATTGTACTCATTTTCCCATTTTCTTACTACACACATACAACTTTAATAATACCACTACACTTGAAAACTCAAATTTCCATAAGTTATCATATGGATCATACTATAAGTTCGATATCACTTATTTTAGTTAATTAGATCATATTACCCTCAATAACTCATTCTAAAAAAAATCAGTCGCTAATAATCACAATATGCAGCCTGTTGTCGCCGTCATTGTCTTCATTAAAATAGGAATGTCACGAAACTTTATATTATAGACTCTTTTCATTAAGAAAGAGATTGAAGGACTGATTTGCAAAATTTTAAAATCGTGAAGGGCATCTAAAAACAAATTGACTACACCCAATTTAGATATATAAATTAAAAAAATGTGTAGTTAGTTTTGAAAAAACAATAAACCAGGATGAAATTTAATGGAAAAAATAGGCATTTAGCATTTTCATTTTTTGTTTAGGTAAATATAGTTGAAAAGATTAATTTCATTTGGATGCAAATGAGAGTTATAAGAATGCTATTTTCATTGGAAATTATCAACTGCAAATATGTTTAGATAATTGATTAGTTAAAAAACAAGTCATACTCAATAAATTAGAATATGCATTATAAACCAACGTTAAAATCGACTGAATAAGTGATTTTCTGTTCGTAAACTAAAAATCAAAATCATTTAAACCCGTGCTTCACTGCGTCACACGGGTAAAGATACTAGTATATAATTAAAACAAGGTAAAAATAATTTAAATACCCCGAACTTTTGAGATATGTGAAATAAACATCACAAACATGCATAACTAATATAACTACCCCAAACTTTATAGAAAAAATATTTTAGCATGATGATTATGTGTTATTTCGTTCACAAATGCAAATTTATAGTTTTGAGTAAATGATATAAATATTCTAAGCATTTTGTAGTATGCAATTAACGAGTTTTTTCCCAAAAAAAATGTCAAATAAAAAAATATTTTCCAAAATAATGTTAGTTTAAAAGTATTTCCCAAAATACTACTCCCATAAACCCTAGTTAAGAGAGCCGCCACTTGAAGTGGCGGCTTATATACAAAAACAAGTTACGCATGAGAAAGCACGCAGGACATCAGGAGGAAGAGAACATGATATAGGGCCCCACCAATAAATGAAATCCCATTTTTTTTGAATGAAGAGGGCTTAGATCGATAAAATAGCATTCAGATAGGGGTTGAAATAACAAAAGGACAACATGTAACCATCCGTCCTTGGATCAGACTAAGAGTTAATCACCTTTGACAAAACAATACAACTTGCTGATCCTAACTTGGGCATAATTAAGCCAAACACGATTACCGCAGACCTGTCTTCACTCATTCCTAATGCAAAAGTCTTACAACATAAAATAAAATAAAAACAAAACACAACCGTCTTAGCATGGAAATTAAAATGCAAAAATGCAAAAAAATACACACCGTAGCTAGTCCTCTTGAGCATAATCACCAAGTGCACCACCGGTGGGTCTAGAAGTCCTCGATCAACCCATGGCAGTGGTTTCGGAGGAGGTCGTGCCATTGGTGCCACTCTAATTGATACTCCGTTGTTGATCGAAATCTGGCCTACTCGAAACCCGTGCATCTCTCCTTGTCCTGCACTCGTAGCAAAACTGCCGATACCGGTCATCTTCTCCACCGCCAAGCCCCCTCCAACCCAACCTCTGCCACGAACAATCTGCATCCCTGCACCCAAACAGCCCCCAACCTCGCTACCCTGCCTTGAGATGGATCGCCGTTGCCCCATCTACGTTCGAAGCTTTCCAAAATCGTCGATCAAAAAACATGCGGCGCCACTAATCGCACCGAGAGAAAACCCTACGCACGAGGGAGACGGCCACTTTTAAATCCCATTTTTATTTAAAAGTGATATAACTTTTTTATTTGTATTCTGATTTTTATAAAAAATATATCAAAATTCATATCTTTTTATTATCTTTCATATGACACCAATATTCAATACAAAAAATAAAAAAATATTTTAACACTTTAAAAATATTTTTGTAAATGTTATATCTTTTCTATTTGTACTCCGATTGTTACAAAAAATATATCTAAATTTATAATGTTTTCTTATCTTTCATAAGACACAAATTTTGAATATATAAAAATTAAAAAAATTAATTTGTGAAATTTATAATCGATTTTATCGTGCAAACAGTTAATCAGGAGAAATACCTTAGAATAAAAATGCACAAACTCAATCACCTTTATTTATTGTTTTTATTCTTTGTGCAATTTTATTAGTTTTATTATAAACTATCACTACTAATTAATTGTGTGCACAGTAAAAAGCGATCAAAAAATCCATAAATCGATAAAATTAATTTTGTAATTGTTCTATCTTCAAAATTAGTGTCTTATGAAAGATAAGAAAATGTTATGAATTTAGATATATTTTTTGTAACAATCGGAGTACAAATAAAAAAGATATAACATTTAAAAAAATATTTTTAAAGTGTTAATTTTTTTATATATTGAATATTGGTATGTTTTTTTTTATAAGAATTAGAGTACAAATAAAAAAGTTATATCCATTTTAAATAAAAATGGGATTTTATTTAATTGTGGGTCCCTATCTCATATTCTCTTCCTCCTGCAGTCCTGATTGCTTTCTCTTGTGTATAAGCCACTTCAAGTGGCGGCTCTCTTAATCAGGGTTTATGGAAACAATATTTTGGGAAATACTTTTAACCTAACCTTATTTTGGGAAATATTTTTTATTTGACATTATTTTAGGAAAAAACTCGCAATTAACATTATAAACTAATTTGTTAACATTATTTATTTAAAATATCGAAGGTTAGGTAATAATTTCATCGTTATACGTGCTCAAAGTATTTTAAATTTTATATTTTAACACTATAAATTTACATTTGTGAAAGAAAAAAACATATTATGATGGTGTTAAGATAATTTTCTTATAAACTTTGGGGTATTTTTATTATATATATGCAAATTTAGGATGCTCACCTCACATCCCTTACGACCTTGGGGTATTTAAATGATTTTACCCATACAATAATAAATGTACTAAGGAGTATTTAATATGGGGTAAAAAATGTAATTATGATGTTTTTTTATTGAATTGAATTTTTTTTTCTCTATTTGTTCTAGCGTGAGATAGTATTTGCAAAAAAAAAAAAGACTATTTAAGTATTGATCTCTAGAAATGAGTTGAATTTAGAAACATTTCTTCTCTTTCTCTAGGGCGCTCCGTCGCTAGGGTTTTGATCTTCTGCTATCTGCTTCTCCGAAGAGCGGCCACAAGGCCCACAAGGTGGACTATTGCTAGGCAAATCGGGAAATGCTAAGTGCGAGGCGCGGTGCTTCTACTTCAGCGCCAGAGGTTTGCTTTAGAGACGCAGAGTGAGGCGAGGAGTTTGGGACAAAGCCAAGGGGCTCTTTTTCGATGGACGATATCGTAAAGCAATACAAACAGATGGCTATTGACGAGGATAACGAGGAGTTGATTTTCGATGGTGATGATGGCGGAGAATCGACAGCGAGCGAAGGGAAGGTGTCCTCCCATGTGGTTGGCATGGTACTCACGGATCGAAAGAATAAATTTCAGACATTCAAGGAGTTGATGAAATCTTTGTGGAGACCAGTCAAAGGTGTCTCTATTAAGGAAATTGGCGAAAAGGTACATTTTTATTTTTTTTATATCACAATTTGGATGTGTGGCGTGTGTTAGATGAAGATCTGTGGTTATTCGAGAGGAACTTGTTGATCCTAAAAGAAATTACGGCGGAGGATACCCCTCTACAAATCAGTCTGAATGAGACCGAATTTTGGGTTCAGGTTCATAATGTGGCATATGGTTTTATGAATCTAGGATATGCTAGGAGAATTGTCAACTACATTAGAAAATTTATTAGTTTTGATGAAAACCAGTTTGATGAAAAATGGGAGGCTTATATGCGCATTAGGGTCCGATGGATATTAGAAGACCCCTGAAAAAGGAACAACCTTGAAAAAAGGGGGTATTACTTAGTGGGTGGACTTCAAGTATGAAAAACTTTCTAATTTTTGCTCTTTATATGTGGGATTATTGGGCATTCTGATAAATTTTGTCCAATCATGTATGAGGGAGATAGTAGCATCACGTTTGATAAAAATTATGGAGTTCATCTTAGAGTTGGGGGAGGCGTGAAGACCAGTCCCACAAGAGGAAACAAGTGACTAGTCCAATCAACTGGTATGAGAGTAGCGCAGAGGAGTGTTAGTCAAGGCACAGGAGACCAAGGCCGGAAGGAGGCTACTGGAACTATCGCTATTAATGAAGGGAACTCAGTGAGCCCAGAAGAGATGTCGCGAGAGTAGAAGCGCAGAAGAATCTTTGAGGAGAAAGAACATGAGGGTTCAGTCGGAGAGGACATGTCACTCAACAAGCTAAAAACGGGAGGAGACGGGTCTCGATGAGTAGATCCACCGGATTACCTGAGGATGCTTGACAGACCGTCTGGTTGGCTTTATGACGGTGCACTTTAAGTTGGAGAAGACTTTTTATATTTCTTCTTTTTTAGTTGTTGTTTTCTTTAATTAGGATGTTTACTGTTTTGTTGTTTTGATTTTTGACTGTAAGACTCTTGCATTGAGATTGAGTGATGGTAGATCTGCTTCGACCGTCTTTAACTCATGTAGGTCCATTATAGGATGGACGAGTTATATTGCTTGTTTGAAGATGATTAACTTTAAATCAATTATAATTGTTATATTGTTATAATGGTTGTATGTGATCTCTATATCGTTTTAACCTTTTTCATAATTTTAATGGAGTGATATCTATGTAAGCCCTCTCTTCCAAGAAAAAGTATTGATTCTAGAGATTGTAAAAAAAAAAAAGAGAATATTACCCTAAATAGGAAAAAAAAGGTTTGAAAATTTCAAAATAGGACTGTCATGTTTTTATTCCCAAAATAAGGCTAATTACTGTCATGTTTTGGCAGTACTAGACTTCAAACATGACCGTATTTTCCAAACCTGACAGTAATTACTCCTATTTTGGAAATAAAAAACATGAGAGTCCTATTTTAGAATTTTTTTTAATCCTATTAGTGAAACTTTCCCAAAAAAGTATTGATCTCTAGTCTAGTGGCCAAATTACCAAATTGGTAAAAAAAGAGGGCTGTTGGACAGATTGGTAAAAAAAAAAACCAACCGAGACAAATTGGTAAAAAAAAAGGCCTAGTGACAAATTGGTCAATTTTTTGAGAGACAAACTTTTGATCCTAGACTTTAGAATTTCCGACATTTCATATTATAAGTATTGTGAAATTGACATTTGTCGTCATTTTACTTTGATTTTGTCATCAAAAGTGGAGGTCTAAAAATGTCAACGACTGTGTTTGATAATAGCGGTTGTTTGCTAGCTCATATCCGGTTGTATCAGCAGATTGATATTAGCGGATTCCGTTGGTTTTTTTTAACTAACCGCTTTCATTAGCGTTTTGAAATACAATGTAAATAACATAAAATATGCAATTAGCTTTTCAAACGTAAAATGACCGTTAAAAATTAATTTAAAAGTTTATATATTTAAATAAACTTTATTTCTTTTTATTTTTAATAAGTCCTGGAAAAAGTTTAAAAAATATGTTTACGTTTATTTTGTTGGAAAAATGTGTGAAAAAAATTGCATTAAATGGCTATTTTGGGGCAATTTTTTGAGTGGGGTCCACTTCCGATTTGGGTCGGGTCAAAGTGGTTTCGGATTGTCCTTGTTAAGGGCTACAATTCGATATATGGTACGCTCAAAACGGATAACGGGTGAATGAGAAATCGTTTTTCAAAGTTTACCCGTTAGAAGGGAAAAAGGATGGGTTTCTAGTGTGTTAATTTTCCACACCGGAAAACCCAAGGGATTTGCAACCCTTTATAAAGGGACTCTCCCCTTATGGAGTTAAAATTCTTAAGGGTAAAGGCTCTCTCCACGCGCGCAGGGGGGGGGGGGGGGGTGCAAATCAAATCCCGAATTCGGAGAAGAAAAACCGCGACTTGCGTGCGCGGGCGACCTGCGGACACGAATGTCGTCCAAAAATCTATCTCTCAAGAGATACGATTAATTTTTTTTTGTTTTCTTCCCGAAACGTTTAATTTTTTTTTAACAGAAGTGCTCCGGGGCAGAAGGCCACGACCAGAGGTGCTCCAGTTCTGATGGCCTTCGGGCAGAACTGCTCCAGTTCTGATGGCCTTCGGGCAGAACTGCTCCAGTTCTTATGGCCTTCGGGCGCGCATCAGAACTGCTCCAGTTCTAATGGCCGCAGATCAGAGTTGGGGTCTTCTGATGGGCCTTCGATCAGAACCCCTCCCGGGGTGTTCTGATGGAGGTCTTCTGTCGCGCTTCTGATACGTTACAACAATTAATGCCCAACGTTTATATCTTTTAATGCAGCGTTAAATGGACAGTTCATGGACGATTCAATGCCCAACGGACTGGTCATTGATGTCCAACGTTCAGGTCCATTAATTCACTATTTTCATACAACAAATCCTCCTATATAAAGGCTGGCAGGTGGTTTGCAACAACACACGTTCTTACACGAATTCATACACGTTTTAGCTCTAAAAACACACTGCTAGCATTCTGAAAATTTCCTTTGTGTTCAGTCTGTGTTCTCGTTCGCCGGAACTCTTGTTTGTGTGCTCAAACATTAGTTCGTAGTCATCGTATCCTGGGAAACTATTGTTGCAACGCTCCTAGCACCGTGGGAGGCAACAAATACGTTTTAAGGACATCGTGCGTAGCACGAGCTTTGACTAATTCTGCTTCATCTCCTTTCTTGTTTTTCTCTAGTCATTTTATTTAATTAATTTTAATTAATTTTCTTTATTTTCCGAAACACACCCAACATATTTTAAATAATTAATAACACTATCATTTTTAAGATATGTATATTGATGCAAGTACACACATATAAATTCATATATTTTTAGTATTAGTATTTTAAATATGGCTATTTATTAGCTTTTTTAAATCTACTCCATATGACTATTTATTATTATTTTATAAAATCTACTCCATGGTTATTTTAAATAAATGTAAAATCTACCAAGAACATCTAATTTCAGTCAATTTTAAGTTTAGAAAACCAGGATGGAAGTTGATTAGATGGAGCAGACCTAAAAATAACTACAAGCTCAATGTAGATGCTTCGTATGTACCTGGTTCTACCATGGGAGGCGCTATTCTCAGAAACCGCGAGGGGAAGATGATCTGGGCCTTGTGTTTCAGGGTTCACGCAGATTCGAGTGAGGAAGCCGAGCTCCAAGCTATGATATATGATACTGATTTGGTTCTTCAGATGGGGGTGTCTGGTTTTCAGGTAGAAGTGGATGCGGCTAACATCATCTCCCTGCTTCAAGCACATGATTTAGGAAAGTATGCCTATCTTCAGGCATTTCGAACAAAGGCGATAGATAAGGGCCTCTGTTTTGGACATATTCTCAGAGAAGGAAATGGGCCTGCCCATCATCTGGCAACCCATGCTATTACTTCAGCCCAAGCTATATTTTTTGACCAAGTGCATACTTTGCCTGCTAAAATTAAGTCCAGTTATTATGCAGATCTTTTTGGCTTTCCTTATTTTCGCATTTTATTTTCTTTACGTGTTCTTCATTTGGGTACGGTTTGGCCCCCCAAATCTATATTTTTATTTATTTTCGGGAAGGAATGCCTTCTCATGTGGGGTTGGGCCTAGTCCGCCTCACTTTTTTTTTATCCTAGTCATGATTAATAAAACTTTGGCAAAATGACACCCGGCATTTACCCCACAGATATTGGTGGTTTGCCTTCCGGGGTAAAAAAAATAATTTTTAAAACCTTTTGAAAGACTTAATAAAAATAAAAGAAATAAAGTTAAGATAAATACACACACACACTTTTAAATCCATATTTTTAATGGTTATTTTAAGGCATAAGATTTAATCGCAAATAGTTAAGTTACTAATATTTTATTTCAAACGCTAAAGAAAGCAGTTAGTTATAATAAAGTTAATGGAATCCACTATTATGAATATGTTGATTCAATCGACTATAAGCTAGCAGACAACCGCTATTATCAAACACAGTCATTGACATTTTTAGACTTCCACTTTTGACGACAAAATCAAAGTAAAATGATTGTAAATGTCAATTTCACAATACTTATAATATGAAATGTCGGGAATTCTGAAGTTGGGGATCAAAAGTTTGTCATTCTAAAAAAATTGACTAATTTGTCACTAGGGTTTCTTTTTTTTACCAATTTGTCTCAATTGGTTTTTTTACAATCTGTCCAACAGGCAACAGCCCTCTTTTTTTTGTTTCCAATTTGGTCATTTGGCCCTGGTCTTTGCCTCTCTCGGAGTGAAACTCGTTCAAAGTAAAAACATTCTGCGAGTAACCAAAAGAAATTATGTTAGTAACATTGAGGAAAAGGCCTGCAATTCGGTGGTTGATGATAGAAGTGAGTTTGATTTATAAGAAAGCTACGTAATCACAACCAAAAGTGACGCACCATCTTAATCTTTTCTCACCTGCAGTTGACTAGGTAAGGCGAGAAACCCAAATATCCATTATCCAGTTCTAGATAATTCGAGCAGAACCTTTGAGATTCGTGCAATGGAATCGTCATCTTCATCCTCGATCATTACTCCCGAAGATGTGTTGGAGACGCTGATGAACGACGGCACAATTGACGCCATCCGACTGAAAATCATCTCTCAGCTCAAAGCCAATGTAATCCCAGAATTCATTTTTTCTCAATTTTTGGGTTTGGAAGATTAATTCATTAGTTGATGCTTTCTTTTGCGTGTTTAATGTTATTCGATGCTGATGATTTGATATTGTTTATCTGATCAAGGAAGAACTGAAGAACACAACCATAAAAATGGTGGAACAGAGTAAGGTTCTGAACACTCCAGGGGCTGAGAAGCAGACCAAAAGAGAGCTTTTTGATGCACTTCGTCAAGAACTAGAGTGAGTCCATCTTTCTGCCAAGTTTCATTGTTCATGTTGCTTTCACCCTGCTTGGGTTAGGATACTGCTTGTTAGAATTCAAGATTCTATTTTGAGAATTGACTTTCTTTGTTAGATAAGTAGATTACACCTTTTGTTTATAACTTTATATTACGAGTATTAAAGTGTAATTGTAAAGAACATCAATTTGAAGTTACTCTACTACCAGTTTTTTCCTCCCTCCTTGAAAATACATTCATGTTCATTAGGTACACTACTTTTAATTGTGGTAATGTATAACCCTTCTAATTATTAATCCTACTTTTTCCCTCAAATTTGATTGCTTGCTCAACTAAATTTAAAGATTCTAAGTTTAACGTACTTAATTTGTTTGTAACTCATTATATTGGAAAAGTTACATTAAGTTCAATGAAAATTAGCTTCTTGTGTTGATATATGTAATTATGAATTTTTTCCGGATGAGCATTACTTTCAAACAAGATTATTTTTGGAGGACGGAGGAAGTTTTCTTTTTTGTTGGGGGGGGGGGGATTGAGATTAGTCCTCAATCATTTTAATGTTTTCTTGTAGTCAGTTTTATATCTAAATACCTTTTGCAGTTAGCGGGCCGACATGAATAGCAGCGAGCCTTTTTATAATTCTTTCTACTACATTCGGAATTCATAGACAGCGACTCTCATATTAGATTGAAAAGCAAAGTACCATGAGTCCATGTGGGTTTGAAGGGTGTAGGGGAGCTCACACTATGTTGACGTGAAGTTCATCAATCCAAAAAAGTAAAATACACAGCATAATACAGGTTTTAGTCAGGACCTGATCTTTGAAACTTCTAGAATCACAGAAGTGGATGGTTATTTCTATCGGGGTATAAAATCTTTCTTCTACTTTTTTACTGGGCTTAAGTTGAAGCAATTAAAACAATGTAGTCTAGAAATTCAAAGTATCTAGTGGTATGTTTGAATGGAGTGTTTAGAGGGGATTGGGATGTGTAGTCTATATCATGCATCATATATGAAATTTCATAAGAATGAAAAAATAACACAACATATGATTGTATAAATTTCAATAACCTTTTATTCATTTTCTAAAAACATTTTACTCTAGCTAATCATTATCCTTATTGAAATCCCTTACTAAAGTCAATGCTATATAAGTTAATGTTGTGCAGTCGAGATATGTTTCTTGACTTAGTGATCTTAGCGAAGGGAGGGTTTGGCTCTTAACATAGACAAGGACACAAGGGGTGCTTAATGATATGGTTGTGTCATGTTAAACTCTCTACCCAGTGGATCATCTCTTTACACTTGAAAGTTTAAACAAATTAAATTAAATATTTTTTTGTCTTTGTTCAGCTGTTTGCCATAATTCTCAAGGCCATTAAGCTCTTCAAATCACCCCCTCTCTAGTGTACCAAAACAGTGTATTTTTCTGTTACGGATGCATTTTATGGAATTCCCTATCGCAGGAGGAAACATATGGGCCGGCAGGAAGTTTAATTGGAAGAGGACTATCCTGATGCTATTTTCATATTTTATTTTATTTATTTATTTATTTATTTATTTATTATTTCCTATTATTAATAGAAGTATTAGAAGTTACAGTTTTAGTTAGAGTAGAAATCTATCAGGTAGATGGCAGACTGCCTATTTATATTCTTTATTCAGCCTTAATAAAATCTATCGATCTTTAGAAATTGTTCGCAGAGAAGCCACGGACTCTCTCTCTCCTCCCTGCGCTCTTCCAGCCACGGGCAAGAAGAAGAGTAACCCTAGGCGGCAGGTTCTGCCCTCACCGACACACCCTGCCACAGCAAGTCGTCCTTGGACTCGTTCTCAATCCCAGAACCCTAACAATTTGGTATCAGAGCCATCACGATTCATGGCGCCACAGAATGGGGATTTAACCACCATGATGAAGGAATTTATGGAGGCTATGACTGCTAAGACAACCGCGTTAGAAGGGCAGATAGCGGCTCTCTCTCTGGCAGTCCACAAATGAGATTCAAAGATAGTAGAAACACATGAAGATGAAGTGGATAACAGCCGAGTGCAAGACCAGCCATTGCAGAAAACCACGAACCCCTGGAGACCACAATATGCGAAGATGGAATTCCCAGTATTCGATGGCAACTCTGACCCTATCAGCTGGTTGAAAAGGTGCGAAAAATTCTTCTTGAATCAAGAAACTCCTGGTGCTGCCAAGGTCAATGTTGTTGCATTCCACTTGATAGATGATGCACAACTCTGGTTTGACCAGATGATCGAGGAAGAAGGAGAAGTCAATTGGGATAGGTTTAAAGACCTTTGCCTGGAGCGTTTTGGGCCCCCTCTGAGTTCTAACCCGGTAGGTGATCTAAAGCTTTTAATGCAAACAGGGACAGTTGATGAATATTGTGCCCAATTCCAAAAAGCCTTAGCCAGAACTTCAGGAATACAACCCACACATCAGATTGCTTTATATGTTGCTGGTTTACAACCTCACTTGAGGGCGGATGTGGAGATGGCAAAACCAGGAAACCTGGGGTATGCAATGAACCTTGCGCGGACGTTAGAAGCAAAGCAGTCATTGACAATTGCACCTGTCAAAGGCTGGAGTGTTGCGACAGATGCAAAACAACGAAGCCCGCAACAACATAGACAAACACCCATGACAACTAAGGCAGGAAACCCGATTATTAAACGGCTCACGAAGGGTGAAATGGCAGAACGGCGAGCAAGAGGGCTCTGTTATAATTGTGATGAACTGTGGTCGATGAATCACCGGTGCAAGAAGCTTTTCTTGATCGAGGTCGAAGATGAGGAGGAGGAGGATGGCTTACCAGACTTGGACTTGGAGTTGTCTGCCAACGCTATAAGTGGTACAAAACACTCATCGACCATGCAGTTACTAGCAAGAATGGAAGGAAAAGAGTTGACAGTGTTGATTGACTCCGGAAGCACCCATAATTTCTTAAGAGAAGCGGTAGTATCATCTCTGAAGTTACCAATTCTTAGGAAGTCAGGGTTGCATGTGCGAGTGGCTAACGGTGAAAGGGTTCCAAGTCAAGGGGTATGCAAATTAGTTCCTTTCCTGGTTGACGGAGAGGAATATAGTGCAGATTTTTACACTATTCTGCTAGAGGGTTTTGATGCCATATTAGGTGTGTCTTGGTTGGCGACTCTAGGGCTCATATTATGGGACTTCTATGATAGAACGATGCGATTCGAAAGGGGGAGCAAGACAGTGATTTGGCGCGGACTGCATCCTACATTTGTTCCTCGTGTGGCGCTGCTTCACAGCAACGACCCGGACACAGCTCAGTTGGACATCTTAATGAGGGAATATGAAGATTTATTTGCTGAACCCAAGGGGCTGCCACCACAGAGAGAGTGTGATCACCGAATTACCCTAAAACCTGGAAATGGACCGGTGGTAGTGCGACCCTACCGTTACCCTTACTTCCAAAAAGACGAGATTGAAAGGCAATGTGAATTGATGCTTGACCAGGGGATAATCCAGCCAAGTAGATCACCGTTCTCTTCTCCAGTTCTACTCGTTAAGAAGCACGATAATTCTTGGAGGTTTTGTGTTGATTGTCGAGAACTTAACAACAACACTGTCAAGGATAAATATCCTATTCCGGTAGTAGATGAATTGCTTGATGAACTTCACGGTGCAAAATATTTCACAAAACTGGATTTAAGATCAGGATATCATCAAGTCCGGATGCACCCCGAAGATGTGGAGAAGACGGCATTTCGTATCCATCATGGGCATTTCAAGTTCTTAGTTATGCCCTTTGGCCTAAATAATGCACTATCCACTTTTCAAAGTCTTATGAACAGCATCTTTCGCCCCTATTTACGCAAGTTCATCTTGGTTTTCTTTGACGATATTTTGGTTTACAGTAAAACATGGGTAGAATATCTTCATCACGTGCGACTTGTGTTTGAAATTCTTCGTCAAAACAACCTTTTCTTGAAGCAGTCCAAGTGCATGTTTGGAGAAACCCAAGTCTCGTACCTGGGACATGTCATAAATGAAAGGGGGGTAGAAGCTGATAGCTCAAAGGTGAGTTCAGTTAAAGCATGACCAATTCCTCACTCAACAAAAACTCTAAGGGTTTTTTTGGGACTGACAGGCTATTACCGAAAATTCATACAGAATTACGGTGAGATTGCAGCCCCCCTAACTTCTCTTTTGAGGAAAAACTCATTTCAGTGGACTCCAGAAGCGCACCGTGCATTTGAGAAGCTAAAAGAATTACTCTCTTCTGCTCCCGTGCTGTCATTACCTGATTTCCAGAAAGAATTTGTGGTGGAGTGTGATGCATCTGGGACCGGGGTGGGGGCAGTGCTCCAGCAGGAAGGACACCCTATTGCTTTTTCAGTAGGAAATTCCCAGAGAGGCATCAAAAGTTGGCAGCTTATGAAAGAGAGTTAATCGGCCTCGCTAAAGCCATCACTCATTGGAGACCATACCTCTGGGGTTGCCAATTTTTGGTCCGCACCGATCACTTCAGTTTAAAGTATCTCCTGGAGCAACGCTTGACAACCTGTCCGCAACAGCATTGGCTAAGCAAGCTGGTGGGATTTGATTTTCGTGTGGCATATAAACCGGGAAGATTAAATGCGGCTGCTGATGCCCTCTCACGCAGAGAGGACATTGAGATAGAATGCGTGGCAATCACTATTCCGATAACCACCTTGTTCGAAACAATTAAAAAGGAAGCAACTGGTTCGCCAGAATGGTCTGCAATGGAGGAAAAGGTCAAGCAAGGGAAACTAGGAGAGGACTGGAAGCTTGCAGAGGGGTTGCTGCTGTTTAAAGGGAGGGTTTTCCTCGGCTCTGACTTTCCAATTATTCCTCAGATTATCTCTGAATTGCATGATATGGGGCACAAAGGCATAGAAAAAACTTTGCAGCGTATTCAGCGTGATTTTTATTGGCCCGGTATGAGAAAAATGGTGGGAGATTACATCAGATTGTGCCAAGTTTGTCTGTTGCAGCCATTACCGGTACCCCAAAAAATTTGGGCAAATATCTCATTAGATTTCGTTGAAGGGCTGCCAAAAGTGAAGGGGAAATCAGTCCTGCTCGTGGTGGTGGACCGTTTCTCAAAATACACTCACTTCATTCCCTTGTCCCATCCATATACCGCGCCATCAGTAGCAACAATTTTCTTCAATGAGATTGTCTGTTTGCATGGTCTGCCGGAAACAATAGTCTCTGATCGTGACAAGGTTTTCATGAGTACATTTTGGAGAGAATTGTTTCGTCTGTCTGGAACAAAGCTCACCTTTTCGTCCGCTTACCATCCGCAAACTGATGGACAAACCAAGGTCGTTAATCGCACTATAGAGATGTACTTGCGATGCATGACAGGAGAGAAGCCAACAAAATGGGTGCAATGGATACCGTGGATTGAATTTTGTTACAATACTTCCTACCATACATCACTAGGAGAAACACCGTTTCGCTTGGTATATGGCCGAGAACCACCTCGGTTATTGGCTTATTCTGCAGGCTCCACACGACTGGAGGCAGTTGATAAGGAACTCATTAATCGTGATGAGCTTGTAACCACCGCAAGAGAGCAGTTATTGTTGTCCCAACAGCGCATGAAGAGAGCATATGACAATAATCATCGGGACTTACAGTTTAATGTAGGTGATTGGGTGTGGCTGCGATTACAACCGTATCGACAACTCACAGTAGGTCGCTCTAAGCAACACAAACTGCTTCCGAAATTCTATGGGCCATTTAAAATATTAGCAAAGGTGGGCAGTGTGGCATATCAGTTGGAGTTACCATTAGGAAGCAAAATACACAACACATTTCATGTGTCTTTACTAAAGCCTCATCAAGGGAGTGTTCCACCAGCACCAGGGCTGCTACCCCCGCTGAAGGACGACAAGGCCCTGCCAGTACCAGCCAATGTTCTGCACTGCCGTTTAAACAGAGGTGAGAAGGAGCTGCTAGTCCATTGGCAAGGCCACACAGCTGAGGAGGCAACTTGGGAACCGTTTGACACTATTATTGCTGCTTATCTAGGATTTGAGCTTGGGGACAAGCTCAGTTTTGAGGGAGGGAGTGATGTTACGGATGCATTTTATGGAATTCCCTATCGCAGGAGGAAACATATGGGCCGGCAGGAAGTTTAATTGGAAGAGGAATCTATCCTGATGCTATTTTCATATTTTATTTATTTATTTATTTATTTATTTATTTATTTATTTATTTATTTATTTATTTATTTATTTATTTATTTATTTATTTATTTATTTATTTATTTATTTATTTATTTATTTATTTATTTATTTATTTATTTATTTATTTATTTATTTATTTATTTATTTATTTATTTATTTATTTATTTATTTATTTATTTATTTATTTATTTATTTATTTATTTATTTATTTATTTATTTATTTATTTATTTATTTATTTATTTATTTATTTATTTATTTATTTATTTATTTATTTATTTATTTATTTATTTATTTATTTATTATTTATTTATTTATTTATTTATTTATTTATTTATTTATTTATTTATTTATTTATTTATTTATTATTTCCTATTATTAATAGAAGTATTAGAAGTTACAGTTTTAGTTAGAGTAGAACTCTATCAGGTAGAGGGCAGGGCAGACTGCCTATTTATATTCTTTATTCAGCCTTAATAAAATCTATCGATCTTTAGAAATTTTTCGCAGAGAAGTCACGGACTCTCTCTCTCCTCCCTGCACTCTTCCAGCCACGGGCAAGAAGAAGAGTAACCCTAGGCGGCAGGTTCTGCCCTCACCGACACACCTTGCCACAGCAAGTCGTCCTTGGACCCGTTCTCAATCCCAGAACCCTAACATTTTCCCTTAGCCTGTGTATCTAATTGTTGAGTACTTGCCTAGTACTAGCCAAGTACTCGCTACTCAGGGTAGGGCCTTGCCAATTAGTACTTCGAGTCGCACTGTTTCCTTTTTCTGAGTAATTCGGCGAGTACTCGGCAATTTTCACTACTCGGTGACAATGTTGACTCGCTGAGTTACTCGGCATCAAGTAAAATTAATTTTTTGGGGTTAAATCTGAAAATTATAAACTAAATCGGGACATTATGGAATTTATGAATTTTTAGTAGGTATTTCAAAAATTTGTTAAAAATAAGATTACAGAGTCAATCTAGGTTTGGGGACTCGAGGATGAAGAAGAAAATGATGACCTTAAACCCAATGAAGATTAGTTTCTTTAGGAAAAAAGTTCACAATTAAGTATTATTATGTGATTGGTTTTCTTGGAAATTAGAATGTTTATGATTGTTGGGATTTGTTGCTACTTCATTATTATTATTATTATTTTATTCATATTTAAGAATTACAAGAAATATATTACTAGAATTTTGAGGCTATTATATTTTTAAGCTTAATTAATACAGGGCCGAGTAATCGGCCCTAATCCTTACTCAGTTCTTGACCGAGTTGCCGCCGAGTAGCGATTTATCACAATTTCTTAGCACAAGAGATCCCTTGTAATCACTTAGCAAAAGAGATAAGATAACTAGGAGGGTATCTGAAAAAGGTATGGAAAAGATTGTCCTGGATTATTCACAATTTCCTGCAATTTCTTTAGTCTGTGACAAAATCACTTAGAACAATAAATTCACCCCGTAAGAGATGACTAAACTCTACATTTACATCCGTTACTAAAGACATTGGACTAGAGGCCATTATCATGTTAGGCTCTCCTGTTTTAAGAATCACATTTGTACAAAAAATCCCCATCTTTTCTGTAAGCGATGCTTATGATTTTGCCTCGCAAGTTCAAGACTGTTCAGTCAACATACTCACTATTGTTCATGAAGCTTATAAATTGTGAGTTACTCTGTTTCGAAAAGCCCTGCAAAGCAAAAATCGAAGGAGTGAAGGGCAACACTCCAAGTGACTTGTTTGAGTGCTCTAAGAGGTGGAATCATGCCTACTGAATTCGGATTTTTTATGTCAACCTACCAATGCTAGAATTGCATTTAACACGATAAATAGTGCTACTTCCGTTAAATAAAGGGTCATGTTAGACAGCACACATCTTCTAACACGACCCTTTAATCAGCCTACAATTTAACATGAGAAGCTTTTGAATAATACTTCGCATGTTGAAATCCGTCTCTCTAGTTTTGGAAAACAGACTTTTTGGAACACGGAGGGGGAAACAGATTTGGACATGCACTCTGTATGAAAAGCATAACTGTTGTATTAATTTGAAAGCTAGCCAATTTGGGTATTACCAAATAGGCTTCTAGTCTGTGGAGCGCGGAGGGTATTACTTCATAAATATGTGCCTTTATACAGAACTTCATAAATTTTAACAGAATCAACCTAGCCAATTTGGGTATTACCAAATAGGCTTCTAGTCTGAGGATGCTACAGTCATATATGGTGGTATATTAATGGCTGTATGAAGATGCTGCAGTTAGATATGGGGTGTGTTTGGTTAAGAGCCTATCAGCCATTTTTTGGCTGATTTGACCATGTTTGGCCTTTTGACCAGCTCAATTAGCTAATTTATGTGTTTGGTTAAATAGCTTTTTCAATTGGCTTGTTGTCCCAAACAGCCAAAATATGAAACGCCATTAATCATAGCTTTTACTATTGGCGTTGCCATATCTTTCCTATATTACCCATCCATGTTCCGCATCTCCCTTCTACTAGCAGAAAATTGCTTCCGCCGAAAAGGAAAAAAACAGCCTGAGACCAACCCGTTCCATTTCCGATGACCAACTACCCGATTGTTCTCCTCCAAAGTTTTGTCAATACACTTCTTAAATTTGGTCATCTCCATGTCAATTTCTTCTTTAAATTTTCTATTTCTTAAAGGTTGATATGCTTGGTCATAGTCGTCGGTGAGTGTTGTATGCTCAGTCCATGAGGTATTACAATATTCGTGTTCCATTAAGTGAATTTTAGGAACAATTTCTCAATCCTTTCATAGTGTGTTTATCGTGTTTAGTTTCATATTTGTGTTTATCATGTTAGTTTGGTGTGAACGTGTTCTACTGCTCTGAGTTGAAATTGGCCCGAAACATTGACATGGTAGACTCAATTACTTCTTTTATGTTGTTTAGATCCTTCTTTAGTTTCTAAACAAATATGGAAAAGAAGTTTTGATAACGTTGTAACAACAAATGCTCAAATGGTTTTTTAAAATTGGATTAACAAAAAAATTAATTCATGTCCTTAAAAGTCATTTAACAATTTATTAGTTGATTGTAAACAACTATTTAACCAAACATCATTTTATAAACTGCTAATACTATCAGCTAATCAAAACAGCCAACGGAATCCGCTGTCATCAATCAGCTAACACAATCAGCCAACAACCAACAACCATTTGCCAAACACTCCCATGGTGATTAAATGGCAAATACGGGAGGTCCGAGTAGAAGAACGGATTGTGAAGAAGACTTGCTTGTATACCCTATAGATTGTGAATAATACCACAAGGCATAAATGCTGGTGAATGGGAGTAGCGATCTATAGTAATCCATAAGAAAGAGAGTCGTAAAGTACAACTTTTAAATTTCGTAAATTTTCAGACATGTATACATTTTTCAAATTTGTCCTATAGTTTAGCTAGACTTTACATACATAGATTTTGTTGTGACTCTTTTTTGGAAAGTTGAAACGAAAAATCAGCTTCATTCGAAAAAATGTGACTTTTTGGGAGGGCACATATTGTCTCATAGTCATGTTTTTTTTTTGGGGGGGGGGGGAGGGGGGGGGGGGGGGGGGAACAAGTCTCATAAATAAGTAAAAAGTGACTTAAAATGTAGTGTTTAGTATTTGCATTCTATTTTAGATATATGAAATAATGGTCATCTTGCTTTCAGGAGCTTACATATTTGCATTATTCTTTATGGGTTCTTACTTACTGTACTTATGCTTTGTTTAACCTTGACAGGACTTCAGTGCTTGAAAAAGCTTCTAAATCAGTGTGGGAGCTCATTTTGGATCACAATGGGATAGGGAAGGAGATAACTGGCACCGTTGAGGATGTCTTCTGTAGATTGAGTGGGAGAGAACCACCTTTATTCCCTCCTCCACCTCCTGATGAACCCAAACCAGATAAAGAGTCTGATCAAGGAAGGGAAACTGAGAAGGATAAACCGGACTTGGCATTAAAGAAGAGGAAACTCCATGAAGTGGTGAACACTGATGAGGGAGGTGGCACAGATGAAGTTGCTACCAAATCAGATGTCAAGTCCACTGAAGCAGCATTCGATGACTCCAATAGAAGAATGTCTATGCCATGTGCAAAACCATAATATAAGTTCGCCCGATTGTCTCCAATGTTTTCTCTTCCCAACCATACACATATTTGCTTTATCATTTTGCTCATTTTAACCCCTTGAACTAGAATCTTTAAGGTTTTTGTTTGTTTGGAGATTTTGGATGGAGGGGGAGGAGAGGTTTGATATTTGTTTTACTAATTATTATATCTATCTTAGTTTTAGACTAGAAATAACTAATTTTTTAGTTAGAACATGTATTTGTACATAGTTTCTTATCTTCACTTTATTTTCAACTGTCTAAATGTAGAACTTATCTTTACAATAAATATCACCCCCTACTCCCTGGTCAGACTTTCTACAACCAAACAAGGCTGTTGGCGGACCCATGGTATAGTCAGTTTTGTTGCCCAGAAACTACACCAGTTTTCTGGTCGTGGATCAGAACTGGTACGGGAGTCTGGTTCCTCCAAAATAGGACTGCAGCGGGTGGTTTTTTTTTTTTTTTTTGAAATAGCCTAATCAACTGAACCAAGGACCTGAACTGGTATTAATTACCCCGTTAAAGACTTAAAGAGTTAAAGCTCTGCTCGCTCCTATTACATGAGCTGGAACTGGACTGCGTCCACACCAATGCTCCAATCTCATATAATGAAATTACTCTATATCATGTTCTGTTACTTCTATATGAATGGTAAGTAGAAGGCCTGGACTCGGGCCGGGTGGCCCGACCCGGAACCGGCACTGTTCCGGCCCGGCCCGGTGGCCCGGTCAGTGACCGGTTCGGGTAGGCCCAACCCGTTGGGGTTCCGATCCGGGCTCGGGCCCCTCAAAACGTGAACCGGCCCGGCCGGTTCCGGTCCGAGCCATTTTTTTTTTTTTTTTAAGTTTTTGGGTTGGGATGGGTATTTTGGGTCATTTGGGATGGTTTGGGGGTGGGGGGGGGGGGGGGGGGGGGGGGTTAGGGGTTAATTAGGAAAAGGCAAAAAAAAAAAAAAATTGAACCGAGGCCCGGCCCGGTTCCGGGCCTCCCCTTTCCTGAATCGAGGCCCGGCCGGGCCCGGGCCCGAACCGGCCCGAGTCCAGGCCTAGTAAGTAGGACGTAGGAGTTGCTTGCTCAGTTTTATCTTTTCTGCCATCTTCGTAATCATAGCTATGCTTCACTTTCAAAGTTGATACTTTTATGACAGTAGATGCCTTTTGCCCACAGTTTGGAATTAGTTGTGTTTGCATTAAAATTTTGCATTATCATATCATGTTACATTTTCAGGAAACGTGTGAGCTTGATGTTGTTGGGATCCCTCCTTAATTGGAGAGGTTCTAGAAAATTCTAGATCTTTCTGGAGAAGTATAGAATTTTCTAGAAAGTTCTGGAGAATCCCAGAGAAGTCTAGAACTCTCTAAAAGTATGTGGAATAGTGTGGAATCCTCTAGAATATTCTAGAGATGTGTGGAACCTTCCGAAAGCTTATGGAAGAGTATGGAAGGGTATGGAAGAGATTGGAAGAGTATAGAGACTCCTAGAGTGTGTGGAGCATTCTAGAGAATCAATCTTCACCCTTAGATAGAAATCATCCCCACCATTCATTGTGAAGGTGGAGTAGTATAAATAGGAGTAGAGGCCTCCATTCATAACCATCCTAGTAAGAGAGAATCCACTTCTTAGAGTGAGAAAGCTAGAGAGTTAGAGAGTCTCTTTGAGAGAGAAGAGAGATAGCTTGGGAAGTTCCTATTCTCAAGCTTGAGTGAGCCACCATTGAGTGAGACAATTTTGTAACATCCTTGTAAATCCTACTATTCTTTTGTATAGTGGAAGAATCTCCATATTGGAGAATTTAAATCGTGTGCTCCCATTGCTACCTTGATTCCTAAGTGCCTATCTTAACTTCACGAAGGGGAAAGTCCGGAGTTTTTCCCAACAGTGGTATCAGAGCCAGGTTCACCTGAGATCGTCATTAGCTCGTGCAGTTCAAGATGGAGGATAACGTTGCTCATGATGGAGACATGTTCAAGCTCACCGCCAACAACTACTCATATTGGAAGCCGATGATGGAAGATCATTTATACTGCAAGGATTTGTATGAGCACATCATCTACAAAGAGAAACTTGAAGGCAAGAGTGATGCCCAGTGGGAGCTACTAAATCGGAAGGCCGTTGCTATGATTCGTAAGTACATCGACAAATCTCTCTTCGAGCATGTTTCTACTTTCACAAATGCTTATGAATTATGGACAAAGCTTGAGTCCATGATCCAAAAGAAAACACCTCGTAATAAGGCAAATTTAGTTCGACGGTTGGTGAAGTTGGAGTATAAGGATGGTCATAGTATGATTGAACACTTGAACAACTTCAAGGGGCTCGTAAGTCAATTAACCAAAATTGAGATGAAGATTGATGATGAGTTGCAAGCCATTCTACTCCTTAGTTCCTTGCCGGAAAGTTGGGACACTCTTGTAGTTACACTTAGTAACTCAGCCCCGGAAGGAAAGCTCACCATGGATGCCGTTAGTGATAGCGTTCTCGGTGAAGAAGCAAGGAGAATGGAACGAGGTGAGTCTATCCATCCCGAGGCTAATGTTATTGAGAACCGGGGTAGGAATGAGACTCGTGGACGTAGTAAGAGCCGAGATTCGCATCAATCTTGAGGAAGGTCCAAGTCACGCTCGAAGATCATATGCTACTACTGTGTAAGAATGGGCCACAGGAAAATGGAGTGTCGATCCTTCAAGAGAGATCAGAAGGCTGGTAACATCAAACCAGACCAAGTCAACCCAACGAAGAAGCAAGAAGAAAGTGTACCATTGTCGTAGTCTCAAAAGAAGATCTGCTATACCTCGTTGGAGAAGGTAATATCCTCAACATTGCTTGTGATGATAGTTCTTGGATTATCGATTCTGGTGCTTCCTTCCATGTCACTCCCCATGGAAGTTTCTTCTCATCCTACCAAAGTGGCGACTTTGGTACGGTTCAAATGGGAAATCAAGATAGAAGCAAGATCGTTGGGATAGGAGACATCGTCCTGACAACTAGCATCAGATGTAAGCTTGTTCTCAAAGATGTGAGGCATGTTCCGGCCATGCGCCTCAATCTTATCTCAGCTGGAAAGCTAGACGATGCTGGTCTGATGAATTACTTTGGTGAAGGAAAATGGAAGCTCACCAAAGGAAGTCTGGTCATGACTCGAGAAAAGAAGGAAGGGTCATTGTATGTGATGCAAGCCAAACTCTGCAAAGGAGAGGTAAACGTAACCACTGATGACATGGAGGTATGGCATAAACGACTTGGGCACATCAGTGAGAAAGGTCTTCACATACTCGCTCGGAAGCATCTCCTCCCGGACATGAAAGGTAATTCACTCGATCCTTGTGCACACTGTTTAGCTGGAAAACAACACAGGGTTGCTTTCCAAAGATCTTCTCCACCCACTAGGAGAAAGAATATTCTTGACCTTGTACACACCGACATGTGCTCAATGTCCGAGAGATCCATTGGTGGTGCATTATACTTCGTGACCTTCATTGATGATCATTCAAGGAAGGTATGGTTGCACCTGTTAAAATCCAAGGATCAAGTGCTTGACGCCTTCAAGGAATTCCACGCTCAAGTAGAACGTGAGACCGGTCGAAAGATCAAGTGTGTACGGTCGGACAATGGAGGTGAGTATAGAGGTCCCTTTGAAGCCTATTGCAAGAAATATGGTATTAGGCTAGAGAAGACTCCACCTAAGACACCACAACTGAATGGGCTAGCTGAGAGAATGAATAGAACTATTGAAGAAAGAGTTCGTTGTGTGCTCTCTCATGCTAAGTTACCCAAATCATTTTGGGGAGAAGCTATAATGGCCGTAGTTGACATTGTCAACCTCACACCATCGGTCCCTTTGAACGGAGCCATCCCAGAGGAAGTCTGGACGGGCAAAAAGGCTTAAATCAATCATCTTAAGGTGTTTGGGTGCAGAGCATTTGTTCACATTCCCAAGGATGAGCGAACAAAGCTTGATGCAAAGACGAAGGAGTGTATCTACCTTCTCTCACCCAAGGACGAATTTGGCTATGGGCTATGAGATCCAATCAATAAGAAGGTTGTTCGTAGCAGAGATGTCATCTTCTTCGAAGACCAAACGATTGAAGATATTAAAAACTCGGAGAAACCAAGATTGAGAAGCAACAACAGGACCGAACCAACTCCAGTTCGACGCGAGGATGAAACACGTCAAGATAATGATGATGAAAACCATGAGCAAAGCAACCAAGAGACTCATGATGAATCAAATCATGAAGATCCTCAATCTAGTTCTCTGCCAACACCAAAGCCAAGGCGATCCTCTAGGGAGAGAAGACCATCCATCCGGTATAACACCGAAGTTTACATTACATTCACGGATGAGGGGGAGCCGCAAAGTTACAAAGAAGCAATCAATGATATTCATAAAGAAGAGTGGAGAAGAGCCATGCAAGAAAAGATGAAATCCTTGCATGAGAACCACACCTATGATCTGGTGGACCTACCAAAAGGGAGAAGAGCCTTGAAGAATAAGTGGGTATATCGAATCAAGACCGAAGATAGTAGCTCAAAGCCTCACTACAAAGCTCAGTTAGTTTTCAAAGGATTCGGTCAAGAAAAAGGCATCGACTTTGAGGAAATATTCTCTCCCGTGGTAAAGATGGCATCCATCCGAGTTGTCCTTGGCCTAGCAGCAGTGCAAGATTTGGAGATTGAACAACTCGATGTCAAGACGACATTCCTTCATGGCGACCTAGAGGAAGAGATCTACATGGAGCAACCCGAGAGGTTCAAAGTTCCAGGCAAAGAAAACTTAGTATGTCGCCTCATGAAGAGTTTATATGGCCTCAAACAAGCACTGAGGCAATGGTACAAAAAGTTTGAATCCTTCATGGCGGAGCATGACTTCACAAAGACGAAAAGCGATCATTGTGTCTTCATAAAGAGGTATGAACGTGGCGACTTCCTCATACTTCTACTCTATGTTGATGATATGTTGATCGTTGGACAAGATCACATAAAGATAGATGCCTTGAAAAAGGATCTAAGCAAGAGTTTCGCCATGAAAGATTTGGGACCGGCTAAACAAATCCTTGGGATCAGAATAACTCGTGATAGATCGAAGAGACTGTTGTGGCTATCCCAAGAGAGGTATATTGAGAAAGTGTTGGAACGATTCAACATGAACAAATCAAAGCCGTTAAACACACCACTTGCTGGACACTTCAGGTTGTGTTCCTACATCTTTTGTTTTCTGTTTTAACATTTGGTCCATACCACAACACAAAAGAATGTATGGTCATCACCCAGCCATACTCCCAAATTAATTACGGTTTCAGAAAAGTGCACATATATTACGTAACATTCCAAACAGATCATCTTATCCCGGTAAAAAGTTTGACATGCATCTTTTTTCAAAACATTAAAGCATTTAATGTGAGAAGAATTAATGTAGACATATTTGAAAGATCAAATCTGCATTGAGATATATTATCTCTGCATGTTACTGTTAAGGAACCCAATGGATAACCCTCATACAGAGCCCGATCAGTGATGCCCATGACCCCCTTTCTCCTTTTTTCTACAAATAGCAGGCTTTCCCTCATTATTTGGGGAACCCTCTTCTTACTCTCTATTAGGGCTGGGACTTTGGAACCAAGAACCGGAGAACCGAACCGGACCGAACTGTTATGACCCGGTTCGGTTCGGTTCCAACATTTATTAGTTATTTGTTAACGGTTCGGTTCTTATTTTTTTTATTAACGGTTCGGTTCTCGGTTCCTGAAAAAAATATCTACTAGGAACCGTTAAGGAACCGTTATATATAATAATTAAAATTATATATATTTCTTATGAGTAAATATATTTTAATGTATATTTACTTATTTATATTTATATTACATTCATTATGTTAGTTTAGTTATTTAAGTATTTAAAACTATTTGTTAAAAAAAACTATTTAAAACTATTATTCACTTCAACCGGTTCTCTTAGGCTTCTTGGGCCTCTCATTAGGTCCAAACTTCATCGGGTCGGAACTCGGAAGGTCCAAACTATTAAAATTGAGGTAGGGGTCATATTGGTACTCGAATTTGTATAAAAATGGTCGAATAAGTCCTTATATAGGAGGCTCTGTCCAGCCGCCGCCATTTGGGGCGGTTCCCGGTGGAATTTTTTGACGAAATGTTTTGAGCATCTTATTCATGAAGTCTAGTTTACTCATACCAAAGTTCAGCAAAAAATTCAACCGGGAAGGCATTCGAATGAATTCTTGAAGATAACTGCACAGTTAAAAGCGCAGTTATCTTCAAGAATTCATTTGAATGCCTTCCCGATTGAATTTTTAGCTTAAATTTGGTATGAGTAAACTAGACTTGATGAATAAGATGCTCAAAAAATTTCATCAAAAAAATCCACCGGGAACCGCCTCAAATGGCGACGGCCGGACAGTAAGGACTTATTTGACCCTTTTTATGCAACTTCGAGTACTAATCCGATCCTTACCTCTATTAAAATTATTATTCTCTTTAACTGGTTCGGCATATTTGTATTGTAATTTCAAACGTTGAATGTCTTTTTGGCAAAAATTTAGTCGTGATTTGTAAGAATTTTCCCAAGGACCAGGAACCGTTAATTGACAAGAACCGAACTGTTAAGAACGGTTCGGTTCCTTATCGGTTCTATAAAATAATTTATAAGAACCGAACCGTTAGTAAAATTTCATATTTTCAAACGGTTCCCCATATTTTGCCTAGGAACCGAACCGGTCCCAGGCCTACTCTCTATGACCGCCTTCTCTCTATAATAGCTAAAACTCTCTTAATGGAAGCTCTTATACAATGTACAATTTAAAAAAAAAAAAGTATGCAATATGGTTTCACACTTTCACATGAAATGTCATACTACGTATAACGTTATGAAATGTTGCTATATTGTTTTAATAAAAGTTGGAATACAAATAAAAAAGTTAAAACAGTTGAGATTTATATTTTGCATGAGCCCCATTTCTTTTCCCTCTTTACATTCATTTAGAATGCCTTAATCCGATTAGTTTCTTTTTGTAATTTCTTTTTCTATTCGGAATGTCTCCTTCTGAATTTTTTAATCCCAGACACCGTAAAATTTTTCCCGTTTCTTAGTTTTTTTTTTTTTTTTTTCCCGTTTCTTAGTATTTTAGCTAACCTGTTCAGTTTTGCCTTACGATTTCATGACATTTTATTGATATTTTGTGCTTATTTTCTACTGCAATGAGTTGCATAGGATATTATGATTGTTTTTGCAGGGAAAATGTAGCAAAAAAAACAAATGGTTTTATATAGTAATATTAGTAATAGATAATAGATACTACGTAAGGGTTATTATATAGATTACTACGTATTATCCAATAATTAGTAAAAATGTGGTGTGCACATGTCCCTCAGATTTCTGGGTCTTCTGCCCATGGTTACCACTTACCACACACATATGTTTACGTCAATGCCGTGTACAAAAGTGACCAGTGTATTGCCGTGGACATAATTACATCCATACCATGACCCTTAGGAGCCTAATTGTTGAGATAAGAGAACAAGCAAGCCTTGAGGGCCAACCAGAATTTCATTAAGGAAGCTGACCAGTCCAAACCAGACCACAGGTGTGACATCCACTCCGCCAAGAGGGGGTATCACTTTTCGCGTTGCGCTCAAGAAAGGCTCTGTTGGTGCATACACTATCACGTAAGGAAATTTCCAGACAGGGAGTTTAGGGTACCATGACATCACTATCCTCATAATGAACAAGAAAGAAAACACCGATAAGAGGGGTTCAACAAAGCCAATGGCCAACTTGGCAGTGGAAGGATCCAAATCAAGGAGTGCTAATCTTTGCACCAAAGCTAATGCTTGTGAGTTGAAGCACTGCCCAGCATTGGATTTCATGAATTGAACCCCTGGAGGAACTGAAACTTGAAAAGAGCATGAGGTTTTATGCCTTGCTTTCTCCCATTGTCGACTACCCTTTTTAAATGATGGAAGCTTTCCTGAAGATATTAAAGCAATATATTGTGTTATGCGTTACAGGCTAAATGAATGTCAGCAATTTCAACTTAACAGAGTCTTAGAGTGTTTGTTTGCAAAGGAAACTAGCAATCTCCTTGCAAAGCAAAAATGCAGACCCTGTTATAAATGAAAATTTAGCTTCAGGAAAATTAACACATGCAAATCCACCCCTATAAAGCATCAATTAAAGAAATCCTTTCCATACAGCGAAACAATTGTAGTATGGATCCTTACAATTGATAAGATAAAGAATAAAATACAGAAAGCAGGCAATACTACCAAGTCAGTCATTCACACAAACCTAATTGTCTATATAAACACTCTCCATTCCAAAATCTTTGTGTTCCTACATCTTTTGTTTTCTGTTTTAACATTTGGTCCATACCACAACACAAAAGAATGTATGGTCATCACCCAGCCATACTCCCAAATTAATTACGGTTTCAGAAAAGTGCACATATATTACATAACATTCCAAACAGATCATCTTTTTCCGGTAAAAAGTTTGACATGCATCTTTTTTTCAAAACATTAAAGCATTTAATGTGAGAAGAATTAATGTAGACATATTTGAAAGATCAAATCGAAAGAATTAAAGCATTAATCTTCTTGATCTTTCATTATTAAAACTTGCAGTTTGGCTTAAAAAATGGAAAGATCAATGCAAAATATTGAATGAATTCCTAAACCACACTTATTTGAGGGGTGGCTATAAGGACGATCAATTTGGCACGTGAGTATAAGAAAAAGAGAGCAATACAGACCATGTGCACCACCCACTCCAAGAGCTGGTATGATAAGAGATGAAATTGAGTCGGTGATAAGCATCCTCACCCTGCAGCCTGTCTGCACTTGAAATCCCAGTAAGTATCAGGGCATATCAAAATCCTACACTCTGCTACAGCATAAAACTCCAATTTCTATTACTACTTGAGGATTGAAGACAGGTAGGAGTTCGCCGGAAACGTACGAAGAACAGCGACGATTTGATGGTCGAGCCGATAAGAAGAGTGATAGATGGGTTCAAAATTCTACGGTGTAATACAGTTGTGGAACGAAAGCGCCATTTGGTGAGCCCCACGTTCACTGCTGTTTAGTTTTACTTATGTTTTTTGAGTTTTTTCCGTATTAATGCTAATTAATTAAGTATTTACGAAAATAGGGTTGGGTTAAAAGTATTTACGGATATACTGCTGGGCTCAAGGTAGTCAAAAGCGAGCGCCTGGGCGCTTAAGCGCACCAGGCGCAGCGCACATCAGCCCTATCGACTTAACAAAGGCCAGGCGCAGCTATCAGTGTAAGGTGCAGGTTATGCGCAGAAGCGCAGGAGCGCTGAAGCGCTAAAAAGCGCTCGCTAATCTCGCCTGGGGTGGAAACACACGTTTAAGCCTAATATTTTAGTTTCAAACCTTTTTAAATCAGAAGCCCATATCTTTAATATGATAAAGCCCAATTAAGTATCTAAATAAAAGGTCAAAATGATGTAAATTTGCGTTAATCAACACAAGCCACAGTTTTGGTGTTCGCTACTCAAGTCGTCAACTCTCCTGCTCTGCTCTACTTACATTACCTCAGTCTTTGCTATCTCCACAACAACCGCAGAAGCTGCCAGCACAATCAATGACAGTAAGTTTTCTTATCCTTCACTGTTCCATTTTCTTTGTTTTTTCTTTTTTCAGCATCTACTTCTTAAAAACTCTATACAAATCAAACATATGTATTTGTAAACTACCAGTTTAGTGGTCTATCATGTGTGACTCTTCATTGTTCCATTTTGTAATCATTTAATTAGAAAATATTTTCCATTCTTCTAATTATTGTTCCATTTATCAACATTTTCTTATTTGATATTTTTATTCATGTACACTTCATATAATCTAATCATTGAATAGTTTCATGAAGTATACTGTATAAATAATATCTGCCTTGTACATTTACAGGACACGAAATGTCGAACTTCAGCCACAGGTCCTGAAGCTGCCAAATCAGGAAAAACAAACCCAGCTCTTGAAAGCTAAATTTTACTTGGCTTATAAAAATGATGCAAATGCATGAATTTATTTTGGTGAATCATGAATTTATTTTTTAGAAACATGACTTTTTAATGTTGTTGGTTCAATATGATGTTATATACATCATGTTTGATACTTGCATAATAGTATATGTGATATTTTATAAGTAATGCGCCTTACATGAGTCAGACGAGCGCTTTTTTGCGCCTTGCGCCTCAGGCGATGGAAGTACTCCGTCGCCTTGAGTGCGCCTCACGACTTTGACTACCTTGGCTGGGCTTAACCCTGGTCGGGGTAAGTTTTTTTCCGTTTGGCGACTTATAAGTCGCCCAACCGTTTGACGACTTACCCATAAATTAAAAAACCAGGATAAGCTATTAAAAAAAAAAGAGGGGCAAAATTGTCTTTTGAGGCCCGCTGAATTTTACGACTATCGTGTCCGCAGGTCGCCTGCGCAGGGGGGTGCGAATTTTCGATTCTGAACTAGAAGCCGGAATTCTTGTGCGCGCGAGGGCTCTCCTCTTCTCATTCACCTTTTAATACTAAGTGAAGAGTGGTTCATATTTATAGGCTCAAAAGTTCTCAAGGAGTTTAGGTGTGGGAAAGTTTAAAAGATTCTTTTTTCTCCTATACTTGAGAAGAGCATTTTTTCCATCTACCTTCTTTAAGAGCTAGTTTTTGAGCCACTTCAAACTTCAAAGTCCAAAACTCCAACACCAAAGGTCAACACTACAATCAAAGCTTTCAAGAGTCACCTTGAGATTAAAAAAAAAAATCAAGGTTAAGACTATTTTTCTCAAACTCCAAGCTACATCTCAATGTATTTTTTTATGTTTTGAAAGACTAAAAGTAGACGTTATTTACTTGCTACTATGATGATGAATTTTATGTTTTATTTATTACATGAAAAATTAAATTATCTTTTGTTCTATTAATTGTTCACAGTTCACTAGTCATGTTTGAGTTTTGATGTTTGAGTTCAAATAAAATTTTAGTACCCGTGTTTTAAATTTTTGACGTGTTTATGTTGTAGAAAGTAAATTATATGCTAATTGGCTTAATTCTTGGATGAGAAAAAATTATTCTAGGAACTGGTAAAAAGAAGGAATTGAATGGTTTAGTAATGGTTCGATTCCATAACGGTTCTTGATTTTTTAAATAGGAACCGAATCGATTTCATTAGTTAAAATTTTTGTAACGGTTCCACTCATTTTGAGTAAGAACCGAACCAGTCCTAGTCCTAATGTGAAGCTCCCTTGATTCGTTCCAAGAAAATTAAGTTGGGGTCCCTCGACCCCTTTCTTTTCTATAATTTTTCTCTGTTTTTAAACATTTATATGGATGCACAAGTGCACAAGTATATAATGTTTTCTTCTTATGAATATAATAGTTTGTGTAATTTGTCATAATTAGGAAAATTTAAATTAATGTATTATATAATATCCATTGCTGATTGTTGAATGTTGACCGTAGACGTGAGGTTGATTGAAATTTTCTGCAAATTCATGGACCTTGAGATGTAGCTTGGAGTTTGAGAAAAATAGTCTTAACCTTGATTTTTTTTTTAATCTCAAGGTGACTCTTGAAAGCTTTGATTGTAGTGTTGACCTTTGGTGTTGGAGTTTTGGACTTTGAAGTTTGAAGTGGCTCAAAAACTAGCTCTTAAAGAAGGTAGATGGAAAAAATGCTCTTCTCAAGTATAGGAGAAAAAAGAATCTTTTAAACTTTCCCACACCTAAACTCCTTGGGAACTTTTGAGCCTATAAATATGAACCACTCTTCACTTAGTATTAAAAGGTGAATGAGAAGAGGAGAGCCCTCGCGCGCACAAGAATTCCGGCTTCTAGTTCAGAATCGAAAATTCGCACCCCCCTGCGCGGTCGACCTGCGGACACGATAGTCGTAAAATTCAGCGGACCTCAAAAGACAATTTTGCCCGTTGGGCGACTTATAAGTCGCTTTGGCGACTTACCCCGACCAGGGTTAAGCCCAGCAGTATATCCGTCAATACTTTTAACCCAACCCTATTTTCGTAAATACTTAATTAATTAGCATTAATACGGAAAAAAACTCTATGTTACTATAATTTCGGATATTTATATTTTTAAAATTAATTTATATAGAACCGAATAGTCACCAAGTAATCCCGAGTACTAGGTCCTACTCGCTAATCAGATCTTGACCGAGTTGCTACCAAGTAGAGATTTAACTACTTAGCTCTCCTCACATTATCTCTAACCCCATACGCACGCATATTCATTGATTGGTTTTCATCATGCCGGACCACTGATAATATCTCACTCGCATTTTCTGTCCGGACTCTCTTGTCCTTCCCCATTTCATTAATTTCATCTCTAGCAACATTTTCATTCGATGCATTATCAATTCCAACACTAGAGATAGATTCATAAGGAATGCTAGAAGAATTATATCTTTGCATCAAAGACCTATTAGTCGAAATGATAAAGTTATCCAAACTCATACTTTTAAGTCCTAATAGTAACGAAACAAGTACCAATTGCTGAATTAGATGTCACTTAAGCAGTTAATCTTGTTACTACTTAGAAGCCTATTCATAATTTTAAGACTCAAACTCATCAAGTAAACAAAAACATATGCATTATAATACTATTTACAATTTAATCTTACAAAATCCATTCAAAAACCTAAATTAAAAGTGAAGAATTGAACATACCTCTAAAGAGGGTCTGAATCCTTTGAAGAGCGGACTGCTGGAGGCGTGGAGAAGTCACGCCACGTGCAGTGAGCCGGCGTGTGGTTGAGGGAGGCTCTGCGATTCCTGCTTGGGGTTCCTACTTTCTCCCCATTCGCGTAGCAAGTTGATCCCAATTTTAAAAGAAAAGTCACACTTTGGTTTACTGCTTCTAATTCAACTTTGTTTAGCTTTTCTTGGTTTGGGTCCTCAATTTTATTCTCATTTTTGCCACCCACTTTTCTCTATTTCCTTTATTTTGGCTTCTCTCACTTCAACTGTCCCGCCTTTTTATTTTAGAGAAAATTGGGTTTATATACACAATTAAATATATGACTTTAAGTTAATGTTAGGGATAATTAAAAATAAACTAGATAGCATGTATTAATGCCCACGTACCAGTACACTATATGATGGTTTGTTTTCCTCTGCCGTTCGCCCCGTTAATCATCCCTCTCGGCCTCTCCAATTGCATAAACACACCAAAAATCATACAGAGTATTCACGTACTCTACCTCTCGCCAATTGATCTCTTGCACCTCTGGTTTTTAATTTTTTTTAGTTTATGTCGTCATCTTCTTAAATTATCACAAAAAAAACTATAGTACTTTCCCAGGCAGAAATATCAGTCTTTTGTTCTCCATATGTGACATATACCGGTCTATGGATGTAATTTCGGATATGTACGTGCCGGACAGCCTTTGTCGCCATTGCCGTCTTCTCTTGAATTGTTGGAGTCAATGAATTTCTTTTGTTCTCCATATGTGACATATACCGGTCTATGGATGTAATTTCGGATATGTACGTGCCGGACAGCCTTTGCCGCCATTGCCGTCTTCTCTTGAATTGTTGGAGTCAATGAATTTAGTTTAAGTCTTTAAGACCTTCGTTTCGTAACATTATTATATAAAGGGAAAGTTCCCGAAATGGGACTAAAAAAGTTCGAAAATTCTAAAATAGGGCTGTCTTGTTTTTATTCCCAAAATAGGACTAATTACTACTAAATTTGGAAAATACTGCAATGTTTGAAGTCTAGTACTGCCAAAACATGGCAGTAATTAGTCCTATTTTGGGAATAAAAATATGGAAGTCCTATTTTGGAATTTTCAAACTTTTTTAGTCCCATTTTGGGTAATACGGAGTATCTCTTATATAAAAGGACCACTTATATTTGTAAACGTGATAAGGAACGGAGGTTAGATATGCTATTTAAAGTTCTATGGGTTTTATATCAACAAAAAAGTGTTATCTATTTTATTAAACAAAATAGAGGCTATTAACTTTATATTGCCTATTATTTTAGGCTATATAGCCATTTTCCCCTTTATTTTAAAATTCATTTTTCACACACTTTTTCTTAATATTTTTTTTATTTTTTATAAATTTAACATAAAATTTACCTCGAAATTGTATTTTTTTTAAAGAAACGGGGCATAAAATATACTCCATATTATAGTTGGTAGTAGTATTTTACGGGCCGAAGTAGGGGCCTTTCCCCCAGGTCCTCCACTGGTTTTTGCCACACAAAAAAAAACATTGTCGTGGATATGGAAGTGAAATGAATAAGACGTCCAAGGTTCATCATGTTTGAAATTAATTAATTCCCTTTCTTTTAGAAAAAATAAGTTGGAAAGAGTGAAGATAAAAAACTGGAAGGAAATATATTTTGGGAGGTAAAAAATATAAAAGATTATTAGCTAAATATACCCTCAACTATCATTAAATTCACAAATATATCCTATACTTTAAATTTTATTATAAAAAGACTCAAACTTCAATTTTTCTAACCATTACACTTTCTATACATGAATTAGTAAAACTTAAGAAGAAAATCATATTTACATTTCATATTTTTTCACTTCTTTTAGTTTAAGTTTACAAACTTGTATTGATTATATGATTATATCTTAGTGGTATATTGTTAAAAATGTGTAATTTTGAAAAAACAAAAAAGAAAAGCATTATTGTTGAAAAAGATGAAGTTTGAGTCTTTTTTTAATAAAAGTGAAAGAATAAGATAGATTTGTAAATTTGATGATAATTTGGGATAAAATAAGCTAATAATCCAAATATAAACTTAAACTCTATGTTTATAGTTGTCTATGTTCTTAACTCATTTAGTTTATTTGTTTATTTTAATTATATAAGAACTAGGATAACTACATATATACAAACAACTAACACAGCAACCACATTTCATTTTCATTTGTTTTCTTAATTTTAAAATTTTGGAGCCATTTTGAAAAAATAATAATAATTAAAGAAGTTATGTTACTTCTGTTGTTATTGTTCAAGTAAAAATAAAGGAGAAAACAGGTGGAGTTGCTTGATTGAAGAGGACAGTACAACTTTTGGCAAATGGACTTTACTTTAGGGATTTCCATCAGTTTACTTTAGGCAGGCCCGGCCCGGCCCAGGTGCAATTGGTGCACTAGCACAGGGCCCCCAATCCTAAGAGGGCCTCCAATTTTTAATACGGAGTATCATTGTATTATACCTAGGCCCAATAAGTTTTTTTTTTTACTTTAGGCAGCGGCCCAAACCGGTGCTATTTGTGAAGCGCGTCTTGCTTGGCCCAGTCAGGATTAGGTCCGGAAAAAAGTAAACATCCAGTTACAAATTGGAAAATAGTTGGACATGGGAATCTATCCAGAGTTCCCTATGCGTAATAGCTGACCTTATACCATCGAAATGAGTAGAGCTGTTTGTTTGCTCTTTTCTTTAAGCATACTTGTACCTTTCCTAATAAATTGTTGGGAGTTAAACTAATTTTGCTAGTTCTTAGTATTATTAGTTTAGGTGATTCTCCCTCTCCCCCTCCCTTTTCTTATTATGGCTCTTTCCCTTCTAGATCTCTCAAAAAAATAGCCTTCATCTTCATCCATCTTTTATATGTTCTTCTAATCGGATGCACATAAAACCAAGATGCCCTTTCTTTAGTCTTATTTTGGTGTTGTGTGTATATTCTTTTTATCTTCTTATTGCAATACATGTTCAAAACATATATGACTTGATTTAATTAAAATAGAAATACATACAAAGAAATTAGATAAATATGAACTGAACAACACCTTAGCGGCTAAGCCTATGATGAATTTTCTTTTGTGCTTGTGTAAATTTAAAAATGAAAACAGTTTATTGTCTTCAATACTCATACTTCTAGGTATAATAACTCTCATAAGCCAAAAAAACAACAGCAAGGAGATATTGTGACACCAAAATTGATGAAGAAGACAAATGCCATTTTAGTAACTAGCTAGACTAGATTAGTCTGTTGTCTTCAATATGCACCACCTGCTTCTTCCTGTGCCTCTTGCCCAAATGGTTAAACCATCCAATCCCTTTGATAGCTTTGGAAATCTTTTTAAGATTAGACTTTCCCATCCCCCCCATGTTCACCTTCCTGGCAGCTGATAACTTCTTGAGTGCCTGCAAGCAACACAGCTCATCCATCATCACCATCTCCCTTTCATCATCATCACTCTCTTTGCTATATGATGATGACCTGCTTGTCCCCATTTCTTCATCATCCCCTCTTTTCTTGCTTTTCCTCATCTGATCTCCCATTGATTCTTCCTCTACGGCGTGTATCGCGGCAGGGCTAGGGATGCTCCTGATCGACTCCGTCTCGTGCATTTCCCACAATAAGTCCATCCCTTCTCCGCTGCACCGCCTCTCCTCGTACATCCTCCACCCCAATGTCATCTTCCCCGCTACCGTGGGCTTTCGCTCTCTACTTCTCATGGGAAAGGAGGCAGCTTTATGAGATTTGTAGTTTCTTGATTTTGGAGTTTCTGTATGGCAACCCTCCATTGCCTCTGCAGTAGGTGCATTACTTTCTTCATCAGCTTCTTCTGATGAATAGTACATCTCATCCTCATCCTCATCCTCATCCTCCACTGATGACAATGATGATAAACATTGATCCACCAAGAACTGGACTTGGTTTTCTTGAGCACCCATTGCTTCATCAGGACATTGCAAAGCTATCTTCTTCTCATAAGCTTCAAAACCCTCAAATGTATCCAAAATCCCATCACTCCCATCATCTATAAACTTTGACCGCTGCAATCTTTTCATCACAGCAAGAGGATCAGTACTGTTATGATCACTGCCGGCAGGGTGGGGAAGGAGGAACAGGGAAGCGGTAGTGAGGAGAAGAGGGAAGAGATATGTGAGGGCTGTGAGGATTTGAGAAGGGGTGAAAAGGACTAGAAAGTATGATGAGAAGTAGAGAGGGTGGGAGAGAACTAAAGAACAGAGTTGGGACAAATCAGCGATGAGGTGGAGGAGGACGGAGGAGAACCACCGTGTGTTGGGCGGAGGAGAAGTGGTGTGCTTTGATAGGCACATCAGGTCGGACATGTTGTGTAGAAGTAGAATTGGGAAGAGGTGAAGGAATTGAATGGTGGAAAGGGTGGGACTGGGGAGGGAAAAAGAAGAGGGAATTGGTGATGATGATGGCGGATAAGGCGGCGTGAATAACGGGGAAGGGAGGAATTTGCTTCACAAACTTTTTTCTCCTTTAAGCAACTTTATTTGTTGAATGAATAAAGTGAAGGCACATGAATGGTTAAGGGAAAGATGTTTTTTGACATTAGTATTTTCGGTTATTGTGCATAGAAGAATTAATAAATATCCCGTACAAGAAAAGATTATCACAGTACAAACATCAATTTTTTATTGGCTTAAAAACTACACAGCCATGTTTCGTGTACACATTTATTTGTGCATGTCTCATACACATGTCAGTGAACAAGTTAATTTTTATCTATGACGATTCACACATAAAATATGTTACTGTGAAATTTAAACTTTTTATCTTCAAATAATTTAATAAAATGAACTGCTTAATATGTTACTGTCAAAGTTTAAAATCATTTCTATTTTTAAATAAAATGATTTGTTATTTCTGACACTTTAATGTATCAATACTTTTTTAGAGCTCTTCAATTATAAAATCAAAGTTATTTTCATTGTTTAAACTTAGAATATACGAGTAATAGATTTAAATGTCAGCATGTTACACATGTACGGAGTATGTATTAATGGAATTTTTTAAATAAAAAAAGTTTCGCAGAGCTCTATAGTAGTGAAAAAAAATCGACCTAGTGGGAAAAAATTCGCCCGCTACACTAGTGAGAAAATTGGTTTTTTTTACATAAATATTACCAAAATAAACTCATTTACTTAAATATGACTAATAATTACTTAAAAATTGAATATAAGTTACTATGATTTACTAGTCACTAGTCACATTTTTGTAAAAAAAAAAATCTTAATTTTAGTCACAAAAACGTAGTTATTTTGGGAAAAAATCACTCCCCTGAACTAAAGAAAAAAAATTGTCCGTTGACTCGAAATTCCGGACTTGAACCTGACTATCCGATGGTGTTGGAGATCATCTAACCGGATGCCGTGTCATCCTTTTGCCGGTAAAAAGGTTGGTTCGATGTGATTTAAAAAAAAAATGACAAATTCTTTACAAAGATGATGAAGTGATTTAAAGCTTCTTTAGACGCGTGAACTTCATATTTTGGGTTCTTATTTTTTAGGCTTTGTTCTATAGAACCTAATCAACGTCTTAAAATTGCATTGAATCAAGGTTTTGGATGCAATGGGATATTTTTACACACGTTCGTTTTTTATGGTACATACGTTCATGAGTTCATCCATAGTCTAATTTAGTATTGACGGTGGGTATGTTTCGAACATCAATCTCAAATTCTCAATTCATCTAAAAGAAAAACATGCCATATGATATTGTTCCTAACCCGATTATTTATTTTAAAATAATTACAAATCTATAACTAAAATAAAAGATTTTAATAAAAATGACTTCTTAAGTGTAGTGACTAATAATAATGTTAATAATCATAGTGAGTTTTTTCCCAGAATAATGTTGATTAAATAAATAATTTCTGAAATATTATTTGATTAAAAATAATTCCCAAAATACTGTTGGAATTAACACAATTAAGGAAAGTCGTCACGCGTTGTGGCGGTTCTTCTATAAGGTGAGCTTTTGCGATTCTCAACAGGAAATCATCTCAACAATTGTGAAATCAAGGGGAAAATGGATATAGTGTACTCGTAGACTATGGATATATGGCCGCCTCTCAGTATTTCATGACAACTACATTCATGGCATGGTCTTCTCAGGCACTATGACGTGATACAATTGTTCTTCAGCCTCGTATAGTAACCAACGCAGATGCCGCCGGCCATAGGCACAACCACAGCCACATGACCTTTATGATGATGATCACGTTGACTTGTGATATTTGTATTGTGCATTATTGTGTGAAACATGCACTAGCTGATCGAATTACTTTGTGAAACACTAGATTTATTATCAACTTTATATGGTATTTCAAGTATTGTGATCCAATGTAGTTTCATTGGTTCTTTTTAGGTGTCGGATACATGTTGTTTTTGTAGAAATGTATATTAATTGCAAAGATCATGTGTTTGTTTTTTTGAGTTGAATGTACTCTAATGAGTAGGTTTTTGTTGACTGCATTGTTAGAAGTAGAGTTTTTTCGTTTAATGGCATGTGTGTGTCTTTACTGATCATAAGAGCCATCACTTAGAGTAGCGACTTTTGTATTGCATAGAAGAACCGCCACTTCGAGTGACGGCTTTCTTTAATTGTGGTTAACCCCAACCGTATTTTGGAAATTATTTTTAATCCAATAATATTTCGAGAATTACTTGTTTAATTAGCATTATTCCAGAATAAACTCCGTCGTAGTTTACTTTTGATTTTTACATTTAAGTGATCATGACACTATAATCATGATAACTTTAGTCATATTTTTATAAATGACTAATTTTTGCTTATGTGATACTATGCAGTGGCGGATCCAGAAATTAATCTTATTGGGGGCATAATAACATATAGAGAATGAAGATATGCTACATTCCCAATTGATTCAACTTATAAAATCAAGTTCATTTTGTTGTTTATTGGCATGCCCATAAAATTTTAAGTTGTTTGGAAATTTCAATTTGATAAATATCACGTAGCAAAAGGTTAGTGGGGATTGGGAAAGGGGAAGAATTATTGGGGGCAAAAGAAAAAAGCTATTGGGGGCATATTATTTCATTTAAAATAAAAGTACTAAAATTAGTATATATTTTCCTTGCTCAAAAAAAGTTATTGGGGGCAAGTGCCCCCATACCTCTCAAGCTACATCCGCCCCTGATACTATGTATTTATGAAAATACTTCTTTATTGTATACATGATTTAATCTCAATGCCGTTTAGTACGATGTATTATTGACAAATCCCAAAACCAACTCAAATTCAGTTTTATAAACATATAAAGGGGTTAAACTGTTAAAGTATATACTAGGGACACTATGCTAACTTTGCTAAGTAGACTAGATCTAATAAATTACTCCAACCGTCGCAACAAAAGCTTTAGAAAAGCTCCTTTGGGAGATTTTCATATCTTTATCTTATCTCAATTTGTCAACTCAAACCAATAAAGGGTAGGCATAATTTCGCACATTTTACCAATTCAAACCATTTGCCGAACAATGACTAGCAGCAATTGTTTTTTCTCTTATTCTGTTACCTTAGATGCAATTTAAATTATACAACTATAATGTGGTGGTGGATTTTATGTGATCCATCATACGTGTCATATGAGACACATGAAGAGAAGACTGTTTTACATAAGAGCATGAAAAGTGGGGTCGGGAAAAAAATGAAAGAGAGATAAATTGGTAAATTGAGTATATGACAAATTACAAAATTGCAAGTGGGTTAGAGATCATTAATATTTTCCTTTCTCCTGTTATGTAGTGCTGGACTCGGGCCAGTTCGGGGTCGGGCCTAGCTGCCGGTTAGGAAATGTTGGGCCTGGGACCGGCCCGGGTAGCCACCACTCACCAGGTCCGGTCCGGGTCTGGGCCGGGCCTCGGGCCTCTTACATTTTTTTTTTCCTTTTTCTAATTACCCCCGACCCCCCCCCCCCTAACCCCCAACCCCCCAAACCACCCCAAATGGCCCAAAATATCCAGCCCAACCCGGGGATTTAAAAAAAAAGTTGAAAAAAAAGCCCGGAATCAGGCCCGGACCGGCCGGGCCGGTTCATGTTTTGGGTGACCCAAGCCCGGACCGGAAACCCCTCGGGTCGGGCCTACCCGGACCGGTCACTGGCCGGGCCACCGGGTCGGGCCGGAAAAGTGCCGGTCCCGAGCCGGTTCCAGGTCGGGCCACCCGGCCCGAGTCCACCACTACTGATATGTAACTTTAACTGGGATAGTATCAGTAGCTTTAGATTTGGGTTTTCCAGCCCATTGCCCCTTAGGAAACGTAATAGCTTTCACTGGTTCCCGTTTAGGGCATTTATTCTTCTCGTGCCCTAGATGCAGACAATGTAGGCAATACATTGGTCTGTTTTCATAAACCACAGGCTGAGCAAAACCGGATGATCTACATTGGATCCAGACCTGATTCGACATCTCCTTTGTGAGATCAAGCTCGACACATATCCGTGCTACCGATGGCCTTGAGAGGTTGGCAGTATGCGAGTCCAATAGCAGTGGGTTACCGATCAACCCCGCAATCTGAAACAATGCTCTTCGATCATGAAGATGTATAGGAAGGCCTTTAAAAGCCAGCCAAACTGGCACAATAGGCGATTCAACGTTCGACCGAAAATCGGGATACCATTTAGTAACTCTCATAGTGTAGCCATAGATCGACCAGGCTTGACGAGATTATTTGATATACTAGACTAGGATCAAAATATGACATTCATATTATTTTTGAAATTCAAGATTGACCGACAGTAAAATCAAATGTCCCCTATTAATTAGTTCAATAATAAAAACATAATAGAGCTAATAGCTTCTAAGCCTTACAAACTCCTAAACTCCAACATGGCCATACATACGACATAAAAAGGAAAGAGAACTTTAAAACCAGATAAAATAGCTCAGAAATTTAAACAATTTATGCGTAGTATAATTCACCGATGTCATAACAAAAGTGAGATAATGGTCCGAAACAGTTACTAGTTTCTTAATGAAAAAGCATTGTGCATATATAAGCAGTAGGCCAAACAACTACTCATTCATAACTGGTTTGTTTTCATTTGCTTTTGGCTTCTGATCTTTTGGCCTTTGCTCTTCAGTTTTCCTATAAGTACGTTTGAACATCAGAACAAGAACAAGAAACGTATCATACACTGATACACATAGGTTATGAAAAAAACTCCAGCTTGAAGAATGTTGAAATGGAAAATTAATTATAAAGATCAAGTGAAACCCATTATTAGTTGAAATGAAGTAAAATATTCCAACTACAACAATCACCTTTGAACTCCTTGTGAGCCTAAATTAGCAAACTAAGCCTCTAGGTTGTTTTCGCAATAAACAACAACTAAATGGCATTTTAGAAGTATAATTAACCGTTCTAAACATTTTAAAGGATCCTGAAGTAATTTTCAGTTGAAAGTTGAAACATGATACTGCAATTTGGTTTAGTTGAGCAATGATTGGCTAGAGAGGCAGTGGTACTCCTTTCGCCCCTTAAAAACTCCGCAATTGCCGCTTTTCGTTGTCTCAAAACAAACTTCTTTCTTTCATTACTTGGTTAACCTTTTCAAGTCAATGAATAATACGAGTACTACTACTTATATTCCGACCTTAAAAGGCGTATCAATCGCTTTTCATGGGGCACATAAAATATGTGCCAAACATAGTTTTCAAATTGTGAAATTTGATCGGTTTTTGAATCACAAAGTCTGAGTCGATTTGTAATGTATGCCTCGAGTGAAATGCATAAAAGGTATCTTAACTATTCGTATTGTTGCATTTAGTACCTTAACTCTTAAATGAATCAAATCAGTAGCACAATTATAAATAGGGAAAATGGAAACTAATAATCCAACCTTTTAGCGGTCTTCTTACAATAGTCCCACCTTTTGATTATTCATGAATAATCCAACCTTTGCATCTCATCTTCATTCACTGGTTCCTGGCCGGTTGATGACCTACTATTCCAAGTTATTTTCTTATCTTTGCAAACCATTATACCATAAATCTCACATTTCACAAAGATAATATTTTGCAAAGATAAGAAAATAACTAGGAATGGCAGGTCATCAACCGGTCAGGGACCAATGAATGAAGATGAGGTGCAAAGGTTGGATTATTCATGAATAATCAAAAGGTGAGACTATTGTAAAAAGACCGCTAAAAGGTTGGATTATTAGTTTCCATTTTCCCTTATAAAAAAATGTTTCAACCGACAAGATTATTCAAATTTGTGTTCTAAAAATCCTGCGTGGTAGCCAAAATTCCCTTTTAAAGTCCACTATAGCACTATAGTTACTTGTGGCCATGTCATCATCGTAGGGTCATAGGGTGGACTCTTTGCAGAGATTGTTTTTGTCACCACATAGGATTTTTTTTGCCGAAAATTTGAATTGTATTGCCGGTTGAAACATTTACGCATAATTATGGTACTAATTTGTTTCATTTAAGAGTTAAATGTACAACGGTGCAACAATACCATTAGTGAATGTATCATTTATGCATTTTATCTGTACCACTCCAAAGCATTTACGGAGCATGAAAGCTAGGACGGCAAAACTCATACCTAGAAGATGAAGAAATTGTCAAAAGATTGAAAGTAAGTACTCAAAAGTTAATATATCATTGAAGATATAGTAAAATGCTTCTTTTAAAAAATAGTAAAATGCTAAATTAAATTAACCCACTGTCCCACATTTGACTCATATCCTTTAAAGATACTTAGATACTCATACAAGTATGTTATTATGTTTTAGGAATCCTAAAGCAGAACGAATCAAATTGTCCATCAATGTACAGCTCATAGGAATAAAATGTCCATAGACATATAATTAAACCTTCCTTTTGTTATACGAAAATTCTAGCACAGCTAACCGTAGACTTCATAAGTGTTTTTTCCTCTAGGTAAAAAAGTACTTTAACTTCAAAAGAAGGATTTGGAAATGAAATGAAAAAAGCTTTTTCTCATTTAGCTGTAAAGATAACTTTGTGCAGATCTAGTAGCAAACCATAGCCGGTATTTAATGCTTGAAACCTTAAAAGAGAAACTATTTCTTATTAAAGTACTAAAATAGCATAATATTAATAGACAGAAAGCACTCGTGCTTCTATAAATAAAACTAGAAATGAGGACTGGTTTCCTTGGAGGCTTGGAGAAAAAGTACACCCTTTGTTCTTTATTAGATGCACAGTTCAACTTTTGTACTATTTGCATATTCTATTTTCACAATATTTTATTTACCGTGTATTGAAAGAAACATATTTTGACAATAATTTTTTGTTTTTATTTTTACCTATAGAAAATCAAATAACATTAGTGTAGTCCTTGCAGATATTATGAGTTCAGGGTATTATACAAACACTCTTTTTAATTTTTATAACAAGAATAAAGAGTGTGAATGTAAACTTACCAGAACAGTCTCCCCCAGCTAATTCACTGCATTGTCCCTAGTGCCCACCCATATCTCCACCATGGGGTGTATCCTTATTCATGTGATCGCCGCCATCCCTGCCTCCACCACTGAGCTCGAACCTCCAAAATAACCCCATGCAGTGGGGTCATACCAAGAGGGTGTGGGAGGGGAGCGGCCATAGATGCACACCCACCCTGGTGTGCCACATAGGAATATATAGGACCATAGGTCTTCCGTTGGTCTTCCTCATATCTCTGTCGGTCCTCTTCATACCTACGTCAGTCTGCTTGTCTTTGCCCCTCTACCCTCTCAAAGTTCTGTATCTACTCATTACGATACAATCCAACTTCCTCCCAAAGTTGGGTGTAGTTGTTGTTGAGCATGGCCATGCTATCGAGCATTTGTTGCTCGAACGGTGAGTAGTGAAATGCTTGAGCCTGAGGTTGTGACTGTGATTGTTCGGGAATGAGTGGAGGTTGTTTATTGGCGTCATGGTCTTGTATGAGCTCTTCATAATGTGTTGAGATTGCCCCGGGGAGACAATAGTGACGACCATCACCGATTTGGTGATCCACGATATCCAGGGGAAGGTCAGGCGAGGATATTGGAGAAAGATGGTACTACGTAGGATGATGAGCCAATTATAGATTTGTGCTCCGGTGGGTGTCATGTGTGAGAGAGCCAGATCGTGGATTTTTTGTACAAGCCAAGATGTGCAACTTAGTTGTTTTGAGGTAATGGGGTCTGGGTCTACAAAACCATATAAAGTAGCTATAGTGTGATTAGGCCCCCATTAAAATTTCTCGTGTTGATGTCATGTTGTAGAAATGAGTTCATAAGATGGAGGCAACATCAACTTAATTTGGGCCAGACAAAACAGCTTGTGCAAGAACACACAAATACCAAATCCGCGTGTGATGATTATTCGGTCTTTCAAAAAAATAATTTGACAAAAATTTTAAGAATATTCGGAAGACCGGATGTTGCACACGATTCACACTTAGCTTAGAAAGATCAACCGCAGTCTTTCCTGTCATTCTTTTCCACAACACATACCCCACAGCAGAATCATACGCACGTGCTTCATCAAACAATGGGTGGCCAAAATGTTGAGCAAAATTCTCTTTTGATTAATGAACGGTCCTCATTGAGTAAACGAAAGATGATTAAGTCATTTGCATGACCATTCTCATCCTTGTTATACACAAATGAGCTAAAAAAAATCATAAACCAAATGAGAATAGGTCACATATTGCATTTCAAATATCCTATTCATTCCAATCCTTGCAAATATGTCACGCATAATGGTATCAATTCAAAGTAGTGCTAAGGTAGTTAGGCACATGAAACACGATTGTTTTACCTCTCTTTGTTTTTGTTCAACGAATCGATTTTTTTGAGCCTTCGTAGCCAATTCCACACTTTCATAGCCCGACACTGGTGAGACAGCTCGATGTCCTCTTGAAGAAGAAGCTTTTGACTTTTTTGGAGCCATGGAAGTAGTTTTTTTGGGTATTTTTATTGGGTATTTACGGACTTGGCTAGGGAAGGATTTGAAACTTTGGATTTTGGGTGGTTTGTGAGTATGGAATTGAAAAGGATGATGAGGAGAGCAAGAATATGGTATTGGTTGAGAATTTTTGGCTTGATTTCGGACCTTGAATGTCCCAAAATGGGGGTTTTCGAGTTCGGGATAGGGTGTTTTTGGGTTTGGTTAATTTTGTGGATTTTGGAAGGATTTATGGGTATGAAATGGAACCCGATCAGGTACTTTCATTAAATACAACACCCACCCCAATCACCCGGGCGAGGAGGGGGGATAAAGCTAAATTGTTATAAACACCTGACCGGGCCTCAAAACACACCCGATCGGGTTTTTATAACGGGAAGCTACTCCCATGCCGTGATACTTAAACTCGACCGGGCGAATAAATTCTTTCAGAATCCGGCCCCTGCGGTAAAACACCAGACCGGGTAACACCAATCTACATGGCCGGTTACTGTGAGCTTTTGAAAACCGGGCCACTGCTTTGCAAATTCGACCAGGTCAACCCACCAACCTGGGCGGACAAAAAATTGATAAAAAGTGTGAATTAACTAGTACCCGACTGGGAGCCCCACTTCACCCGGCCGGGTTTGCTATCCAGAGGCCACTGCCTTCATAAACACTGTAAACCCGACCGGGTCAAAACTCCACCCGGTCGGGTGATCAGGAATCACTCCATAAACCAGACAACCAAAATCCTTTCTTTCCATTTTGATCATCTTCAACATACGAAACCCTCGCCAATTTTCCTCCATGGTCAAGCTCTTAACCTTCGATTCTTCCCCATTTTCCCACCAAATCCACCAAACAAAATCATTTTCTTCATCTTCTCCACTCCCTCTTCCATTCTATACCCATAAATCCCTCAAAAATCCACAATATCAATCAAACCCAAAAAACCCCTACCCAAACTCGAAAGCCCCCGTTTTTGGACATTCAAGGTCCGAAATCAAACAAAAAAATCTCAACCAATACCATATTATTGCTCTCCTCATCATCCTCTTCAATTCCATACCCACAAACCACCCAAAATCCAAAGTTCCAAATCCTACCCTAGCCAAGTCCGAAAATACCCAATAACAATACCCAAAAAATCTACTTCCATGGCTCCGAAAAAGTCAAAAACTTCTTCAAGAGGACACCGAGCTATCTCACCGGTGCCGGGCTATGAAAGTGTGGATTTGGCTACGGAGGCTCAAAAGAAACGATTCGTTGAACAAACACAAAGGGAGGTAAAACAATCTTGTTTCATGTGCCTAACTACCTTAGCACTACTTTGGATTGATACCATTATGTGTGACATATTTGCAAGGATTGGAACGAATAGGATATTTGAAATGCAATATGTGACATATCCTCATTTGGTTTATGATTTTTTTAGCTCATTTGTGTATACCAAGGATGAGAATGATTATGCAAATGACATAATCACCTTTCGTTTACTCAATGAGGACCGTTCATTAACCAAAAGAGAATTTTGCTCAACATTTTGGTCTCCCATTGTTTGATGAAGCACGTGTGTATGATTCTCTTGTGGGGTATGAGTTGTGGAAAAGAATGACAGGAAAGACTGCAGTTGATCATCTTGTGGAGTCTTCCAAATATTCTTAAAATTTTTGTCAAATTGTTTTCTCGGAAGACCGAATAATCATCACACGCGGATTTGGGATTTGTGTGTTCTTGCACAAGCTGTTTTGCCTGGCCCAGATCAAGTTGATGTTGCCTCCATCTTATGGACTCATTTCTACAACATGGCAACATCAATAGGAGAAATTGTAATGAGGGCCTAATCACATATATAGCTACTTTATATGGTTTTGTAGACCCAGACCCCATTACCTCAAAACAGCTAATTTGCACATCTTGGTTTGTACAAAAAAACCACAATCTGGCTCTCTCACACAAGACACTCACCGGAGTACAAATCTATAATTGGCTCATCATCTCACGCAATACCATCTTTCTCCAAATAACCTCGCATGACCTTTCCCTGGATATCGTGGATCACCAAATCGGTGATGGTCGTCACTATTGTCTCCCCGGGGCAATCCCGACACATTATGAAGAGCCCATACAAGACCATGACGCCACTGAACAACCCCCACTCATTCTCGAACAACCACAGCCACAACCTCAGGCTCAAGCATTTCCCTACTCACCATTCGAGCAACAAATGCTCCATAGTATGGCCATGCTCAACAACAACAAAACCCAACTTTGGGAGGAAGTTGGACTGTATCGTACTGACTAGAGACAAAGCTTCGAGAGGGTAAAGGAGCAAAGACAAGCAGACTGGCATACGTATGAGGAGGACCAACAGAGATATGAGGAAGACCAACGGAGGACCTATGGTCCTATGTACTCTTATGTGGCACACCAGGGTGGGTTTGCATCTATGGCCGCTCCCCCTCCCGCACCCTCTTGGTATGACCCCCACTGCATGGGGTTATTTTGGAGGTTCGAGCTCCGATGGTGGAGGCGGGGATGGCGGCTATGGCGTCGATCACATGGATGGGGATACACACCATTGTGGAGATATGGGCGGGCATTAGGGACAATGCAATGACCCGGTCGGGTGAGGTACTTCACCCGATCGGGTGAGAAGTGACCGGGGACAATCCGGCGTGCTGAGACACAAGAACATGGCAAATGGTTTGATTTTGACCGGTATCCGGTCGGGTGGGCACTATACCCGGTCGGGTACCCGGCCAAAGGTGTTGAAAAACACCTATAAATAGCACACTTTTTCTTCACTAATTTTCATTCTTTCTTCCATACTTTTATGTTCAGTTTAGAATAGTTATCTCTTATATTTTTCTAGCATGTTTAGTCTCCAAATGAGGAGCTAAACTCTCATTTCTTGGTTTTGCTTTTGAAGCTTGTTGATTATTAAAGTTGTGAGTTATTTTCTTAACTTCTTCTATTGACTATTAATTCTTCCCTTAATCTCATTCTATATTAATGTTGGAGTATTGCTAAGTAATGATTAGTTAACGCTTCGACATTAATTATTACTAGAAACGATCAACGAACCAATGGTTAATCGTTGGTGGTTTCATAAGTAAGTAACTTAGGTTTATTAATGCACGGTCGTGGTTAATAAACTTAAGAGGGATCGATTTTGTTGGTTAAACCAAGACCGTTGTGTTGAGGTTATCAATCTCAATTGATTTCATCAAGAAGTTAAAAAGATTAAATGCTACTATTAAATCGGTATACGACGTTGTTCTATATTTGATTAATAGTAAGGGTTGTTAATGAACGGTCGTTGTTAATAACTACCTTCGATGAATTGGAGATACTCCTCGATTGAGTATTCGAGAGGGGATAAGTTATAGATATAACAATGATCGATTAAATATATCAACAAGTGAAAAGTAGCAAGGTCAAGCCCTTTATATTCTTGAATTAAATCTAATATAAGTCGTTTAACTTGTTGTTTTAATTAAGGGAAAAGGTGCAAATAGGTCCATGTACTAACAAAAAAAGGTCAAATAAGCCCTTGTTTAGGAGGCTTTGTCCGGCCGTCGTCATTTGGGGTGGTTCCCGGTGGAATTTTTTGATGAAATTAATTGAGCATCTTATTCATCAAGTCTAGTTTACTCATACCAAATTTCAGCTAAAACTTCAATCGGGAAGGCATTCAAATGAATTTTTGAAAATAACTGCGCTTCTAACTGTGCAGTTATTTTCAAGAATTCATTTGAATGTCTTCCATATTGAAGTTTTAGCTGAAATTTGGTATGAGTAAACTAGACTTAATGAGTAATATGCTCAAAAAATTTCATCAAAAAATTCCACCGGTAACCACCCCAAATGGCGACGACCGGACAGAGCCTCCTAAATAAGGGCTTATTTGACCTTTTTTGGTTAGTACATTGGTCTATTTGCACCTTTTCCCTTTAATTAATTAAATCATACAATCCCAAAACCCCCCCTTTTTATTACTAGTTAATTGAAAAGAAAGTTATTCCTTTCCCTGTGGATACGAACTCTACTCCACTGTATTACGCAAAGTGTTAGTATCGATTTATTTTGACGTACTACGACGAAGTGCTCGTAGATACAACAAGAACATCTCAGCTACTCTTGGAATTCCTACAGCAAACTTCATCTGCTAAACTTTCTTTGCTTTATCTGTATGTTTTTATTTTATTTTATCTCTTGTAATCTTCAATTTTATTAATAAATTTGGGAAGTGTTTCCCGGCACTCCCCCACCTCGTGTGGTTTATTCCGGGACCCAAAAAATGTTCAGGGTATTGGAAATACCTAGAAAACATGAGAACAATTTGACTTTTTAACCTACTTTGATTGATATAACATTCTTTCATACATCCTAACCACAAAACCTCTCACTTATCAACAATTTGGCTTTAACTATAGCTTTCCTTTCATACATTGTAACCGTAAGTCTGTTATCCAGCCCACCCATTGCAAATATATGCTCCATACCATTTATACATACATCTGCGTCAATAAAATTGCAACCGTGGCCTATAACGAGAAACATAATAATAAAAAGGTGATTAATCTCACATCCTTTATTATTAAGGCTATGATTTGATCCGGGAAATGAAATCAATCTCTAATACAAGCAATTCTGTTGTTTGGATTTACTAAAGAAATATTATACGTACATGTTTAGATTCTAAAAATTTGTAGGATAGAAACGTGCAGCATACCTCTTGTCAGAATTGCCCCCCTTTTGGCTAAGGAAGGACCGGAAAAGCGGGGAGTTGACGTCGTAAATCATCTTCGCAGTTGACTTAAGGATTGATAAAACCACAAAAATCTCCAAACCCCTAGCTCTCTCCAATTTTCCCTGAAACAAACCTTTCGATACTGGACCACATACACCAAGGCGCCCAGTTGATAATGGGCCTGTAGGATGTGCCCCATCATCAATACTGATTTGGTGCAATCCACACTAAACAGCATCTTATGCACCGAACTCGTTGCCATATAGAAATTCGACGCATTAGTCTTTGTGATTTACAAAATGTATTAAACTCCCTTATATTATAATTATTTAGAAGAATAGATTTAGCATTTAACGAATCGTTTATCTTAATATTATGATTGAATATGTAAATAGATTGGTCAAGATTCCTTAATTATTATTATTATGCAAAAATAATAATTATTTTCCATTTATTTGGAAAATAAATTTATTCACATAAGGGGTTTTGTGATGAATAATAACACATCAGGTTTTGACGCATTTTGAAAATCATAGGACTAATGCACCGATTTATAATCACAAAGGGATTTGATGCATTAAACTGTATATATACTAGATTTTGTTTATGCAAATACGTAACTCGGTTCATTTCTTTATTAATAATGTTTAGAATAAAATGAGAGAAATATGTTGAAAAATGACGTAAGAAGCAAAGTCGATAGATACTCTCTAGCTAACGCGTGCTCACCGCCTAGTGAACACAATGTTCAAATTGTTGTGACTGTCTTTAAGGGTTCAAAAATAACCTAAAAGAGATATATATACTCTTTTGTGTTCATTTTTATTAATTTAATATCACATGATCTACCACTGGTTTCAAATCCATTTCAAAATCAACTTTTTCTTGACCTAAGCTTATTATACAGTGCATGCATAACTTGTCTTGGTCCCCGAGTTCCAGCTTTTGCCGGCAATGGGGGTGCACTACACCACTCCGTTCTAGCTATCTGAAAGTGGCCACGATGATCCCGAAAGTAAATTTCCTATACCTACCTTACTTCCTTCATAAAAAAATGGTGGCAGCCACATTACACTTTTTACTAATTTTATTTTGTTCATGTATTGTTTTGTAAAAGGAGTTCCTAACTGGAACCTTCATGAAGTAAAAGAAATGTGGTCTTTTCTTTGACTTTTTAGGACGTTTTTTTCTAGTGAGAGTAATATTGTTGTAGAGTGCATTGCTTTGATGCTAGAAAGTTTTTTTTTGAAAGGGCTGACATATTATATTAATCAATACTCTCGGTGTAACCGAGAAAACAATAGAATTGAGCAACAACCAAAAAGCCTTAATCTCCTCCTAACCAACATTAACCATAAGCCCATCGGCCCTCTCAACCTTGATTAGACATAGAATAGTCCACCCCAAAAGGAGCGAGACTAATCGTTGAACATGTGAGAGGTTCGAGGCTATTAGCAGCCGAGTCAGCCTGATTGCATCCAACCAAGAACCTAGTAACTAGGATAAACCAAAAAATGCACCTACCGCCATTAGTGTTTAAACCAAATAACAACAAAATAAGAAATAGAAATCAGAAAATAGCGCAAGTAAATAAACTTTGAGTGCTGGACCAGTTGACTCCATCCTTCAAGCATCTTCTTCCAACCCCTAAACCCACAATTCTTCTGTGGTGGTGGTTCAGGAGGGGAGAAATTAAAACTACTTCTTGCTCTTTCTTTTACACTTGTATCAGGAGTTCCCCATTCCACTTCATTAGTCTACCCATGGTTAGGTGATCTCTGCCCTTTACGGCCGTCAAACAACCGTAGATTGCCACCCATTGAGTCGCCCCTTTCACCGGGGCCCAATCGCCCGTGTTCCTCCGGGATCAAAGACCGCCGGTACCACTTCCATCTCAGACACCAATAGAACCAAAATTGCCAAAACAAACAACGGATAATCAAACCTCAACATCTGGCCACAAGCGAAATCGCAAAACACCAGTCAAACCTCTGCAATCACAATTCCAGGCGGCACCTCTGCAGCGGGAGTGCACTTCCAGATAGATCTACTAGGTACATCACCAAACCCCCCTGATCACAGGTCGAGAAGAAAATCGATCAACTCTCGATCTGTGACCTTGGTCTGCGATGAAGCCTCTAAGCACGAAACTCCAACCCCTCGTCTTGCACTGAGACGGGCCAAAAAACTAGCAAACGTCAAGCGAAGGAAATTCGCGAACCCCAAATCTCGCAGACCCTAGCTGCGCCTAAAGCCTTTGATGCTAGAAAGTTATTCCTCCGTATTTCTTAAGAGGAATAGAGAAAACAGATAAGATTTTTTTTCAACAAATGATGAAACAAGGCTTCATTTATGTCACAAGGAATACAAAAATAAATAGGGAAGGAGTATAAAAATACAAATCCATATAATAATTGAATTAATGGAATCCCAAGTTTAATAACAAATTTCCTCAAGGAAAACACTGGAACAACTTGGAGGCGAAATCCCGGAAGATGGAAGCATGACCCATCGTGATTACAAGAATCAATATGAATCCCAGTTTAGATGTTCCGATTGAACCTTAGAAAGAAGAAGACCGCTGCTTGGGTTGGTTGGGGCTGAGTCAAACCATCCGAGTTCATCCATCAGCCTCCCAAACAAATGACCCACTGCATAAGCAACACCAGAAGCCATAGCTGCAACAATAACGTATTGCAGTACAGTCAGCAAATAATCCTTAAACGTATTTGCTCTGCGGGTGTAAGCTCTTCCAATGGCCAGAAAAATGATGCACACAAAAGAAGCCACTGCAACCATTAAAAGCTTCATGTCTCTATCGTCTCTCTCATGAAACGCAAATCCATAGATGGCAGGTGGGGTGAGGCCAAAGGTGAGGTATGACAACACTGCAACAATGAGATGAAGTGGAAAGTCTTTTCTTTGGCCTAATACTTCTTGGTACTCTTCTGCAGGGCGATTGCTATGCAAGTCCAAAAACTGCAATCAAACAAGTCCATTTTATGTGATTATTGTATTTCGTAATCAATTACTCCCTCTATAAAAAACATGTCATCATGGTATAATTTTCTTTAGTAAAATCAATAAAAAAAAGCTCTTAGAAATGATTAATGATCGACCATTCAGGCCTAAAACTTGTTTCCATAATTATTCAGTATATCAGCTAAAATGGCTTGGGTTTAGATGAATTTTACAAAAATATAAAATTTTACTTGATAATTGTACTCTTTTTTGGGATTAAAAAAGATTCGTGAAATTGGAATTTCTTTTTCTGGCTAGCGTACCAGATTGGCACTTGAAATATGTGTGTAAACTTGTAGTCTTAGTTGGACTGGGTTTTTCGTTAGAGTAATGAACTACTCAACTGATGTGAACAACGTAAGACACCACAAGACGGTGTGTGGTTAGGTCATACTCCGTACTATTCTTGAAATACATGTGCTCCTTGTCAAGACTTGTTATTTGAGTTGCTCATTGAGACTTGAGTTACATCATAACAAGTCCATAATGGATTATGGACTTTGGGTAGACCGGAAAAGGAACTCATTCATATAATTTTTTACACAAAAACTTTACACATTGAGAAGTTTTTATTGAACTTGGGATGGACCCGGGGCCTGGATCAAGGGCATATATTTGACTTAATACGTAGGAGCAATAAGTAACTAAGGCGCGATTTGCAGATAAGGATAGGTATTATATTTGCATACATTGTGTGCCATGATTACAAGACCGCCTATGAGATTTGCCACTCCAATAGTCAAAACATTCACTGCAAAATAATCAACAGATTTTTAAGAAAAGATTATACTGTTGGCATAAAAGGATCCATTTAGTTTTGGGATGAGAGGGTGTAAAGGATTTACGTGTGGTGGCACCAGAGGCAGCAGCTGAAGAAACCAGACTTAAGCTTGTGATTGACTCAGCTAGGCCTCCATACACTATGCTCTTGACCACCTCTATTGATTGTGAACCACTTTTTCCGGTCACTTGTATAGGATCTTGCATGCAGGTTGAAGTTCTTGCCTCGTTTGTGCTTTCATCAATTTGAATTTGCAAGTCTCGTCCTGCAATGCAGTTCAATTCCATCAAGATCAGACCGATTTTTCCACACTTCTGCTAATAGCTCTATCATAAATTCATTTGTAACTTGAATAGTACTTAAGAGTTATGATGACTTGTTAAACAATCTTGCAATCTCATACAGGTGTAATATAAAGTTACAAACTCGCATATAAAACAATGGGTCACATGTCTCACACTCTCTCACCTTTAATATTTGTAAAGCTTCCGTTCTTCTCGTCTCTAATTTCGGGTTCTTGTTTCTTTGAATCTTCCATCCATGCACCTGCATAAATTCCAGTGAGCATGATACAAGTCCCACTCCCCATCTCATTTAGTTTTGCAGTAGAATATATGAAAAACACGAGGTTAACAAAGATCAACCAGACTTAATCCGCGCTTGGTAGAACTAATTAGCTTATTCTTTTTAATTTTTTATCAACCGAATAAGTAGCATTTGCATTATTTGGCTTAATTTAATATTTCCGAATATTTTTCCTTTATAAAAATGTAGTCATTCGAACAAAGTAACCCTTTCCAAATGGGCTCTTAAAGTCTCAGTCAGATTTCATTACCTGAATGCCCTTCTCCCACGACGAAATTTCTTTCGGCAGAACTCCCCTCCGCTTTTGCGTAATACTGCCGATCATGCTTGAGTTTCTGTTTAGCTGCATCCCCATTCATTTCTGGTGATGGGGTCTCGAATTCCTTTTGTGAAGGAGTAGGAGCATCCTGACTTCCATTTGAATCATGGGGAGCTGATGAAGTATTAGCAGCACCGCTACCCTGTATATGTGCATCGCCTGGTTTCTTCTTCCCTGAAAAAGATCGAATTTGAAGAATGATCTAAGGTAACATGTCCCTATTCAAGAAAGACGCATTATATATGCAAAAAAGAATAGCTATGGATGATGATAAGAAGCACAAATGAATGAAGGAGACCTTGTGTTCCAAAAAACAAATGTTTCAAAAGAAACTAGCTAAAAAGTCCAATGGATCTAAAAGAACTAACTTTCAAATAATTTACAGAAAACTACAAAAAGAATAAGGGATAGGTTAATACTCTCATTTTTTTTATCCCGGAGAAGCCACTGGAGGTGGGGAAAGCGCCGGGGAACACTTTCCAAGTTTATTAAAAATATGAAATTACAAAACAGAGTTCAACAAGAAAATACAAATAGAAACACATTGAGAAAGTTTAACAAGTAAAATTTGGCACCCCTACAGTTGTTCCAAGTGATCGGTTGTATTTGTTGTGGAATTGGATGGCCCTTTGCAGATATGGAGGGTAAGTTTTTGCCTCCTGATGTGATGTGATAACTCTCATTAAAATAATGGAAATAATGTCAAGTGTAGGTTTTTTAATTCAAACTTAACTGATATGATGTTATGTTATTTCAATATGGAACAAACTCTTCAATACCAAGCAGCATGTGAACAGAAACTCAGCCAGATTTCATTACCTGAATGCCCTTCTCCCACGACAAAATTTCTTTCTGCAGAACTCCCCGTCGTTTTTGCATAGTCCTTCCAATTGTGCTTGAGTTTCTGTTTAGCTGCATCCCCATTCATTTCTTTCACCGATGGAGTCTCGATTTCCTTTCGTGAAGGAGTAGGAGCATTCTGAGTTCCATTTGAATCATGGGGATGTGATGAAGTATTAGCAGCACTACTACCTTGTATATGTGCATCGCCTGGCTTCTTCTTCCCTGAAGAAGATCGAATTTCAAGAATGATAAAAGACGCAATATATATGCAAAAAAGAATAGCTATGGATGACGATAAGAACCACAAATGAATGAAGAAGACCTTCCATTCCAAAACCAAGAAAAAGAATCATGTTTAAAAAACAATAGCTAAAAAGTCCAATGGATCTAAAAGAACTTTCTAATAATTGACAGAAAACTACAAAAATAATAAGAAATAGGTTAATACTCTCATTAAAGTATGAGATATAGTGTAAAGTGTAGGTTTGTTAATTCAAACTTAACCGATATGACGTTATGTTATTTCAATATGGAACAAACTCTTAAACACCAAGTAGCGTGTGAACAGAAGTAGAGGCAAACAAGAAAGTAAGAATAACTACTAACTACCTTGGTCAGAATGAGATGGTTGCGGTTGAGATGTGACAGATGTCTGTGGATTTGATGTTCTTGATCTCTGCCCAAAAATCCAGTGCAGGTCAAAGCACTTTCCTGCTTAATTTACATAAATGTATATGTTAACTACTTGTGATGATCAAATGAAAAATCAAATGAATAGGAACCTACTCCATCCGCCTCTTTAAAATTCTTGCTTTGATTTTTGAATAAATGTTTGTGAACCTTAATACTACCTCCGTCCCAGTGAAAGATTCTCATTGCAAAATGACACGTTTATTTAGACGATAATTAAGAAAGGTAATTTGAGTATATTTTGTTAAATAATGTTGATGAATATATAACGAAGTCATTGATGATAAGTGTGATGTTATAAATATATTACTTTTAATATTTGATGATGAAGTTGTCATTCAAGAGTGTTAATTGTTTCCAAAAATAGAAATGAGAACCTTTATATGGGACGTCCATAAAGGGAAGAAGGAACCTTAGAATGGGACACAGGGAGTACTTAATTATGCTTAAATAGTACACTGCTAAATTATAAAATGAAAACACTTCTGAACAATATTTAGTAATATTCCATCTATTCATTTTTACTTGCCTCGCTTTTGAACATTGAAACATTCCATTTTGATAACTTGTCATACTTTTTCATCTTTAACACATAAATACCTTATTTTAGCATCTTTTTATTCAACCTTTTTCAACATATTGACCTTCTGAGTTCTGACTCATGTTTTCTACACTATTTACTACAACTACAACTTCACTCATAGACCCTATGAACCCCACTCAAGCAATTGAACGTAAACAAATGGAACAATTATAGTTGAAATAATAAATTTTTTGAGACTTTCATTTTACTCTCTTTGTCACAGGCACGGATTTACACTACTACTCCAGTACTCCTCTGGGCTAATGTCTAGTGCAATCATATTTTTCTTAAATTTTCTAGTGCAATTTTTCTATTCTTCATTTCTTCCCGTTATTCTAAACCTTGTATAATTACTTCTATCCCAGCCTAGCTCAGAATTATGGATTCAATCCTGTTTGTCCTACTTCGGATATCTTACTACTTTTGCCACTTTCTAAAAGTGACAAATTTGTGTTTAACATCATTTATATCTCGTCTCAAGAAAAGTCAGTTACACAATTCATCTTCCTTATCTCCATTACCAGTTAAACTTGGCTAGATCTGATGGGATGAATGTAGTAGTCTCTTAAATAGTAAACATTGAGACCTTAAAAATCAAAGCATGAAGGGAGGTGGTATTTATAAATTAACACACACAATATTAATATGTATATACATACCATCAGGCAATGCACTGTTTGGTTCCTGTTTCTCTCCAGGGTTCCCATTGCTTTCATCTGCTTCTGTTCTCGAAGGGAGGAAAACTCGAAAGCATGACAGACAACCGAGCAAATCGAGCTTTTTCTCCGGATTAGGGGGCGGATCAACCCTCCTTCTTTCCCGCTTGATCCTCAGAACAACCTTGGAAATGGGGCTTCTGCAGTTTGGGCAATACGCGTCATGCGTGGCGTGCAGCTTGTCTACTGCTCTGCTGTCGAAGAACTCCAGCTCTATTACTTCATCCTCGTCCTCCGCCGGCCCGACCGAGTCTCCGGCGTCTACTGTGCCCCTCAGAGCGGCGCTCACAAGGCTCTGAATTTCCCCAACGTTTCCAATCTCAGCAGAAGAGTTTGAGCTTATTGGGGCGCCTTCAATTTCAGCTGTTTTTTGGACAGAAAAAAAAAACGTTTGGGACTCTTGTGTTATTCCAAGATTGCTTTTCTATAGAGAAATTGAAATTCTCAGAAATAGGATGGAAAGTAATGTGAAGCAAAAAAAAGTGTGTTTTTCATCAAAATAGGTTGTTAGCACGAAAATAGGTTGTTTTGGCTGTTTCTGCTGAAATTTTTGAAGTTCTGGTTGAAGTGGCTGATTCTGCTGATTTTAGAAAAAATTATTTTTAAAATATATTTTATTAATAAAATAAAGAAAAAATTATATGTAAAAATAACTAAAATGGTCATCTACGGTAACTTCAGTCAATACAGCCAGAAAAGTAACTTCAACCTTACTTTTTCTGCTTATTATACAATTCAGCGCGCGAAAGCAAAAGTTACGTGTTTGATGAAAAAGCTGACTGATAAGCCTGATAAGCTGAAAAACAACGTCAATACTTAAACTTAAAGGGAAAATGGAAACTAATAATCCAACCTTTTAGCGGTCTTCTTTCAATAATTTCACTTTTTGATTATTCATGAATAATCCAACCTTTGCACCTCATCTTCGTTCATTGGTCCCTGGTCGGTTAATGACCTACTATTCCAAGTTATTTTCTTATCTTTGCAAAATATTATCTTTGTGAAAGATGAGATTTATGGTATAATGATTTGCAAAGATAAGAAAGTAGCTTGAAATAGCAGGTCATCAACCGGTCAGGGACCAGTAAATGAAGATGAGGTGCAAAGGTTGGATTATTCATGAATAACCAAAAGGTTGGATTATTGTAAGAAGACCGCTAAAAGGTTGGATTATTAGTTTCCATTTTCCCAAACTTAAATTAAACTTAATTGAATTGCTATTTTGTAATTTAATCTAAATTTGATTTATTTAAATTTTGTATAAGTCTAATAGTATTTGAATATTATTATATGAATCTAGTATAGTTAAATTAACTATATATGGTTTGATCTTATTAGTCTTGGTCAATGTAGTCTGAATGTATCTAATCTGCTATCATATGAACGGAATCTATTATTCTCCAAGTCTTATGCAGTCCAATGAAATATGTATGGGATCTATTTTGTTTTGAATTTTTGGAAGTCTACTTAAATGTGACAAAATGTGAACCCATCTACTCTATTTTAGTTTGGCAACATTTGAAATAAGCCATGTTTTAATTTGAAGTTAGAAAAATTGTAACCAAACTTGTTTTATGAACGATATTTTTCTTCTTTCAGTGTTTTGTAGCATATCATTTGAAGGATATCGAGTCTATGATTAGAATAGGGTATGTCATAATCATTGGGAGAACGGCTGAATTAGATAAGCAGTTAAGAAATCTTAGATAAGCCATTAAAGTATTAGTGGATCAAATAAAAGCATGAATCCTTCCCCAAGCTTTTCTTAGTTATTCCATTAACTTCGTTACTTTTTCTTATTGGATAAAGGGTCAAATAGACCCTTGAACTAACTTAAAGTGTTCAATTAGTCCCTTTTATAGGAGGTTCTGCCCGGCTGTCACCAATTGGGGCGGTTCCTGGTGGAATTTTTTAATGAAATTTTTTGAACTGCTTCTTCATTAAGTCTAGTTTACTCATACCAAATTTCAGCTAAAAATTCAACCGGGAAGGCAGTCAAATAATTTTTGAAGATAACTGCGCAGTTAACTAGCGCAGTACATGTCGTCAGGGCCGGCCCAGGCCAAGTGCCAGCAGCCCAACCGCATAGGGCCCGTAAATTATGAAGGCCCAAAGTTTAAATAATCCACCTATTATTAAAAACTAATTAAAGCCCAGTAGTGAACCCACTCCTTCATTAAAAAGCCTTATATAGCCAAGGGGATTCGAACCCTGAATTCCTTCTCACGCATGCGAACTGCAAGCCACCTCAACTACTTGATCAATATGTATTTCTATATCATACAATTATTGATATAACCCATAAGATTTTAAACCCAATACCATCAACTACAATTGTTGATATTATTTTGTAATCATAATAATTTTTTGTATTGCATGTCATTATTAAATAAATTAAGTATTAGATATTTATGAAATATTCATTATATTCATAATTATATTTCTACCTATTTTAAAAAAAGGCCCACATTTTGTTTTTGCACAAGGCCCATGTTTTCTTAGGACCGGCCCTGCATGTCGTAAAATCAATTGACTGTCTTCCCGATTTACTTTTTAGCTAAAATTTGATATAAACTTAATGAAGAAAATGCTCAAAAAAAATTATCAAAAAATTCCACCGGGAACCTCCCCAATTGACGATGGCCGGGCTGAACCTCCTATATAAAGGGCTAATTGAACACTTTAAGTTAGTTCAAGGACCGGTTTGATCCTTTAGCCTTTCTTATTTGTTAAAAGAATTTGTTATTCTAATTAATCCATTCTCTTCTTTGCAACTTTCAATCATATAATTTTTACGTTAATATTTTTCATGCAGATGTGATGAATAAATTGGATCCATTTTTAACGGCTAAATTAGATAAGTAGTTAAGAAATCTTAGATAAGCCATTAAAGTATCAGTGGCTCGGATCAAATAAAAGCATGAATCTTTCCCTAAGCTTTTCTTAGTTATTCCATTAGCTTGGTCACCTTCTCTTATTAGTTAAAGAATTTGTTATTCTTATTAATTCTTTCTTTTATATTAAAGTCTCAATCACACAATTTTTAGTTTAATATATAGGGAAAAGGGTAAAAAATGAAACTAAGGTTTTTAACGGAGTTCGAATTAGACACTAAGATTCAAAGTGGATCAAATAAACACAAATTTTAACCTTTTGGTTCCTTTTGAGTTTTGAGCCACTCTTTAACAACTCCGTTAAAAGACCCTTCCAGTCGTTAAAGCTCGTTAACACCCACACCCTTTCCATCTGATTAAACAACACAACCCCTCAATGTATGAAAACTAAGTTCCTACGGGTAGAGAACGAAAAGATTAAACAACACAGCCCTTTCCAGCCTTGGCTATAGAGGGACCATACTACTACCATAGAAGTTGTGTAGTTATGCTTGCACTGCAAAAACTAAATGACAATATTCATTTTAATTTAGGCAGGAAAAAATTTCTATACCAAGTGATTTTGGAAATAAATTTCAATTTCGTATTTTGAACCGTCCATGCTTCATGTGCTCTCGCCACCCCCATTGAAGAGAAATTCAGAATTATAAACCTAACATCCTAAATCTAATAATTATGGGCAGCAGGGGACATATAATATAGCTTACTAAAGCTTCCATAGGTGTGTTGTGTGCATAAGCAACCACCATCTCCCGTATCATGATACAAGTGCAGCTATTTATTTAGCTCTAAATCAAATAATTGTGGGCAGCAGGGGACATATTATACTTCGTATTTTTAAAAGAAAATGACCGGTTCACATAGAGAAATTGTCGATTTAGATGTACGAGAGATAAACTTGTGAGCTTAAAAAGAAATCTTAGAGCTGTTTCTTTTAATCTTAGAGCTGTAATAGACTATACTTCATCTGCTTTCCGTCATTCTTTAGGAATTTCTTTGAAAATAGGAAGACTGGAAGTTGGGGCTCTAGACCCTCTCTGATTTATGTGTACCTAAGATGAGATCGATGGCCAAGCATTATCACGGAGTACTATTGTTACCTTTTCCTATGTCGGCACACTTCAATAAGGGTTGTTTGGTATTGGGATAGCATATACCGGGAGTTCGTAATCAAAAGGAAGAAGGAGAGACTTGATAACAGGGAAGGAACTAACAGAGCCGTCAAAAGGGTGGCCTAAAAGAACCTAAAGGTTAATGTGTCTGATAGCCGTGTTTGGTTGATTTTGCCTCCTAACAGTATTGTTGATGTACTAAACTTGATTTGATTAATGCCAATTAATTGCTCTCTGTTAAAAAAAAGAACCTAAAGGTTGAAATTTGTGTTTATTTGGTCTATTTAAATCTTAGTGTCTAATTTGAACTTCATTAAAAACTTAGTTAAAAATCTTAGGGCATGTTTACTAACAGAGATATTTTCCTGTTTTCTACTTCTGTTTTTCGTTCTCCAATTTTCTGTTTTTATTTTTCAGTTTTTCTATCTCCAATTTTCTGTTTCTATTTTTTAGTTTTCCATTTTCAAATCTGAAAATATGTTCATCAATTTTTTCACCCAGTTCACCAATTCCACACCCTTGACCCCTACTGTTACCACGATCTTACACTCTACCCATACTCCCCCACAACCCTTCATACCCACCCATACCTACTCATAGGGGTCGGGGTAGGGAAGTTATGGGTGGGGGTGGGGTAAGGGGTATGGTCGGGGTGGGGTGGTAAGGTGTAGGGGTAGGGGGTTGGTGGGGGCAGGGGGTTAGGGGTAAGGGTGGGGTAGTGGGTAGGGTTTGGGGTAAGGTAAAGGTAGGGTATGGAGTTGAGATAGGATGGCGGTAGGGTGGGGCCGGGACCAGGGTGGGGTCGAGGCAGGGAAGGGGTAGGGGGTAGAATGGCGGTAAGGGTGGGGGGTAGTGGGTAGGGTTGGAGTAAGGTAGGGGTAGTGGAATAGGATGGCAGTAGGGTGGGCCCGGGATCTGGGTGGGCCTCGAGATAGGGGAAGAGTAGGGTGGGGGGTAGGATGGCGGAAGGGTGGGGGTAAGATGGTGGTACGAGGGTGGGGGTAGGATGGCGGTGGGGTGGGGCCGAGGTAGGGGCATGTGGTAAGGGGTAAGGGGTAATATACAGGTGGGGGCAGGGTAGGATGGGTCGGAGTGGGGTCGAGGTGGTAGGGGTGGCAGTAGGGTAGGGTGGATCGGGGTGGGGCGAGGTAGGGGCATGTGGTAGGGGACGGGGTAGGGTCATTATAGGGAAAAATGGGTATGCGGGGTGGGGTTGGGTGGGTAGGGTAGGGTAGGGGTAAGGGGTAAGGTACGAGGATGGAGGTACCAGAATGGAATCGACATCGGAGCGGGACCGGACCCACCACTAGGTGTAAGTATGCAAATTCATTGCAGCGGCACTGTAGCATTTGCGTTTTCCAAATTTGGAAAACTAGTAAAAGTCACTTCTCCAAATCATTAAGGAGAAGAGAAACATGTCTCATTTTTTCCGTTTTGGAAAACGATTTGGTAAACGCGTTTTTCTTTTTTCCTTTATCCAGTTTTCCAGGAATTTCTTTGGTAAACACGTTTCCTGTTTTCTGTTTTCCAGTTTTCCAGTTTTCTGGAAAACTGGAAAATATCTCTGTTAGTAAACAGGCCCTTAGTGTTCCCTTTTCCCTAATATATATTGCCAATACATCAAGCTAGTGCCCCTACTCAACCTCTAATATGCTTTTTTGAAACGAAAGTATAATATGGCAGTTAGCTACTGACCTCTACTTCCAAAATGGTACCGTTTGGTGGAAAGAATAGTATGATCCTTCGAAGGATTCCCAATTTTGTAGATCCATATACACTCGTGGCATCTCCATGTTCCTTATTTAGGCGCAAAAGTTGAATTGATTATTGATGCGTAATGAATTATTATAGATTTAAATATTCGGTATATGTTTATTGGATTTTCTTAAAATATTACTAACATAAAATTTCTATATATAAAAAGTGACTACACATATACTTTTCTGACTACACATAAATTTTGACTACAATTACAATTATTAAAAGTTATTACTCCCTCCGTTCTTTTTTATTAGTCCTCTCAGGGTTTGACATGAGTTTTAATAATAAAGTAGTAGGGTAAGTATAGAGTGTGTAGGGTAAATGATAAAGTAGGAAAAATGATACTACGTATATTAAAAAGAGTAAAATGATGATAAAGTAGGAAAGAGAGTGTATTAAGAAGAGTAAAGTGATAGTAAAGTAGTTTGTAAAAAGTAAGTGGGGTAAAAGTAATAAAAGTGGATGTATCTTCTCAAAAACTTTCATTAAAGGGAAAGGAGGACAAATAAAAAACGTCCCAAAAAGAAAAGAAGAACTAATAAAAAAGAACGGAGGGAGTAATAAGTTACATTTTTTCAACTTTCGTTAGTTATTCTAATCATATATTTGGAATTATTCCATGTTAAATTCATGCAGAATAAAGTAATGCTTTTCATTTTAGGCGTTGATAACTTTTTGTTTGATTTTTAAGCTAGCTAGTTGAATTGCTTGTGTAATTGTGTTGTTTTATTTTAAGGTGATAACTCCGGTACTCATTTAAAAATGGGGTACCATACCTACCATTCACTTGACTGGTCTAAATCATTATATTATTTTTAATTTCGATTTAAATAATTCAACTGCAATATTCTCATTGGTCCATGTGAACGAAAGTATGATACCCCATGAGTACCATAGAATCTACTTTATTAATCACTCACGGACTCAAGCTAGTCTTTAGTGACCTACATTTTGTAACAAACCCGGTGTCTAATACAGTATCTTTTTATTTCTTTTTCACGTTAATATTTTTTTATGCTATTTTTTTTTTCTTCTAAGTAACTGCGTAGTAATAAACCTTATATTCAGTTTTCTAAAAGAAACTGAAATGAGCTTAGGCCTGACTCCTGAGGCGGGGAAAAAATATGGAGCATGATTCCATGATTGTAGGCATGAAAAAGACAGATATTTTAAGAGTTGCCCAATGAATATGTAAACGTAGACGCAAAAAGAGAAATTAAAACAATTATAGACCAAAGTTTGAAAGGGAGATTATGTTTTCAAACAAAAATGTGTTTAATTAATAGTAAAATAAAATCATTTGTGCAATATGTTACCAGTGTAATCTATTAATAGAAAGTAACAATTTATCATTTCTTGTTGGTAATTTTTATACATTTAAAAATCATATATTCATTGAAAATAGTAAAATTATATTTAAATTATATGAAATAATGATATATCGGTTTTTTTCTCTTCTACTTTGTCTCAATCTCTCCATTAATTATATAATTTGGATACCACCCTCATTATCCATCATTTGGTGCTTTCATTGAGAAATTTGAGCAAAATCAAGTGAGAATCCGTCTTTAGCTGACAACATTGTGACCTGTGGCTTAATCACGGATGCACTCTCAATAATGATATATCGATCACCGAGTATATATTACTAAAATAAAGAAGATGGACAAAATTTGACTTCTTATATGAATTGATTATATTAATAACTTTTAGTAACTATAACTTCATTTATCAAATCTTGCATTATAATAACCATAATGTTAATTATACTCATAATGACTTGTCAAATATTTATTTATGAATATACTTTAGATAATATTTTAAGAACGCCCTCATAATTTATTATAGAATTCAAGTACTCCGCACATTATAATTTTTTTGAAAGGAGTACTCCGCGCATTATTGATGCTTCGTTGAACTCCATCATTCTCTGTCACCTTATGTAAATTTAGAAAATTCTTTTTGTACACATCCTAACACCGTCCTTTATCCCGTCTATGTACACAATCAATTCGTTTAAAAAAGTAAATATTTTAAAAAGTGTTTGCATATAGAGACATCTTGAGTATACATGCGCCTATGGACCAAGCTAGCTAATCCGGTTGATAAATATAGATGAAAGTTCTTGAAATATTAGTAAACAAGTTTTAAAATAATTCGATATGATTATTATAATTTTTTTTAAAAAAATAGAAGTGTCATGTCAATATATGTACTATCATCTTGGAGTCATTACATTCAAACAATTGCAATACTAGACCTTAACATAACAACATACGGAGTATTACATTATTTTTCAATTATAACAGTAGGCCAGTAGCCACTCCTATTTCAAGAAGAAAAAACATACTCTTAGTAGCTCAATTTTGAAATCCCAAAACTATTTAATCCTATTTCGGACAATTTGCATAAATATAATCCTTCCCCAAAATACTATGGGGTTTTGCCCCCAATATTACTATATTAAAGCTAATTTTCATAAAAGTGACCACATTTATATTAAGACAAAAATGTGACCAAGATGCTTATTCATGTCACTGTCAGATGTAACTGTCACCGCCACTTCCCGTGTCACTGCCACCGCCACCACCAGTGTCACTATTGCCGCCATCGGCCATAGTGACATCTCCGAAATGACATTTCCGCCCCAAATTCTGGTCATAGTGACACCAATACATTTACATCCTCTACTACCTTCGGGTGGTGACCGCCACGGCAACAGTGACGCCGCCACAGTGACACCACCACAGTGACCCCGCCCCCAACAACAACAATACATTTTTCTAGCTGCATAGCCCAAGCCACCACTGCCACCCCTGCACGTCCCCCACCGCCGCTACCCTATCCACCGATGTCATCCTTGCACCATCCACCGCCTCTGCCACGTCCATAGATGCCGGCCTTGCCCCATACCAACCTGTGAAAGCCCACACACTAGCTCCCCAGTCCCCCCGACCACTATCCCGTGCACCATGTCCATAGCCTCGCCCCCTGTCGTTCCCTCAGGCCCTCTCCGACATCGAGGACAGCGTATCCGGCATTTGCTTATCCAAATCGGAGTGGGTTTCACCAAATTTAGCAAATCCAGAACCGGAGGCCCCAAAAATGGGTCATCATCTACCGACGAAACCAGATCCGGCACTGGCGAAGATGTTTCCCATCAAGGACGATGGTTCCGGTGGAGGCACGTCCATCGATCTCGGATGACGGAGGGGGGCATTCGGTTTCGATTGCAGCCGATGGAGAAGGAGAAGGAGAAGAGTAGCGGCAGGGAGGCGGCGGAGGAAAGAGGCAGTCGGTCGGTTGGGTAGAAAGAAGAAGCAGGCGAAGAAGAACGGGCAGAAGAAACGTGAGATGCGGAAGATGCAAACGGGTGTTTGACTCACTTTTGTGTCCAAACTTAAATGGGTTATATTTTGGGAAAACGCATATATGGTCCCTCAATTATCCACGAAATTAAAATCTCAGACCTGCATTTCTAAGATTGTAAATGTCACCCCTCAATTGTCCAAAATGTTGTAAATGTGGTCCTTTACGTAATGAAATGTACTCTCGCCCACACTGTATATTTCACCCCTCAAAAGGACCACATTTAGAGCATTTTGGACTTTTGAGGGGTGACATTTACAATCTCAGAAATACAGATCTGAGATTTTAATTTTATGGATAACTGAGGAACCCTATATATGATTTTCCCTTATATTTTTATCCAGCCAAACCCCTGAAGTTATATTCATGCCATTGTTTCACTATTTAGTTTTACCATATTGTACGGAGTATAGAAATGTAAGGTACTGACACAAGCTCCGAGTTCTTTCACACATTTTAATGGAATAAATTTAGGGAGGAATAAATTTTACTCTTTTGGCACTGTTTCGATACTGTTTGGCATTATTTAGTACTGTTTGACACTGTTTTGCACTGTTTTGATGTAGATAATTTGCCAAATAAGGAAGTGAGAAGTTTATTTTGGGATATCCAAATAAGGAAAGTGAGAATTTGCTTTAGGGGTATTTGTAAAGTACCGCATACATTATTCAAGTATATTTGTGCATTATCAGGTGTCATTTTAAATGTGAAATGATGACACATGACTAAAAATAACGATAAAAACTGTTGTTGAATTTTGCACAAAAATTACTGTCGTCCTATATTAATTTATAGTAATTCTGATCATATTCTTACTACGAAACGCTGATTTTTTTAGTAAAACTAAAAATATTTTGAAACTAAAGAATATAACTTGATAGTAATAGGTCTACTAATTTGTCCCTTATATATAACTTTGTAAATTTTCCTTTTTTGATCATTATATTAGTTCAAAACATTTATCACTTTTTTTAATCAATTATTTTGTGATTCATATTTCCTTCTCAGTTTTACAGTTTTTTATCACAATTTTGTACTATGTAATAACTATGTACTCCCTCCGTCCCTAATAACTTTGCCAAGTTTGACTGGCACGGGAATTAATAAAGTAAAAACTATGTGGTTGAGGTTTGTGCAGAGGAGAGAGAATTAACTGGAACCACAAATTCTTTACTTAAAGGGGAAAGTGGCAAAGTTAGTGAGACATCCAAAAAAGGAAAGTTGGCAAAGTTATAAGGGACGGAGGGAGTATGTTATTATTTGTCATAACAGTTAAAATTGATAAAGAGATAAGGGAGGGGAAAAAGGCAAGTGCAACAAAAGCAAAAACTTACTCAAAAAAAGTAAAAGTTCGATTTGGGAAGCCTAATTTGGATAAAAAGTAGATGTATAGAGTTTTGGATTAGATGGAATAGGTCCATCATCATGGCCTACCGCCCTACCTGCCCAAATTTATGAGATTGTCCTCCTCCCGAGTCAAATCTACTCCATTCCCATTGAAATTTGTCAACTTTGTCTTATTAGGTGTTCTGGCTCAAAAAAATTTGTCACTTTCGTAATAAAGCAAATAATTTGTGGTTCCGGACATTTCTCTCTCTTTTGCACAAATTTCAACAACAAAATTTTTACTTTTCTTATTTCCCACCCACTTTATTTGCACTTAAAGTCCACCGGGACGGAGGAAATATAATTTAAAAAATGAGATTGGTAATTGTAATATTATAAATGTTCTGTTTTTTATTATTTGATGTTCAGGTGAAAAATAAATGGTAATTTATTTTTGAAATAGAAATGAAAATATTTAGCTAAAATGTCCAAACGCGATAAGCGAAGAACTTAGTCAAATTGAGACCGAGAAAATAATTTTTTATGCAAATACTGATATATTGAAAATATAAGTGATAAATGAAAGAATTTTTTTATACTTTTTCGTATATACGTAGTATTATAATACTCGGTAAGAACTTTAGTCAAAACTCAAAACTTATATTGATACGGGTAAATAGATTAAATTATGTTCTTTTTTAGTTGAAAAATTTGAGGAATTTTGTACTATTCACAAATTCTGTTTTAACTACTTTATTTATTTACTGATGTATTATAATTTAAAATTTTAAAATATATTGTCAAATATGATAAATATATAAATATATTTTCAAATTTCTCTAATTTTAATCTTTCAAATCATACGAGTTATTTTTTAATATTTTTATAAAAAAGAAATTAAAGATACTCTCACCGTATTTAAAAGTTCCCTACACTTTTCATTTGGGATGTATTTAAAAGTTTCTTACACTTCCATTTTTGGTAAGTTTATCATTTATAAAATACTCCGTACTCAATTATCCTTACCTTATCTACTTTTTATCTTCTCTTTCATACTTTTACACACTCTCTCCAACTTTTTCTACACTATTCATTACTCTTACTAATCTATTCTAAAATATTGTGCCAAAAGCAAATGCAACAACAAGAGTATCGATGATCAAATTTGTGCACGTGAAAAGTGAATTGTTGTGACATACCTACATCATGGTCAAGATAAATGGACGGTAGTTTGTGAGATATTGTTTCGCCATTGAAGACTATCTTGCCTTCTTCTTCTTCTTCCTCATGATCAACTGCACTTCCATTATTCATCGCCATCGGCTCTTCACTTTTGTGCTCGCCGTTATTCACTACTTCAGCGATGAGTACATTATCATCGACAACTGTCGTGACCTCCTCATCACCCGGCCGCCACGCCGCCGGAACGTCCGTCAAGAACGACGACTCCATTTGACACTCCCCGCCGTTAAATTGTTGCATTACCTCCATGAATAGTTTATTTTTTTATTAAAAGCACCAGTTTCTAGCCTCCTTAACCCAGTAGTCTTCGGCCACCTTAAATACTGAAAAAACTCGTCTAGGGAGGGCGTGGCCGGCTATGTATATACTATTCCCTCGTCTCCCGAATCTTTGCCTCGTTTTATCTCTCCATTGGTAGTCCATCACTCCATCCCATTATATTTGTCTTATCAACCAACTTTTTCACCAATACACGGAGTATAATATTAAGAGGCAGTTTGGAACAACTGTTTTTCGGCTTATCAACCATCTTTTTCACCAAATACATAATTTTTGCTTTCGCGCGCTAAATTCTGAATTGTGTAATAAACATAAAAAGTAAGGTTGGACTTACTTTTCTGGCTGAGACACAACTTTGACCATTAACATATATAACTCTCTATTATTAAAAAAGTTTACAGAAATCAGATTTTGAAAATTTACAATGAGGCAAATTTAGTAATATTTTTTTCAAAAAAAATATTAATACATCAATAAATAAAATGTAGTCAAAGTAAAACATTGAATAGTGTAAAATTATAATGTTGCACTTATTTAAGAACGGAGGTAGTATATTTTAAAAATAATTTTTTCTTAAATCAGCAGAATCAGACAATGCAGTCACTTCAGCCAGAACTTCATAAATTTCAGCAGAAACAGCCAAATCAGCCGATTTTCGTGCTACCAAACGGGCTCTAAGTATATGACAAAATTTGGACGGCTACAATTCACTCTTACTTTGTTTATAATTTATTAATTTAATATCAATCACACAATTTCACTTTTCTAATAAATAAATATGACGTACATTACAATATTGTCTTTTTTTCTCGATGTTAGAGAGATAAAAGTAGTAGTACATTTGTCTTGGCAATATTGGAGCATTAGAAGGTAGTACAATTATTAAGAAAAGTGAATTTATTTGATTGATATTGAGTTATTGACAATAGGCTTCGGAGTCTATTTAATAGTTTTTTCGTAGTTAGAAAAATTAGCACTTGTGCGATACATATGAACAACTTTATTAAGAAGATCCATAGTTATTTCCCACACAACTGAATACTAAATTTGTTGCCCACTTAATATGTTGGATCATGTTTATATGTTGGACCATCACTTGATGTTGGGCTCGAAATAGATTACTTAATAAGATTGTCTCATTGTTTTAAAAGCTGAATTTATAATGAAATTAATTGCATATCTTAAAGACATAACTACATATGAATGACTAAAATAATGTTGTCTATAAAAATGATCTTCTATGTGTAATGACTAAAGTGATAACTTATTTATAGTAACTTATGTTCAACTATTATACTTAAGTAACTATGAGATTGTACTATAGTAACTACTAGTCATACTTTTGTAAAAAAAAATCATTTTAGTAACATTTTTGGAAAAACTTCTATCTTAATTGCTCTAAATTAATTTAATGACTAAATTGTATCCAAGGGATCCAAATCACTATTTTCTTCTTGTTAAGGTCCAACAACTACCATGGGTAGTTCAAAAGAATTTAAAATTGACCTATTAGCGCGCATTTATAGGAGGTCCATGAGGTTGAGAATAATTCATAAAAGTAAAAAGTGACGCAATAATATTATTGACTATCATAAAATCATAATGTTAAGTCCAAAACTTTAAATCATAATTTTTTTATTTCCATAATTATCATTGATTATATGCTATATATAATGTTAGATTACCACGAAAAATAGAAACACGAGGACTACCAACATGATACATTAGCTATCTATTCCTCCAAAAGGTTGCATCCCCAACCCTAAGGACCCACATACCCCGATTCGACAAATCATTTGAGAGGTTGTAAGTAACGGTGGCCCAGTCAGTCAACTGGTAATAGACCGTGTACCCGTGTACACCAAAAAGTTAGCCCTACACATAAGAATTGTAGCTTCCACACGATCGTTGCGTGTTGCAATCCTTGGTCAATCGATCCTCCAACTTTCCATCACTCGATTAACTGAGCTAACCGTGCGGGTATGGAAATATAAATAAAAATAGAAGGGAGAGCGCGTGGTACACAGTCTGAGAGCAACGTACACAGTGACACACCACTCCCCTTGGTCATATACATGAACTATTACCATTAATTAGAAGCATGTGCAAACATTTCTTTATTTCTTCTTATTCCAACTTGGTGCATGGGAACTTATAATATGATTGCTCTAGGCCTGGACTCGGGCCGGTTCGGGCCCGGTTCGGGCCTGGGCCCGGCCGGGCCTCGGGCCAGGAAATGGGAGGCCCGGGCCCGAACCGCCGGTGGCCGGTTCCGGTCCCGGTTCCGGGCCAAACCGGGCCGGGCCGGGCCGGGCCGAACCGGCCCACTTAAATTTTTTTTTTTTTTTGCTCTCCTATTTAATCCCCTACCCCTCCCCCTCAACCCCAAACCATCCCAAACCACCTCAAATGACCCAAAATACCTAATCCAACCTAAAACTTAAAAAAATTTCAAAAAAAAAAAAAAAAAAATTAAAATCCGGCCCGGACCGGGCCCGAACCGGCCGGGCCGGTTCACCAAAACCTGGGCCCGGGCCCGAACCGCCCAGCAGCCGGGCCGGGCCGAACCGAACCGAGGGACCCACCGGGCCCCGGGCCGGGCCGGGCCAAACAGTAACCGGGCCGGGCCGGTTCCGGGCCGGGCCGCCCGGCCCGAGTCCAGCACTAGATTGCTCCCTCTTTAAAGTTTGTCTACAGCAAATTTAATTACTAATTAGTTCGCCATTTCAACCCGAAAGTGCAAATCAATAAAACAAATAAAATGGGATTAAGTTTGAGACCTTAAAAAGAGAAAATGTTAAGTTAAAAAGAGAAAACAATAAGTTGTATCTATAAAAAACTAAAAATTTGAAGACAATTTAATGATTATTTACTAATTTACCGGACCACGCCCAACCTTACTTGTTTAATCTAAAACGATTGACCTGCCCAGGAGCTGGAAAATCAAACTTTTATTTCGTTTATACACTTTTACCAATAGTTCTTTATAAATAGCTCTAGGTAGGACTAAAGATAATCTAAAATGCATAAATAGGACCACTACATTTTAAATCTCCTAAAATAGGACTAAACATTGATATCTACCCTAAATACCCCTAAGGGTATTAATTCATAATGAAATGTTTTAATTCATAATAAAATTTTAAATAGTAATAAAAAATCGAAAAAAATAATAATAGAATATTTAAAAAAAAATATTAAAAATATGTACCACTTTTTGTAGCCCTATTTGTGCTCTTGGGACACTTTTTTGTCTTATTTAGGTAATTCACTCATAGTTCTTTATTTCATGTGGAATATTTTAATATGTGATGTCGTTTGTTTTCATACGGGAGTTCTAGGACTTTTTTTTATGGTTGTTACTTGTTAGTTGAGTCAAGTGGGATAGCTAATGTAAATTTTAATGTTACCAAACGGACAATTGATTATTATTTATAAACAGAAGTAGCCTATTCGGCCAATTTTAATGTTATCAAACAAACTCTTGATTACTAGTAAATGATCGTAATTAAATTGGACGTATAACATTAAAATTGGGCGGATGATTAATAAAATAGCACTAGTGATTTGGGATGGAAAGTCTTCGGCATCTTTAATATTATCTTGAATATCTTATTGCTCCAGTTGAAAATTTAATTTTCCTGAGCAGCGCTTCATCACACAGAACATAATTTATTGCTATGACATCATATCCTTGTTGCCCTCTATTAATTTCCGGTGCCTCATCATCAATTAATTTATCAATTAATTAATGCTCATTAGCATCAAGTTTTGTCTTTTGGTGCCTATTAGGCTAGCTATTCTATTAATCAGAACTCAGAAGTTCAGAACCGATTATTCTTTCAAAAAAAAGTTCAGAACCGATTATATTAGAAAAGAGGGAATGCATTTGTATTTTGTAAATTAGGGGATGCGTGTGTCTAGGACTTGGGTAAGAAGGGGTAAAATCTTTAAATAAAACGTAGTTGTTCGATGGCATCACTGTGACACTCTCAAAGATAGCACATGTTCGAAACACATCCCTATCAAAGAAGCTGATATTTAACAGAACAAATAAAATAATAATAACTACACAAGAAGAACAAAGAACGTTGTTTTAAAAAATTTCAAAAACTACAAATGCAACTCGCCCCCTATTTAAGGAGTGTTTGAGGTTGATTAAAAAAAGCATTTTTCCGCTTTTGGCTTAAAAAAAAAAGCTAAAAAGAGTGTTTTCAAATGATAACTTCTGCTTAAATTAATCACTTAAAAGCTAAAAGCTGGAAGCAGGTGGAATGGTGCTTTAAACTGCTTTTCACTTTTTCTATTACACAAAAAGTACTTATTTTACCAAACACTACCAACTTTTACTTTTTCAGAATCGCTTTTTCCTCAAACACTACCAACTTTTACTATTAATCACTTTTCCCAAAATCACTTTAAAAAATCACTTTTTTAAAGTTGAAGCATTTGAAAACACTCCCTTACTCCCCTGATTAGAACATACGGAGTAATTGTTATTTCGCAGACAGTTGGAAAGTGACAACATAAACCAACTGTTATGACTTATGATAACAAGAAGAAGGAAGCATCATGTTTAGATTTGGACAGAATAGAGGGCTTATCAACATATTGAATATAACCACCCTTTATATGGAGCTATACGAAGTAGGAAAAAGTCTTTTTGTACATGCATAAGGGCATGTTCCGTTTTGTCTGTGACACCGATAAAGTGAGAAAAAAATGCTCGTGCAACACAATTTTTTTTTTGTCACCTTAACAAATGAGAAAAAAAAATTGTAAACACATAAAACGGGACATATAAACGACGTGTACATGAAACCGCTTTGTACAAGGTAACCGTTCTAGACATTATGCATTTGTGCAATTGTGTGTCCTGTGTGATTTCACCCAACAGTGAGCAACAATTATAAGGCTTTCAGTGTGCAAATCACTTCAAATTTATATATGATGTTTTTGGATGCCGTTTGGCAACACTGTTTTTCGGCTTATCCGCCAACTTTTTCACCAAACAAGTAACTTTTGTTTTCATGCACAGATGCACTGAATTGTGTAATAAGCGGAAAAAGTAAGATGAGAGTTACTTTTCTGGTTGTATTGGCTGAAGTTACTGTAGATGACCATTTTAGCTATTTTTACATATAATTTGTTCTTTATTTTATTAATAAAATATATTTTAAAAGTATTTTTTTCTTAAATCAGCAGAATAAGCCAATGCAGCCACTTCGACCAGAACTTCATAAATTTCAGTAGAATCAGTCAATTTTCATACTACCAAACGGGCTCTTAATTGTACTGAAATTTTCTGATCTAGTCTAGTAAAATACTAAATTTTGCAACTGTTGAAATTTGGTCTAATCTGGTATCTACGTCCAGAATTAAAATCAGTCAAATTAAAAAAAAAAACATGCTAAGTGAATGGGTGGATTGGCAGCCCTTGTAAAGGTCAGACAATAAAACACTTAATTCGGCCTTGCCAAATACGAAGTATAACGAGGCTATGCTCTCTGTCTTTCTCTAGTCTAACTTTAGGGCAAGCCAGGCCTCAGTATACTGAACAGGGCCAAGAAAAACATACGGAGTATATCGTTGGGATACTGGACCTATAACCTCATCAATAACCTTTAAATATGAAATGGGAAATTCTATTCACACTCCTATTGCTAAACACACACACCCACTTCCGTAAGACATGAATACATTTTAGTATAAAATTCCAACTATAGCCTTCAAGCAGGCTGGGCTCCTTTGGAACTTTCAATACCGCAGCTGAACTGTCAGTGTGAAGAAACTGAATGGAAATCAGTGGCGCCGCCGACAAGTTGAAATGGCACACCAATTGAGACAAGAAGATGTATTCCATGGATTATGGATACATCTGGTTGCCAAGGAAGGAGCGAGAGATCTATTTTCAGCTTCCCCTTCTTCTTTTCTATTATAATGTCTCGATTCTCGAATACGCCTCTCTTGAATAGGCTTGGACCCGGTTCGGGCCGCCCGGCCCGTCACTGTGCGGGCCCGGAACCGGTCCGGTTCTCGGGTCCGGGTCCAGTTCGGGCACCGAACCGGTTGGGTTAGCGGGTCCGGGCTCGGGTCCTGTTTTTGGAGGCCCGGCCTGGGCCTAACGGTCAGTTTTAAAAAAAAAAAATCATTTTAATTTGAAAAAAAAACTTTTGGCTCAACAGCCACTTCCCAAACGGCTATATAGCCGTTGGGGGGGTACCAGGGGGGTCCAGGGTGTTTGGGGGTGGGGGTGGGGGGTGGGGGTTAAAAAAAACCTATAAATACTCCTAATTTTAAACATTTTTTCACACCTCTTCTCCAACTCTCCCTAAATCCTACTCTCTACTCATCTCCAATTCTCAATATTCATCTTCTCAAATTCTCTTATTCTCCTTTATATTTTATTTTACTATTTAATATTTATACAATTATTATATCTATTTATATATTAATTATCTACTTATAAATACATATACTATATTACTTATATTTCTTATCTACTTAATCTCTACTTATATTTCTTAATACATACATACATACTACATCTACTTAATATATACTTTATATAATAAAGTATTAAATATACTTTATAAACTATTACTATATACTTAATACATAATAATATCTACTTCTCTACTTAATAATATCTATTTTATAATATCTACTTTTATATATACTCTATAATATCTATTTTATATATACTTATTTTCTTATTTTCCAATCTCCAATTCTCCATTATACTCTAATATTTAATTCTTATACAATTATTATATCCACTTAATACATACATTCTACATCTACTTAATATATACTTTATATATTAAAGTATAAAATATAAGTATATTACTCATCTTATAGTAGTATACTTATATATTATATACTATAAACATTATATTATATATTACTTACTATAACTAGTATTGTACTAGTTAATTAGTTAATTAGCATTCTTGTTACATTTATCATTATAATAGTTAATTAGTTCATTACCATTATTGTTACATTTTTCATTATACTAGTTAATTAGTTTATTAGCATTGTTGTTACATTTGTCATTATACTAGTTAATTAGCATTGTTGTTAATGCAAATTAACAACAACCAACGGTGGCGGAAATCCCAATTGATATTCATTACAAAATGTATTTCGTATTGTTATTTTTTTTCTCATACGAAATACACTTGAACTAATACGAAATAGCAAATAAATGCACTTGAACGGGTGACACGGGTCGGGCCACCGGGTGACACGGGTCGGGCCACCCGCCGGGCCGGGCCGGGCCAGTACATTTTTTTTTAATTAATTATATATTATACAAATTGCTATTAAAAACAAAGTTCAAGTGCATTTATTTGACCGGGTGGCCCGACCCGGCGGGTGGCCCGACCCGTGACCCGGGCGGGTGGCCCGGCCCGAACCGGAACCGGTCATTGACCGGGCCGGTCCCGGGCCTACCATTATAAGACCCGGGGCCCGACCGGGCCTTGACCCGGCCCGGGTCCAACACTACTCTTGAAGCCATCCTTTTATTTCCAAGCAAGAGAGAGAGCGTCCAGCAGCCTTATGAATCAATCAAACCAAAAACAAGTTTTTGGACAAGAAGAGAACTAATAAAGATGATCGATGTCTTCTGTGTGATTTTGTTGGCTTGAGGCTCTACGTAAGAGGACAGGAGAGTTTTCTCGTAAGTAGTTGATTACTCAAAGGAGGTGTAATACCCGAGTGGCCGAGTATATTTGTATTAGAGTAAAACAGACATTTGAAATAATTTTATTTAATTAAATTAATTAGGTGACTGTGATTAGTAAAATTGTGACTGTGAATAGAATTACCCATATGAAATATGATCATTTAGGCCTGACATTTATCTGAGGTTTAGTGTAATAATACAAAGTATCAATTATATCCCACTTTGTTGCGTGGCAAATCTCATAAATTATATCCTAGAAATTAAAAGAAATCCCATAAATTAACCATTCATGTGCCACTAGATAAATGTTACTCCCTCCGTCCCAGAATTAACTTCGGTTTTGACTGGGCACGGAGATTAAGAAAGTGGGAAATGTGTGGTGGAGAGTTGTGCAGAGGAGAGAGAAATGTGTAAGAATGGTTGTGAACCACAAATCCTTTGCTAAAAAAGGAAAGAGGAGATAAATTTGGGACGGACCAAAAAGGAAAGAATGAAGATAATTATGGGACGGAGGGAGTACAATTCAATCAATTAATCACGCTTTGGATCACGCAACGCTATGGGTCTACCCCAACTACATAGGCTTTGAATCGAGAAGCTCCTTGTAGCATTGTTTGACATAGTATGGTTTGGTTTGAACAAGCTTTTGTTGTATACTTGTATATGGAACTAGTCATATGGCCTGGTTTTGAGCTACCTTCACCGCGGGTTCTGTGCATATGGATTATTATGGAGGTACATTCCTTCATCAACTTCTTAGATCAATGAAAGAGAGTATTTTGGAGCAACATAGAATAAAATCCAGTTGACCAAATTGTCGTTTGACTTGTCCTCACATGTCCAGACTAGATTTCTCTTGAAAGAATGGTAGTATATGGACCAAGTATTTCACAAGAAAACCCAAATTGAGGAAACCAATGGGCATCTTTAGGCTTAGTCAAGCCAACGAGGAACTCTTTTATTCATTTAGGTGTAGGATTACATATATATACAAGGTAGACATGAAAGGCATTAATGGAGCCTGAAGCTCTATGAAGAAGATGAACTAGCTAGACAAAAGGCTAGGGTTTCTACAAGTGTTCCCTCTCACTCACACTTGATAAGGAGTATATTGGGAGCCTAGTGTCTACTGTCTAGGAAAGTGTTTTGGCCTAGCACGTTTGGGGCAGGCTCTAGCTTTTTAGGTTTATAGTAGTGGCTCAGACCACTACCCCAAATTCCCAACATCGAGTATCCTTGAAGGTAGAAAAGAAATGGACAACTTAAAATGGAGGCATAACCAATTTTAGAATGTTGAAACAACCACTTTCCCATTTGAAACAAAGATGAGTAGAATCATAGCAATAGCTTCTAATGAATGCAGAAGCTATAAAACCCCGATTGAGTATTTGAATTTCCCCCTCCACAAGTGTCAAATGTGTTGATATAATGACGGAAGGGAAAGTGTTCATATATTGATGCCTCAGCGCCAGAGTCCAGACCCCTCCCTAGTTGTACATCACAAAAACATTTGCAACATGCTACGGCTACCAAATGATACCGGATCAAGAATGGGACATGCGCAGCCCTCAGAGCAAAAATAGGCAACACTCGTTTAGGAAGTCAGCGAGTAAGTCATCTACCATACAGTAGTGAGAACTAAAATGACTTCATCTGAGTCATTTGATTGGAGGGCTGCAATGTTGGTCCAGGGACATCCATCATTCCATCCTCCGGGAAAGTTGACTTCTTTTAGCCATGCAGAAAAATGGTATCTAATTTTTTTAAAGTTCTTCAGTTCTTCCCATGTATGAAATTGCTAAAGATTAAAGATTTGAACTTTTGTTTAAACAATGAAAAGTGCTACCCTAGTATTATATATATTGCCGCTTAGAAAAAAGAATCAATACAACACATGTAGAATTCAGAACAAAAAATACATACACAAATAAATAATGTCTAAAGATGGTGCAGCCGCACAAGGCATCCCAATTCTAATGGCTGGCAATGTCGCAAGAACTCTTAAAAGATTAATACAGGTGGCCCAAAAAAAATTATCCATATAAAATTTATATTAAAAAAATTTACACTTAGAAGAGCTTTTTACCAAACTTGGGTGAACCAGTGGCAACATGGCTGGCTTGGCCCACCCTAGCTATGACAACCCATCATGAGCACAAGATTGATGTAGAATAAACAGAGTATGGCCCACACATTTCCCATGTATAAATTTAAAGAGGGGGGTATACTTATTAAAACATGTCATGAAAGTACCTATGACACAGAAGGTTAATCACGCAATAGGAACCAGCTGCTATTCATCGGACACTTTGAAGAATGTATACGAGAGAATCAAGTTGTTGATACCATCCATCTTGGGATCTGTTTCAAACTCCGGATCAATGTAAAAAAATACCTACACATATAGGATGTCTATTTCAAGCAAACATTTATAAAAAAAAATGTGGTAATAATAAAAGCGTAATTACTGAAACGAGTCAAACAACGCGATTAAAATAAAGTACTAGTGTTATTTACAGGCATGTCAATTTGTTCCCCAGGAAGAAGTCGCTGTTCCTCAAAGCAAAAGCACTGCACTTTATTGAAATACACTGCGGCCTGAAAAAAAGAAGAAAATTATTGTTGTTTGTCACTTTGTCATGTAGAGTGTACTATGGTAGTAGCAAACAACCAGAGAAACACTCTTCCGAAAAATGCTAGACACTACTCGGGGACTTCTAGAAAAAAATTAACATTAGTCTTCGGGAGTGTTTCTAAAAAAAACATAGAAAAGAGCTCTTAAGCTTTTGGCTTAAAAAAGTTGAAATGCGTGTTTTGAGGTGTTGGTTTTTGCTTAAATTAAACAATTACAAGCTAAAAGTTGGAAGCAAGTGGTGAAGTGTTTTAAACTGCTTTTCACATTTTCTATAAAACAAAAAGCACTTTTTTACTACATTATCTATAACACAAAAAGCACTTTTTTTACTAAACACTACCCGCTTTTACTTTTTCAAAAGCACTTTTTCTTTAAATCGCCTTATTTAGATATATTATATATACCTTCATAGGAGTGACATTATATGTAGATACACCCGTTATTGGAGTAGAGCTCCGATTTTCAGCAGTGTAAAAGGCAAGGGCACTCTCTCCTGGCTTTACTCTTACCTACACAGGAAGCCACACAAGTGACACAACATTTCCAGGAAACAAAAAATGCATTATATCCAGATATAAAACAAAAGAAGACAATAATGATAGTGTCAATAAGAGCACCTCTCGTTGTGTAGGAATAAACTTCCAAGGCATTCCATCAGCAACGTCAGCATTAAATTGTACAACCACCTCCCTAGCAGATTCAGGCAACTATTATGCACCTCATAAAAAAGCATATATTTATCCATTGCAATTAAAAACAAAACATTAGTTAAAGGGCTGGATAAGAATATCATATCCTATTTGAACAATGTATTAAAGAAGTTCTGCCAAATAAAACTAAACCACATTTGACTTTTTTGCCGAAGATGTTGAGTTTTGACTGATGTTTGTTAGCAATACATTTTACAGGCGTATATAAATCTGTACTTTTACAGATGTGGTTCTTTTGTTGAGTTCCTCATAAAAGGAAAATGAGCAACCATAATATGCAACTGAACATTCTTTAAGAACGAATTATCCATATCAAAGGACACTTATAAGAAGGGGTCTTGAATTGATGTAGAACTCAGATAAAAGCCTCCTCACTTCCCTATGTTATCCAATGACAACAGGCCTGAACTGATTTGGGTTGGACCATTGGTGAAACTCAACACTGATGGGCACTAAAGGGGAACAGGAGTTGGCTCACTTTATTCACAGAATTCAAAGTGATATTGGATTTTACAATGTTTATTTGGAGGCTGATAACTGAACTAAAGAACTGTGTAAGTTATACAGTATGTCTCAGGGAGTTAGCTCACATTATTGAAGAATTTGAATATACAATATAGAGAGGGAAGAGATTCCTAACTTTTATTTTTGCTAATCCTTTGCTCGATGTTTTTTTAGTGTACTCCTTTAAACCAATTTTTTTAAAAAAAGAAGAAAGCAAAAAAGTATAAGGTACCAAAAAACAATATATTTGCATGGCTAAAGCATATTTAAGCCATAAAACTAAACCTGGTGCTGACAGTTCCATCCTTGGCATGCCGAGCAATCTTTTCTTCAACGCTCTGCAAACCATAAAGATAACCAACACATCAAGAGTGATAGACATCCACTTATGTTAATTCAATGAACTCGGTTAGAGTAAAAACCAATTGTATGGAACAATAGTTAACTTAACTGTTTTAGCTAGACATATACACACACAAAAAATATGTTAAATACAATCAATCATGCATATTTATAATTTTACTAAAAAAACATTTCACTATTATCATTTCAAGGAAGATTATAAATATGGATGGGTGACTATTTAGAACATAAATACTTTTTTAGGGGAAACCTAATGTGTATTTATGGCTAAATTAATTACGTAATACACAGTCATACATGCTATCATTACTCACTCAAGTATACCTCCTTGCGTGTAACTGTACCCCCATAGCCTGTAGCTTGGCAGAACCTTCTATACAGAGGAACTGCTGCATAACTCAATCCTACCATCCCAAAAACCAAACCTGTCAGGTAAAATAACATCTTCTTTGATTTCTTCTCTACGGAAGCTGCTTTAGTAGCATATTGGTGCCGGAAGTTCAACAATGAACAAGATGTTGCTATACTATGCCTTCCCGAATTGGAGAATATGATATTGGTATCAACTAGTGATCTGAACTCATGCCTTGACAACAAGCTGCCAGGTCCAAAACACCCATGGAGCGGTAAGAGCAGTGAGAAAAACAATAGCGAGTAGTTTAATAGAGAATATTAAATTAGTAAAAGAGCATCTCAGCAAAAATGTATATAATATTTTAGACAACACCAACAGATTAAAAAGTATTTATGAATAGATAACTGAATGAGGATGTAAAAATAAATAAGCAATGCATTTCAGGGCAATAGTTTATTTTACTTTTAAAACCATTTATTTAATTGAAAATTCACTCCGTACACTTTTCAGCGATGAAATGCTCAAACTGTTATATGATCCCCAAACACTCCAAAAGCTCCACTTTGTAGCTTTGTGTAAATTGAACTAGATAATTTATAATGGTGCATTTGGAGCTTTTAAAAAGCTCCAAATGGAGTGCACCTAAAAACCTGCGTTTAATGCTTTTTAAAGCTATCAATGATGCATAAACTCTCCCAAATTGAGGCTAATTCAGGAATGATTTAACTATCTATATACAAAAGCAAGTGGAAATTTTGACCATTTCCCGCCTAAAAATACAAGTCAAAATGGGTCAGCCAAGCTAGAATACAGAGTATCGAGCTTCGGCATACGTGGGAGTTGCCTGCGCAGATACTAAAGCGTAAGTTGTCAGAGTTAGTAGGCAAACCTTCTTATCCTTTGGTTTTTCGGATTCCTTTGTATGTTAAGTAAAAATCCAGCTAGCTCTTGGTTTCTCGTGCCTATTAAAATAGGGAGTATACTATGTAGTCTGTTTCAGTCATTCTTTGTGTTAATCTTAATTTCATTCTTTAGTTGGAGATAAAATTATTTGGGAGAATTCGACTTCACACCCCACTTTTTGGGTGATATTGGACTTTGCACCCCGTTTTCAAAAAACTTTGAATTTGCACTCCACTTCACTTAATAATCCTTTAGGTTTGCACCCCATTCAGGAATTTTTATACACAAAATGTTATATGATGGGGTGCAAAGTCAAAGCTTTTACAAAATGGGGTGCAAAGTCCAATATCACCCAAAAAGTGGGGTTCAAAGTCAAATTCCCCCAAATTATTTCTATCCAGACAAGGCTATGAAAAGTATCTGGACACTACGCCACCCTAACTCCTAAGACACTGATAATGAAAGAAAGCATGAGAGGAAGCAAGTTTGAGAGTCTGGAGAGGTGGTGGAGGGTACGTAAATCATATGGAGTAATATTTTAGGAAAATCATACTCTGTATTTATATATTTTCATAAAAAAATATTTCAGATAAATTTCTTAAAAGTATCATTGAATTTTACTAATCTAAATATATACTCCGTATATCAAGATTAAATTGATAGGATGACGCGTCTGGGGAAAAAATGCTAAGTGTAGGGTTTGAATTAAATAATTCAATTAAAAATGCTAATTTAATTGAATTAAGGCATTAAGCGTTGAGACTTCATCTGGTTATGAAAATTTTAAGAGGCTGAAATGACTTACAGACAAGCAGAACCATAAATGACTTACACTAAAACGCAAAGGGATCTGAGTTGAAGGAAAATATTTGAGATCTGATATCTACTGGTAAGGAAAGATAAAATGCAGAAAAAAGTTACCAAGAAGCACTAGAGTTTAGAATTTGTATTAGTTGGAGTTAGTAGATATCTTGAGAGGAGGGCTTACATTTACAATTGTTTTTTGCAGAAATTTAAGATCTAAGATGTAGGAAGCACGTTTCAAAATCAATGCATTCGTCATTATATTAGTAGGAAAAATAAGTATCTTGGAAATAGATTTTGAGGTTAGTTTCAATATTCAAACACTCTTAAAGACCGAAACTACTTGAAGTGAAATGATGTTTTGCTAAAGAAACTTAGTTTGCTGTGCTCCCTAATTTTTTAGATAATCATAAATAGACGTCACCCACAGCTATGTTTATCCTCTTCACTGCATGAGATTTAATAAGATAAATATCTGAGAAGGAGATAAACTGATTTAATATCTTACTTTGTACTATATACAAAAGGAAGAGGAAATTTGGCTCAAAGTCCTGCCAAAAATCATGGGTCAAATATGACTCCGTATACTGGTAAAGATACTCCATATGTCTCAACTCATACACTGGATGATTGCGAATTAGATTAATGGGGAAGTGTTAAATGCTCAACGCATTGATAGCTTCTAGATCCATGTGTATAGCTATTAATTAATTTTCAGAATTAGCTTCTCCAGTACAATGCTAAAAAGCCCATGATGCCTCACAATTAATGCATCTCTCATCACAGAAGAATTGTTCGGCCCTAGATAATAGCAAGTGCAATATCGCAAAGTTGCTTCAGTACTTGATACAATTGGCTGCCCACTCAATCAAGTTTATATTTGTACTTCTGTCACTATATAAAATTTATTTTGTTCTTTCTACTTAATCTAAGGAAAATAGGATTTGTATAATATAATGTTTATTTTTTTAAATTGATCGACTCTTTTATAGTTCACTTAGAAGTTAGAACATTAAATCTTTTTCACCTAATTAAAAAAAAAATATACTAAAAAAGATATAAAATATTGAATATCTTTTTATTCCGTGCATCGCACGGGAGAAAATCTAGTTCATTTCAAGGAAACAAATACGATAACAGTGCATCACAACACCTTAGAAGTTCTAAGCATATATACATATAGATGATTTCATAAAACATGTAAACGGCTCAATACCTGGATGATGATAATGATGATGGCTGAAGAAGAGTTCTATTATAAGAAAGAAGCACTCGAGCGCGTCCAACACGAAGAAGTGACATTTTTATTGACGAATCAATTCACAATCATCTGATGCAACAAAGATTTATAGGTTTAATAAATCTTCATGGGGTTGTCTCCAAGTTAGTTCAGTACTTCAGGCAATCTAGCACCATACTACCATCTAAAAATATGTAACTAGGTGCAAGGTTTGTGATGTCAGATAGCCACTTCTTTATGAACAGATTTAGTGGGTATATATGCTAAAAAATAAAATAAAGAAGGTGATGGCATTTATTGTAATTTTTCTAATCATGTTCTGTAACTTTATGAATACATGATAGAGGGGGATTGGTAGACTGTCAGTTACTTCATAGGGTCCAAATTGAGAAAGATGCCAATATGGTAAAATACAAGATGGAAACTTAGAAATTGAAAACATGATAAACGTTAATATCTTAGAAATTGAATACTGAACTCCCATCATGTTGATTTATTATTAAACTCAACATCTCAAACAGTAGTCGCCTTACATACTGATTATATCAGTTGTTCATACCTAAAAAATGTTAGACGTCCACCCTGAATAACTCCAAAGCCGCCTTGTTTATAACATTATGACAGGATATATAATTACTTCAGCATTTTTTAAGTAAAAAAAACTACACAGTTCGGAAAAACTCATTTTACATATTTTCACAAGACTGATACACATGGTAATGGTTATATCTATTGAAATAGATATAGACATCTATAACTCAACTATATCAGTTTAATAGAACTTGAAGTGGTATTCAGCACAATGAATAAATCCCAGAGATTTTGAAATGATAGAGTTGTATACGCCTCTCCGGGCTCTATTTAAATCTTTTGTGTATACTTATTCAGAAACTTATGAATTAATTTTATTCCCCATTTCAGGATATCAAAATCTAGATATCACCCATCCAAGCATATGTATAATTAGAAATTCGTTTGCGTATCCACATACCTTGGGTTACCCTGAAGCTATTATGCAAAAGTGTAAAGACTGAGACTAATAATGTAATACCTGGGCTGCGCTAGAACGTGGATTCTTAGGTCAGATTGCCACAACAGAAGAACTCCAAAGTCTGAAAGAAGAATAGAGCCACAGAAGCAATAAAGCGGAGAATCAGCGTCAATCGGATATCGGAATTGCAGCTGGTCACTGGGCAGCCTCTTCTGGCCTATTTCCGGCCTTACTCAATCGGACACCAGATTCTGGAGTAAGGGAAATTCTGAATACAACCACAAAATTGCTATTCACAGTTATTTAATTAAATTTTAATAAATTTAGCTATTTTAAATGACTAATTTTCCCTAATATACCACAAACAATCGACAACTGCCCACATCACAGAACATTGCTACTATACCTCACTCCAACCAAACAATTGATTCAATTCTAATTAATCTTACGGTCTCCAATTTGCTATCACCGTTTTGGCACTTGTTTTGATTCAAATTGACATGCACAAACTGTCGGTATATATCTGGTTGGAGAAGACGATGAACAGTGCCTTTGAAACTGAAACAGGTTTGGTTCCTGAAATTGGAAGATAGATGGGAAGCTTCGTACTGGGATGGAAAGGCTCAACCCATCCTTCTTTTGAACACAATTAAGAAACGGATTTTAAAGGAAACAAAATCCAGTTCGTTTGTGGACAATGTTTTAAATGAGTTTTTTTTTCTGAAAAAAGTAGCTAAATGGAGCTAAAAATTCCAAAAATGACAAATTGAAGCTTGGAAAAAGGAATTTGATGGATTTCCGCCCAAGAATGCAAATGAAAGAGTTTGATTGTTTCATGAAAGTGCTCGTAAATTGCCAAGCAACCCAGAAAATGAAAAATGTTTCTCAAACATGTGGTGATAGAAGCTTACCTTTGCTGCTTGGATCTCTTCCAAAATTTTGGCTGGTTTCCGTCCTCTCAATACTCAGTAACAACGCATGAAGTAATTAAATCTACGGGGCTACAAATGCTCTCTTCCCGAATCTTTCAAAAAAAAAAGGGCGATGGATCGGAGCTTTCATAGCCGGAGGAGAGGCTGTTTTAAATAAAAAGGGCATAATAGGCAATATAAAATAATTTTCCTTGTTACGAAAAATAGGGGTTGTACATAGTGGAGGAGGGTTTGCTATAACTTTAAATAAGTGCTTCTAAACTTTTAAATTAAAAAAAAAATCTAAAAAATGTGTTTGCTAATTCCAACTTTTAATTAAAAAAAAGTATTTTAAAGTTAAAAGTAGAAGTTAGAATATACTTCATCCGTTCTTAAATAAATGCAACATTTTCCTTTTTCGGCAGTTTCAATTTAATTGCAACCTTTCCCATTTAGGAAGTAAATAATAAGCCAATTTCCTTTTATACCATTAATTATTATACCATCTTTGGCCCAAATCTGACGATCTTTTTCAATTCCTCCTCCACCACCCAATAATTCCACTGTTCAACTATCATCTTTACAACCTCCCCTTCTTTATTGATCTTTTACAGAAAGTGAAAAGAAAGAACAATAAAAAATGAAATCAAAATTGAAATATAAAAATAAAGAAGGACATGCACCTCTGTTGGTATGAGTAGTACTATTAATCCCTTTTAAATTAATCTCGGGTATTACAATCACCCCCACTTAGGATCACAACATCCTCATTGCGCCCTTAAACCAATCTCAATCAAACCCCAGAATCTTTTCCCCTGCTAAGTGCTAAGTGTCTGCCCGATATCCAACGGATCAGCACACTATCGCAGGGTTGCTCTGATAAATGTAACATTCATTTAAGAATGTTACATTCAAATTAGTGAGCAGAACAGAGCAGGTAGTAATACAATATTGACAAGCTGAAGTGGAGAAAATTAGTGAGTAGAACAAAGAAAATAACAAATAAGAGTCTAATTTGCAAATGTATATGCGAAGCTCAAGAAGAGGCTCTTACTCACTTAAAGTCTTCTCTCGTTTCTCTATATTTATCACTCAATTTTGGAATCAGATACAATTGAATGAGTGCACATTCCACAATAAAATTTGGAGGTGTTCATGTTTGCTCTTGTCCATTCACAGTCCTGTGAAACACTTTGATAGTATGATACTAACAACTGAAAAGGGTAACTACACAAAACACCACAATAAATGAAAAAATATCCTTGTGAAAGAGAGCTAAAGTATATTCTATTTTGTTTAGATAATACACCATTTTGTGCATAAGAAACACACTCATATTACAATACTATCCTAATCTCCTCAAAGTTGCAACAGTTTAGATAAGATGACGATTATATCTTTTTAAGAAAGAGAAAGCAATACTATTACCTCATCAGCAGCATGAAATTAAATCCTAAAAAGAATACGACAACATAATAAGAGCTTAAATTTTAACACATTAGAATGGTTAAATTTTTCAAAAACAAAAAGAAAAACTAAGAATGACTCGCTATGTAGATACTATAGACTATGTGACATCACCACCAAATCTATATACTGCAAAAGAAAGACTGGTGTAAATGAGAGAGGCTAAATAGGCTACAAATGACTATATACTTCATACTTTTCATGTTCATTATTCATTTCTATTTGCAGTTGTTTTTTCATAAATATTACTCTCTCAAAAAAAGGTCTTAGAGAAATACTCTCACTATATTCTAGAGCTATGTAGTCGTGACTGGCTTTGATTAAACACAACTGTTATGTTCTATGGTTCAACTATCAGTGGCAATATTCTAGAGCTATGGTCAAATTTACTTATGTTGATGAAATAATCATAGTCTTTTAGTCCCATTTGTTTACTTAATTTTTTTGCAGAGCCTATTAGTACCGGACTAGGAAGAATAACTGAAACCTAAAAAAAGGGGAAAAGAAAATGTCATAGGAATCTAGATTTTTTTTTACTTATGTTGAAGTTGGGCAAATGAAATGGAAACAGTGTCCGATATGATAACATATGTTTGAGTTTGTGTCAGTATATTGACCAGGTCAAATTAATATATACCATCATAAAAAATGCTTAAATTTGAAAGAATAATGACACGTTATGTATTAAGATGTACTAACACGACCAACTAATTAAAAAATACCTAAAGCACCAGGATTATGAACTAAACTTTTAGCTTTCCATATATAAAAAGCAAATTTTCAGATCTAAACAAACTCAATATGTACCACACTACAATCACGATCAACTAAAATTAAAGTTAATTCTTAGTCGCAAACAAAAATTTAAAGTTAAAACTAAAAGACTTCGATCACCCACATTAAACTAGATACGAATATAAAGAAAAAGAAACATGTTTTTGCGACATAATCACTCTTATGTAAAGACAATTGATTGAAAACTTCAATGTGACATTCTTACAAACAGTTAGTAGGCATTAGAAAATTAAAAAACATAGAAATAATTTTTTTTCATGGTTTATAACAAATTAAATTCAACTGCACAAAGTGAATGAAACATATACATAAATCAAGAATCAATAGTAGAAAAAAATTAATATGTAAAAAAAGAATTTTTACTTCAATAAGCTGGAGTGAAGTTCTTGGGCTATGAAGATCGGGCAAGTGGATGAGCTGTGGAAAACAGGAGAGCAGCGGCAGGGTGTAGGCGTCGTCTAGGAGTGCGGAGGTCGTCGTCTAGGCGTCCTCTAGGCGCGATGGAGTCCGGGCATCTTCTAGGAGCATCGAAGTGTGAGCGTCTTCTAGGAGGGCTGGAGAGCGGGCATCGTCTAGGATTGACGATGTGCGGGCGTCATGAGCGGCGAATTGAGGTAGCGGCAGACCTTTCCTCCTGTCGGTAGAAACCCTGAGAAACCCTTCTCATTTTCGAAGCTGGCTTTAATTTTGAGGATCATTCTATAAGGGTTAAAAACCCAGTCGACATGGAAAATAATTACTCCCTCCCTCCCATAATGAATTTCTCAGTTTAACTTCACACAGATTAAGAAAATAAATTTGATTTTACTGTAGAGTGCACTGTTTTGCACTGTTTAAACACTTTTTGACACTGTTTGGACACTGTTTGACACTGTTTGGCACTTTTTTTATGTAGATTATTTTCCAAATAAGGAAAGTTTTGAATTGTAAAGTTAATTTCGGGACTGCCCGAAAAGGAAAGTGAGAAGTTCATTTTGGGACGGATGGAGTATTTGAAATTTCAAAAAAGACCCCGCGTCAGATTGAATTTCTGAAAAATTATGAATGTGACCCCGTTTTTCTTTTCTACAGCGGGTTAACATGAAACCGTTGTTGATAAAGTTTTTCTTTTTACACTTTTAGCCCACCAAACAACACGAAGCTCTTAATATTTGTGAATTTGACCCCGTGTTGATATACTATAACAGTCAAAAATCAACACATATTAAATGTCACTTATAGAATGCATATTTTCCATTAGTGTATATGTTCATAATATATGCTTCCATTATTTATACTAGTAAACTCACCCGTGCGATGCACGGTTGGAGAAATTTTCTTTCAAATTTACTTATGGTTAGTAATTCAAATTACACTATCAATTGATGAAAACATATATCTTCATGTAATACTGATAGACATCAAAGCATTAAACGAAACACACTTATAATATTATGATCAAAATGAGAGTACTAAGCGTTACTTAAAAGATCAAAAACATCCAACAAATAAGTTGAAACCATAACATTGTAAATATGCATTTAATGTAAACATAAACATTGTTGAACACTTCTTTGAATACAACATTATGAGTCTTGTCAGTGGTTCCTTCATCTTCATCAACAATTAGAATTTTCAAAACAGAACGATTGGTAACCTTGATACTACAACATACAACTATCCATGGGTAATACTAAATAATACCCATGGATAGTCATTAAGAGCCGTCATATAGTCATTAACAGTTTCAACCACAGTCAGTGTCAGTGCCAAAATTGCACGGTCGCACAAACAACTCATATCACCTGCAGATTCAACATATTCTGGAAATATGCTTTCAACAATCGCAGCTATATTATTACTACCCCGAAAGTAATGATGGTCATGTTCGTACCTCTTCATGCTATTCACTCGGTATTTTTTGATCATCTTAATAAATTACTTGATGAAAGAAGATTATTTTTTCTTTCATTTCAAAACTGACCCAATTGTCAAAAAACACTTTGGGAATACCAAGAAAGGCAGAAAATTATTTGGTCTGAGTGGTTGCCTCTACACTGCACTCTATTTAAGGATAAGTTGTTAAATAGAGATTACCCTCCAAGAGTGTGCCATTATGGCTTCACAATATACATCTCAATATCATGACCGTCGAAACTGCATCCATGGACTCATGAATAAACATGGATTATTCAGTTTGGAGAAATAAGACTGAGATTGAGGAGTTGTGTTGAGGAGTAGAATAAGACTACTTTCTTTACATCCAAATTGAACAGTTTGGAGAAGAGAAAACCTTGAGGATGAGGAGTAGAATGTTAGGCTAGCTTCGCAATCAGTGTTCATCGCTAGGACTTTCCTACTATTTATAGGAAAGTGGAACGTGAGCTATGTATTCTCTCCGATTAGTATTTAAAATACGGATACGCAGTAGTTGCATGTATATTATTTGTTATATTATTTTATTGGAATGTATTATTATAGAGTAGTCCAATCACCTACTGTTTTTAGATCCAAGTTGGGTTTTATAGCTGCTGTAGGGCGTAAGGAAGATGGGTGTCAACAGTAGCCACCAACATCCTAGCCAATAGGAAACATTTAAATTTCGGCTGCACTATAGACACCTCCAGCTTGGCCAATAAGAATATGTTTTACTCAAAATTCCTTTACAACCTTTTTACCCGATCATCATTTTGAGCAATTTTAACATCTCGTACTGCAGTTAATATTTTGGGCGGGAGTACTGTGTGTGTAATTCTTTTCCTTTTATATTAAGATAGATGTATCAAGTATTTGTGTAATCTTCATTAGGCCTACTCAATTGCCCTGGTGAATGAAACATTTCATACCAGTTGTTTATTATCAAGGCCAAAACAATGTGTTCAATCTCAAAAAATCTATTCTCTTTTTGAAAACATAAATATTGATTACCATTTTTATTAAACTAAGCCTCAAACAAAAATATTGATTTCACCTGGAAATAATTACATAAATATGAGCAAAATAAAGATGATTTACAAAAATATGACTAGTTACTATAGTAGTAATGAAATCATAGTAATTCATGTTCAAGTTTTGAACTTAAGTTACCACAGCACTACCTTGTAGTAATGAATAGTCATATTTATGTAAATAAGTTTTATTTTAACAATATTCTTGTAAAATACCCATTTCACCTGAATTTTTTATTCTTTTTGTACTACCATAGAGTTTTTAAGAAATCAAAGAACTGTTTTTTTGTTATTTTGGACACTTTAAAATTATAAATTTTTTACAACATACAAATTCAAAGTTAAAAAATAAGCATTGAACAAACACATATTTATATAAATATATATTTGGCATAAAAATGTTTATTTATTTTCTATCTTATTTGACAAAGTTTAGGAAATTAGGGATTGATTTCCCTAACTTGGATTCTACTAATAAAGAACATGATGTGTGAATGAGTTGTAATTTTCACTGCCTGATAGTTATGGTGTAACTGGAAATTCCAAATATTATAAACCCCATATTATTTTATTCTTGACTTCTGCAGTCTAAGATGTGGCCCTTCCATTATAACAAGAATGAGTTTTCCCTATCAATGGAGTGATGCTTATATTAGATGAAAAGTACTAAGCAAAAATGTAGTAAACAAATTTTCCATTTTATCTACATAATATACTCTCTTCTTCATGGAAAACAACATGTAGTGTCTCCCCACCCCTCGAATGTGATGAAACCTTAATGGCCCTTACAACCCTCACTTTCAGAGCCCAAGTAGATTTCATATGATCCACCTTTAATGTGTGACCAAATTTCTAACATTGTTGTACTGATTGCCATTGCTATTGCTGGTATTGGCCCACTTCTTTTCATAAGCCCGAATCTCTATTTTGTACCCGACCCATGGTTTTAATCGGTCCATCTGCACCGCCTCTTTTGGTGCGTCGAATTCACCTCTTTCCTTTTTCCCTGTGTGCTCGATTCTTTCCTTATGCAGCTCAGTCCGATTTGGTGATATGCTCTTGAAGGTAAGTTACCTTCTTTACTTGATTGCTTGGCCTATTTAAACGGTTCTCTTCTCTACTAATAAGGCTGGCCGCGATAACCGTAATCCCTAAAACAGTTCATCCCCTTTTTCATTCCCTTGGTGGGTTTTGCTGGAAATAGACTATTTGGCCAGAATTAAAGTTGATGGCTGACGCCCCTTCTCCCCTTAGTGATTTTAGTGGTGTTCTTCATCCTTTGTGGGTTATATTTGGACGAGACCTGAGCTGGAAGAGAACTAACAGCTATGTTGAGTTGGGTTGTGGTGTAAGGTTGAACTGATAAATTAGGATGGCTTTATACTAAAACTTGTGAAATGTTTGATTATGTATGTGTGCGTGTCGAAACTAATGATTAATAACATGTACTAACTTGAAGCACACAACATTAAATTTGAAAGGAAAACACGGTTTATATTACTAACCATTTCAATTTTTTTTATATCATTCGAGAAAGCTAATTTCTTGAATAATTCGGAGTTGAGAATCCGAATTGGAACACACAAACTCATTGATAACAAGAGAGCTTTATCAGTTGTCTGCAGTACAGAGCACTAGGTGTGCATTTATGACACAATGCTCCACTCTTACTCATAACCTGACCCGACCCATATTTTACTTGGTTGTTTGGGCGGGAAAAGTGGCCTAATAGAGTAGGGTATAATTCATTCCTTGAAATAGGCCATAAATGTAAACATGTTCGATATGAGAAAAGTAATAAATGTAAACATGTTCGATAGGAGAAAAGTAGTCGGTGAAGTCCATCCACCCATATCATTACTTTAGTATTAGGCTACCAGTGAACACGACGCCCCCATTTAATCTATCTCTACACGGGGAGTCAGCGACCGAGCTAGGAATCAACAAAATGACGACTTGAATCGACAACATGGATTCACAACTAGGAACAGATGTCAACTCTGCTCGAGGAATCACAAGCGGACTCGCCGCTAGAGAGCAACTCATGTATATCACCGGCCTGACCGCTCGTGATTAGAATCACAAGAAGGAATAGATTCAAAATTGAACAATTACGGCATATAAGATTATGAAATATGAATATATATGAAACTCAAGATTCACTTTTTGGTCAACTCTTTTGAATCGTATAAAGGTCTTAGAGGCAGACTCCTAATTCCTACTTGGAGTTCCACTCTTACGCCCAAAGCCAACCCTTCACTCTTTACACACAATGACACATGAGTAATTCTTCATTCAATAGCAGTTATGAATCCATAGGTGAAGATGGGGTAGAATATACGGTGACTCTTGACCCAAAGACGATTAAATGTTATGAAAGGGTACATTAGGTATTGTAAAATACTTTTATTTATTAGAGATAGTATGTGGATGTGCTTAATTATGTAAATGTGTGGTTCATCTAACTTCATTCCTAATCAAGATTTATGAGTTAGCCTCTTTTTTTTTCTTTTCTTATGAGTTAGGCTCTAATCATAAGAAGGTGACTTAATCGAACTAAAACATAGTCAAAATGTAACAATAAGAGTGACTATCTTTTAACCCCATTTTAAGATCTATATGCTTCTATGTAGCGTTTGGCACATTTGTAAACGAGTTTTTTCCACTTTTAGTCCTCCGACTATTATGTCATTGCCACTTTTGGTACTCGACTTTGATTTTTTCCATTTTTAGTCCTTGTCTATTGCGCTAGAGACACTTTTGGTACCCATCTTTGAAAATTTCCATATTTAGTCCTTCAACTTTCATAAAAGTGACATTTTTGGTCCTTCAACTGTTATAACAGTGACATTTTTAGTCCTCCATTTATTGTGTCGAAATCATAGTGAGATGACTAAAAGTGTCAATTTGACAATACTCAGGGACTAAATGTGGGAAATCTTAAAGTCGGGGACTAAAAGTGTCTCTAGCACAATAGTAGAGGACTAAAAATGGAAAAATTAGAAGTCGAGTACCAAAAGTGTCATTGACATAATAGTCGGGGGCCAAAAACGGCAAAAACTCTTTGTAAACTATATAGTATACACATGATCACGTTAATTCACGCGTGTTGCAATTGAAATGACATTTTTATGCAGTGATAATCAAGCTCACCTTTTCAGGTAGCAAGCTATGCCAAGTAAACTCGGATATTTATTTTGCATGTCAGGAAGATATTTTTTGCTCGGTGATGTCAATTTGACTTGATATGTAATGCTTGATAATGAAGTATAATATCACTTCAATGACATCTCTGTTTCAGGATGTCATCCTTGCAGATATATGTGGTTTTTCAAATAAGGGTGTTCTTAATATTTATTCTCACTTTTATTCCTACCAGATGACACAGGAAAATTGTGATCCTTGCGTACACTTTCACCATGTTTAGCCCTATTTGAATCATTTTTAATAAAGAGCTTAAGACTTAAACTTAATTCTATTGTAAACATAAGTTATATTGGCCCCTCCTTAATGTTTTCCAAAGCCTCAAAATATTAGTTGAAATACTCAGATATATAATCAAATAGACATAATGTTATTATTTTAATGATTAAATCATTACTATAAAGTTGTGATTAATTCAATTCTTAATACAGATTTTACGGGAAATTGTATCATTACAGCATACCAAGGCTAATGTTTTAATATTTTTTGGCCACCTTGACTTGATCCGAAAAGATCAAGATGTGCTACATAGATTTAATTTGAAAGTTCAAATATTCAATTTTTTTGTGACTAAACTTTGATATGTTGCATGGTTTCCATTTTTATTTACTCCAAGATGTTGAAGCATCGTGCAGTGCAACTTTACACAAATTAGTGCAAGACTTCTTTCCCAACAAATAGCTCATCTAAAGAGTTTACCAAAAGTTTGGAAATAAACTCCACACAAAGCTAATAGATTCAAACCTAGGTAACACCTATTGACCTTTGATATTTATCTAGGTACCACTTTACACGAAAGAGAAATAAATAATAATAATAATAATAGTAATAAGAGAAAGTGGTGATGAGTGATGACACTTTCCCTTCACAAGCTACTTAATTTTGATCATGCTCCAATTTGGCATTTGTCTAAAGATGCTTTATAATATAAACAAAAATGTACACCTACCATTCTTGCATACAGATGTGAGGACATAAAAAATTTAAGTACAATTCCTTAAATACTCAATGAACTATAAAATAGTCGAACAATGTATAGTTGTGTGGAGCTTTTTCAATGTTTGAACTTTTATATACTTGGAAAGTTTTATATATTTTTATACTATTTCACCTATTCTCTTTCTCTTTTCTACATTTCTCTAATCTTTGTCACTTTGTTTTGTATCCCCCCTCACTTTTCACACCTTGTATATCCGAATTGATCATACCTCGATAATTATCTTGTACGATCCAAGATAGCAACCCAAGTCGTTTACCTAGTGGGCTGAGCTCTCGCGTCGATGTCGAGATCTCATCATAGCTTCGCGCTGGCAAACCCAGTTTGTTTCAGAACGGGCTACTGCAGTGAAGCCAAGCCTGAATATTTCCACTGTGGATCTGGAACTGACGCTATCAGAAGAGGCCGAGCGAACATGATTCGCCTCGACTCTGTTACGGTTTCGTACTTGGCCATTTCCATGGCAGTATTTTCATCCAGTTGCATATTCATGGCTCACATCATAGCCGTTGCTAATGTCATCACAAACCCAGATTTCGAAGGGCTGACATCATCCCACATCAACATGATATCAGCTGACATGTTCCTCAAGTATTTATGGGACGCATGTGGCTATGTCACTAGCTAGCATTTTGGGCTATAGCCTCAAACTTTGTACTTTTGTCTACAAATGATGTATTGTTATTTTACCAAATCTATTACACAACATCTCTCTTATTTTTTACTGCCCAAATTCCAATACCCATCAATTATTTTTCTTGATCACATAGCTTGTGTGCCAACAATTGTAGAATAGAGGGAGTACAATTCTACAACTCATAAACATGCAAATTTTCCTTTTGAAAGCCCATAAAACCTTACACCGCTACAAGTTATGTGTGAAAAAAAGAAATGTTGTTCTACATACATAATACCAAATATCATTTGCATCACACGCTATATCAATGTAATTGCGATTAATTCAAAGCTCAATTTATTAATCACAACAAAATTGTTCCACTAATTCTATTCTATATATTGAAAGATGACAGTGCATTGTACAAAAATCATTAATGTCATGTTAATGCTTAGTAGTGCAACTATTTCTAGGGGAAAAAATAACAATTTAATTTTAAAATTCTAAAACTTGTTGAAACTTTCTAAAAAAAAAGTATTGGTACACATTTGGGATGTTCTCTTGGTATACAAAGTATTTAGAGTTAATGACTTATATAGGACTAAAATTAGTTTCATGTGCACAAATAGGACTAGAAACATAATTGATGTTTCGTAAGACTTAAAAGGGTCTTTTTTTCCAATTTTATCCTTGAAGGCTTGAACTCTAATTAAATGCTTTTGGCCTTTTTACGCATACGGGAGCTTTCATAAGACCTAACCCACCCTCTCTGCAACCGCATGCCGCCATCCTCGCCGGCGCCGCCTGCCACCACCGCCCTCGCCGGTACCGCCTGCTGTCTCCCTTGTTGGCACCGCCGCCATCCTCCGCCATCATCACCATTAAGTTTGCATATTTTTAGATCTGTCATAAAGTTGCCAGATTTATGTTGGAAGATTAACACAAAATTGCCATAAGTTTGGCAAAAAATATGAATTCAAAATCCGAATATTCGAAAAAAAATGGAATAAGCACATTTTCACAATCAGAATTTAGAAAACGAAGCTAATGACAAAAAATTAACATATCTGCCATAAAATTGGCAGATTTATCTTGACGGATTTACACAAACTGCCATAGTCTTGGCAAAATATGAAGTCCAGTAGTCCACAACTAAACTTTAACAGAAATAAGAATTTAATGACAAAATAAAAAAATAAAAAAAATGATTTACACAAAAAGTGTTGTGCCATAATATGATTATCAGAGTACATTTCTGCCATAAATTTGGCAAAATCGTATGTCATCATCCAAATATATGCCATAAACTTGGCAAAATTGTATGTCATAGTCCAAAAATCTGGAAAATTGATTTTTTTAAAGTCAAGAAATTAGGAAACGGAAATTTGAAATAGAAGTCCAAAAAACAACAAATTGAATGTCAAAACTACAAAACAACATAGAAATGGAGGAAAATCCAGAAAAATCTGTTTCAAAGTCAAAAATATCATAATAGGAGGAGGAATAGGAGGAGGAGGAAGAAGAACAAACCTGATCCAGCGGCGTGCGCGCGGTGGAGTCGGCGGCGGCGGCGATGGCTAAGGATGAAATCGACGACGGCGTATAGACAATGTGGTGAAGTTGATCGATCTGATGTGCAGAGATGGAGCAGACGATCGATCTGCTATGCTATGGAGAAGAAATAGATTGAAGATGGGGAGATGGATGGATCTGCTAGATTGAGAAGAATGGGAGATGGAGGATGGTGCACAGGAGAAAGTGATAAGGTTATGCGTAGAAGAGATTCTCGATTGACTAAAGAGGGGGTAAAAATGGAATGAGAAATTACGTAGGTTTTGGAATAAGAGTAATATGATCCTATTTAAGGAATAAAACATATATGGTCCTATTTAAGAATTTCTCCTATTTATGAGACGGAACTAGATAGATTTTCGCATATATATATATATATAGAGAAAACTTCATGTCAGGCCGGCCTGACGGGCTGCCCCGTCCGGCCGAGCCCGTTTGGGCGCCTTCCCGGTGGAATTTTTTTATGAAATTTTTTGAGCATGTTCCTCATCAAGTCTAGTTTGTCCATACCAAATTTCAGCTCAAACTTCAATCGGGAAGGTCGTCAAAAAATTTTTGCAAGTTAACTGGTCCGGAATATGTATTTTCTGGACCAGTTAACTTGCAAAAATCATTTGACGACCTTCCCGATCGAATTTTGAGCTGAAATTTGGTATGGACAAACTAGACTTGATGAGGAACATGCTCAAAAAATTTCATCAAAAAATTCCACCGGGAAGGTGCCCAAACGGGCTCGGCCGGACGGAGGTTCCCGTCAGGCCGGCCTGACGAGAAGAGTACTCTATATATATATGCCCACGCGCTATATACTTACTTAGTACAAATACCCAGTGTCATTTCCCTCCACCTCTAATCTGGATCCTTGCAGCATCGTTCTCATCGCCAAAGTCGCCGATGCTATAAAACTGCTCATCAGAACTACTCTCTGGAGCGAACAATCTCTTGTATGCGCAGGCCCAGGGAGATTACTGGAACCCATTTCGCCGGCGTACCTGTGAATTCATTCATTCACATACAATGCTGTCGACCTGCAACTCCATTCGTGGCACATCCAATTTCGCCCTCCTGAACTCTCCCCATTTTCTCCATCCCAGCAATCTGACATTCAATCGACGCCGGAATGCCGTCGTTCTCGGCGAATCTCTACGGCCTAGTCCGGTTATGGCCGTGTCAGTTCAGGAGCCCAAGATTAGTGAGCCGGCAGCCTCTGAGGCTACCCTTGCTAGTCGGCTACGGCATGGTAGCCTTGAGGCAGACAGGTTGTCGTTCAAGGAGAAGTATATCATTCGATGCTCTGAGGTCGGGGTCAACAAAACTGCCACCATTGAATCAATCGCCAATCTCTTGCAGGTAATGGCCTCTCTTCTCTACACATAAGAATTCGGCACGGATAAATTTTAGCATTCAATCATCTTCCTTTCACCAGGATCTTGTTTTGATTTATCTCAAGTCCTCCAGTTTTAACTCGATTCTCCTTGCGACATTCGTAATTATGACAATTTAAATGTCACTCAATCTGCTAGAGTGCTAGATACATTGTTCAATTTAAGATTGATGACATTTCATTTTTTTTAGTAACATCTGATTCTTTTTTTATTTTCTTAACCCATTTCCTAATAATCCAGCTTCTACAGATCTGAAGTTGATTTTTTTAAGATTTTCGTTTGCAGGAGGTTTCATGCAACCATGCTCAGAGTGCAGGATTTTCAACAGATGGATTCGCAACAACTGACACCATGAGGAAGTTGCGTCTTATATGGGTTGCTGCACGAATGCACATTGAGATTTTTAAGTACCCTGCCTGGTAGTGTACTAATTTCCTTCTTCTATGTACAATTATTATGTTGAAATCACGAACTGTATTATCAACTCATTGTTTGAGCAGGAGTGATGTCATAGAGATAGAGACTTGGATTGCCAGTGAGGGAAAAATTGGGACTCGGCGTGATTGGGAAATTAAGGACTGTGCAAACGGCGAAGTGATTGGAAGATGCACCAGGTGTAGTGGAATATGTATATACAGTTATGACCACTTATTGTGCTGTTATATTATATGGTGTAGTACGTATATAGTATAATCTCTGAATGATAAATTTTATATCTAAGAAACATCATTACTGTTACAGTAAGTGTTTTCACCTACTGATTTTCCTTTATGTGGTTCATGCTCTAAAAGATACTTAAACGTTTTAATTAATTGCAGCATGTGGTTGATGATGAACCAAGACACTAGACGGCTTCAGAAAGTTGTTGATGATGTTCGTAATGAGTTGCTACCTTTTTGCCCCAACCCACCAAGGTAAAAGTAGTATTCCTTTCTCTATACTTTTTTCCCAATGTTCATGTGATTTGATGACTGCTCAAACTTTTAATGCATTGATCCCATTAATAAAACTAATGCAATGGTGCAGCGGAGCAGAAAGTCCATGCCTTTCTTCACTATCTTGATTCTTGCGCTTTTCTAAACTTTGTGTTTATAGCATCTATTGTCTATTGTGCTTTTTTCTACCCTCTTTATGCTCCTAGTAATGGAGTAGTGGTTTATACTTTTTGTTCTTCTCTTTTCTCTTTCTCTGTGTGTACTGGTGTTAACAAATGCCTGCTTTCTGTTCTATATGCTTAATACTCTGAAGCTATATTAATGCTCTCATGTAAGCTTTCTACCAACAAGTCAGCATTGATTGTAGTGCAATTATGCATGTGATACTATTTGTCTAGTCTTCTTCCCTTCCTTTAATGTGCTAGGTCATGTTCCATTATGCGCTTGTTGATTATCCAATATCAATTGTGTAATGAGACATAACTGCAGTAACTATCTGAACTTGTGGATGTGTCAAGATATTTTCCAGGCAACTAGAAAGAAAAATCTGCGATGATCAGTTGTGGAATTTCATCAAAGTAAAATTTTGCCATTAAAAGTTTTCCATATATACACTTTTGACTAACTTTTAAAACATTAGTGGCACTTAGTTTTATATGCTACTGACCATAGAAGGAATTAGGTGTTGGTGATCATGAAGATGGCGGTGATCATTTGATGTGCCATATATTTTCAGGATGGTTCTCAAGTACCATATTGATGTTAAAAGATGGAGTGCTTGTTTTCTTTCTCTTATGTGCTTATAATGTTTTCCATCTATTAGAGTGTCCCAATGCTCTTATGTAGAGTGTTAATAGTAATGAGCTTATCTATTGCTAGGTTTTCTTTCAATGAGAAGAACAATTCCAGCTCAAAGAAAATACTTAAGGTGGAAGATCCTGCTGAGTATTCTGTCCTACGGCTAGTGGTAAGTATTCACTTTGTAATACTAAGGCTGGGTTTGACCCCAGAAAATGCCAGGGAAAGGAAAGAAAATGCTACGGAAAGTCGTTTTGTTATATTTGGATTTATTAGGGAAAATACAATGGAAAATGAAAAATAGTCTGTGTTTTAAATTTTTTTAATATAATAAGATTGCTTAGAATTTACGATAGGAATAATGACATGCCTGAGGAATATCATCTAGCAGTAAAGATATAATATATCGAATAAATGAGCGATAGCTGTGTTGGTTGATTATTGATTGTGGTTGGCAAATAGTCAGGGACAAACTGATCGAATGGGTTGAATTGTACTACTATTACTTAATAAACTCCTCTTGCCTATAAATTAGACCTTCCTTTGAAGGACAATAAGAGTTGATAATAAAGTAATCAGCCAATTTTAGTGTTGTTCTTGCAGGAGGGTCCTTAAGGGCTCTTGGATGGTTTGCCATCTGTCAAATTTTCAGTAAAGTTAACTTATTTCTTTACTCCATATCAAATATATACACAAACACAAGTACAATCAAACATTAAAAAATAAATTTATTGATGTAAAAAAATGTTATACTTTCCTGAACATTTTTCTTTCCTTCAAAATCCCCCTATATTTACCTCCCTATTTTGTATTGCTAGAATTTTTCATGTTCCCAACAGACCCTAAGTGTTGTGGTAGAACCCTGATGTGTGTAGGGAGTACTGACATATTCAGTTATACTTTGCAGCCAAGAAGAAGTGATTTGGACATGAACCACCATGTTAACTTCGTCACCTACATTGGATGGGTACTAGAGGTTGGTAAAAACTCCAGTAAAAAAGAACTGAAATTTGATGATTGTGTTTTGCACCCCATGTTTTATCCCAAAATGGCAATATTTGACTTTGCATCCTCGGGGTGTAAAGTCAAACGAACTAAAACACGAAACGCAAAGCCAATAATTGTGGTAAAACATGCGGCGAAATGACAAATTCCCCTTATAACTCCAGTTGAAGCATTGGTATAATACAGTTGTTGCTGTTGCCATCATGCATCTATTATCATAAGGTGCAAGACTGCTAACATGGGTTTCTTAAAAACAGAGTATGCCTCAAGAAATCATTGACACATATGAGCTGCAAACCATCACACTGGACTATAAAAGAGAATGCCAGCACGATGATGTGGTTGATTCTCTCACAAGCCGTGAACCATTTGATGAGCCGGCATCCATTAACAGTGATCGGAAGCGCTTCGTGCATTTGCTTAGACTATCCAGTGGTGGAGTTGAGATAACTAGGGGTCGTACTGAGTGGAGAAAAAAGTGATGAGCCCTATTTTCAGCTATAATATAGCATCAGATAACATAGATTTTTTGGTTTTGTTTATAATTTTCTGAAACAGAAGTTTGAACCGTTTTCAATGAATGGTTAGTTTAAATTATGAGTTATAATGGTTTGATCATTTGAGCCTTTGAGGCGTTAAGTGTGTTGTAGGAGAGTACATTACAATTTATTCTAACTGAATGAATAAATTTTGGGTGATTAGTCTCAACTATTTTACCATTGATCACTGTTCAATCTTTTGGTATGGTATATGTATGTTTATGCGTATTTTACGTCTAAATTTGGGTAGATTTTAAATCTTGTTTGGTCTGGAGGCTAAATCAAGTCCAACTTAAAAGTGAAAAATTAAAAGTGGACAAAGTCTCTACTCTCTAATCTCCCTGGGGTGGAATCAGTCAAGCTAGACTTCTGTTTAAAAAGACCGTGCTCGTATATGTTGAGGCCCGAGACTGGTCATTATTCAGCATTTCAGCCTAGTCTATTATTCAGACTGGCGTACCCTGAAGTTTGTTTACTACTCCCTCCGTCCCGCTAGAAAATTCCCATAGCAAAACAACAAGATTATTTAGGTGATAATTAAATAAAGTACTTCGGATATATTTTGAGAAATAATTTTAGTAGGTATATATTATAATGTGTTAGCATTGATAACTGTAATGTTATAAATGTATTATTTTTAATATTTAATGACTAATTTATCACTTAAGATTGTTAATTGTTTCCTAAAATGGAAATGATAACCTTCTAACGGGACGTCCAAAAAAGGAAAGTGGAAACCTTCTAACGGGACGGAGGGAGTAATCTTTTTGAGAAAAAACATGTTCAAGAGAATTAAAATAAAAGCGCAGTAGTGCACGCTGAACAAGAGTCATGACGATTGGTGCAGCGCCGTTGATCATCTACCGCTTACGGTGAAGGATTTTGAACACGGCTAGCTTTCAACCGCTTACAACGAGGATTCGGCTAATAACAGTCCGTCTAAGAACCAAATTCAGAAGATCGCGAACCCTAATCGCCGGCATGGGGCGGAGCAGTCGTCGATATGCGCACACATATGACTCTCGACTAATCTAGGGTGTAAGTTTGCGGTTTACATCTCTCTGGGTTCGATTTTCCTTTCTATGTGTGGTCCCGAGTCTTTTTCTCAGTGGTTTTATCTCCCTCGTTTCATGGAGAAGTTTTTTGTCCTCGTCAGTTGTTAAACAGCCTGTTCGGGTGTTGTTTGGTTATTGTGTAAACTATGGGGTGTGTAAGCTGGAATTGCAGGGGTCTGGGGAACCTGCCCACTGTCCAAGTTTTAGCGGATATTGTTTCGACTTATCGCCCATCCATTGTCTTCCTCATGGAGACGCTCACTAGGCTGCCGAAGATGGAAAGCATTAGAAGAACATTGGGTTTTCAGGATGTGTTTTCGGTGGATTGTGTGGGTCAAAGTGGTGGATTGGCGCTGCTATGGAAAGATGATTATGATATAACTGTTGAAAGCTCGTCGCGGAACCATATTGATGTACAGGTCACAGGCGGTTTGTCTCAATTAACATGGAGGCTCATTGGGTTCTATGGTTGCCCGGAGAGTGATAGACGCAGGGCCTCGTGGGAACTTCTTAAAGAGCTGGCAGATTGTAGTGATCTCTCGTGGTTGGTTGTGGGCGATTTTAATGATATTATGCACGAACATGAAAAAAGAGGGTGATGCCCTAGACCTTTGGATGATGGCGGGATTTCGTGATGCGGTGTGGGGCAGTGGATTGATAAAGGCTTCTTTTGATGGCTACCAATTCACATGTTCCTTTTGATGACTACCAGTTCCTTTTCATTTTGATGGCTACCAGTTCCTTTTCATTTTCCTTTGGATTCCTTTCTCATTCTTCACTCCTGCTCCCTTCTTCCCCGCGCACGCCTGCAGGGGCGGATCTATATGGGGGCAGGGGTAGGCTCCAATCCAATTTTTTTAGTAGCATAGGAAGAGATTTATTTTCCAGCCCAACCCAAAATTAATGTTCAGCCCAGCCCAAGCTTAAAAGGACTGCCTAGGCTGAAAGCGTCAACTATAACCTCATTGATAAAAGGCAGCCCAAAATTTTACAAAGCTTAGCCTTGACAACGAATGGTCTCGGTGCTTATGGCAACTGAACTAACCGTTGCCTAAAAATATGTTTAAAGGTGTAAATTATTTATAAGGCAGTCAAGAGGCTGAACAACCTTCTTCAGCCGGTGTGGGAAAAACGTAGAAGTTCAAAACTTCACAATTCTTATACGGAGTTTTAGACTATCGTATATATAGCTCTAAAAAGTGTAAAAATTATGCAATCTCATCTCACCTAGTCACCCACACCATCTATCGTTTTAATAGTAAAACTGAGTTATAAATAGCTTATTTGTCATTCTCTCATTGGTTATCCAAAAAATAAATCACTCGTGCTTCACACCGTTAATAACATAATAAGACTCTTAATAGTAAACGAAGTATATTACTAAGGGTAGCTCTCCCGTGCATTCGTGTTGTGGAATGTATTGATGCATTCCATATGTGGCTAAATATAAGTGGAAGACATTCCACATAAGCAATTAGTGAGGAATTATCATCCGCAAATTATATCGTGCAACCGGCGCACCATGAGGATGGTGCGCCCGGTTGCAAAACGACGGAGTATTGAGGCCTGGTTTCCTGATTTTTTATCCTTTTGTTTTTAAAAAATGGTAATAACTTTTTTATTTTTGATCCGGTTTTTATAAAATTTATATCAACATTTTTTATTTTTCATGATCTTTCAAATGAGACCAATATTGCTTATGTAATTTTAAGAAATTATCAAACTATTATATTAATGTGTATTGGATTATAAGGAAAACCAAACTAAATTTAATACAGAAAAATAATTGTGTAAATCACAAATTATCTTAAAATTGTTTATATAAAAAATTTATTGTATTAGGTATTTATACATGTGAGTTACATATTTTTATATGTGAAGTTACATATTTTACACGTAAAGTTACATATTTCTACACGCGAGTTACATATATATACACACGAGTTGCATTTGACTTGCCTGAACGCGAGTTACATATATTTACACGTAGAGTTACATATTTTTACACGTAAAGTTACATATTTATACACGCGAGTTACATATTTATACACACGAGTTGCATTTGACCTGTCTGAACGCGAGTTACATATTTTTTTAAGTAAAGTTACATATTTTTACACATAGAGTTACATATTTATACACACGAGTTGCATTTGGCCTGACTGGACGTGAGTTACATATTTCTACACGCAAAATTACATATTTTACATACGTTAAAATTACATAGGCAATATTGGTCTCATTTGAAAGATCATGAAAAATAAAAAATGTTGGTATAAATTTTATAAAAATCGGATAAAAAATAAAAAGGTTATTAACATTTTTAAAAAAAAAGAGAAATAAAGAATAAAGATCCGGTGCTTGCCAAATACGCTGCTTGCCAAAAACCGTATGCCGGTATACGGTGCTCACCGTATACCGGTCATACGGTATAACAACTGATTATCATCACAATAACATCTTTCATTTATACCGTACTCCGTATTAAATTCTATATCCGTTTACATGTTAGCCCTTTAATTCTTTCCTTTCTGTTTTCTACTAAAATCTTTGCATTTTTGTTTCCAAAACAAGGCCTAAATTCAATTTACAAATTGAAATATCTATCAAACAATTTTCATACAACGTGATTTTGAGTTTTTTTGTTCAGTTTTGTTGTTGAAGTATCAAAACTCTATAGATGAATTGGAGAATTGACTTTTACTAGTTTTCCAAATTTGAAAAACGCGGATGTTGTAAAGCAGCTGCAATGAGTTTGTATACATACGCCTAGTGTAAGCAGGGGCGGATCCAGGATTGAGAGGTGGGGTGGGCTAAGCAGTAAAAAATAGTTTTCATATATACAAAGTTTTGCTCAGAGCTGTTATCGAATCAAGCTTTTTTGGAATTTTATACTCGATTTCGAGCTTGATTTTGAATCTAATTTAATGACCGAGTTAACAAGATTCGAACTCGAACACGGACTAGGTTTGAGTTTGAATAGTTATTCAAACCATGTTCGAACATAGTGATGTTATAATTTTTTTAATAAATTATAGGAATAAATTTCTTAAAATCTTAATGTTATAATGCTAGTTTATAAATATATTAACGATTAATAAAGATTTGGTATTTATTGAATAATTCGAACATGAATCTATTAACGAGTATAGTCTAAACTTCTACATTCGAGCATATTTATCAAGCGTTAAAATTTATCGAGTCAAAATCAAGCTCAATTTCGTACTCAATTTTAAAATCTATCGAGTATAGGAAATTTATTTTCCTTTCTTGACAATATGTTTATTATCCATTCTAAAAAGCATTTTCAATATTGGTATGAATCTAAATACTTCTATAAATTTATAAAACTTTTAAGAGAAAAAAATCGTTGTACATAGATTAATAAGTAATCTCAATTTCAAAATTCAATTGAAAATTTTAATTCTTTCTAGTTTCTACATGTCCACACAATTAATAAATCATTCTCTAACCTTCAATTGCATATTAAATAAATCATTCTCCAATCATTCATAAATCACAGAATATCACAGAATAAACACTATTTTATTATGTACTAATCATCAAATTGCATAGTAAATAAATCATTCTCTAACCTTCAATTGCATAGTAAATAAATCATATTATGTACTATTTTACCATAGAATCATCAAATTATATAATTGATAGAGTATATACTCGGACCCCCGGGTCTCACGACTGTTGGGCCCGGACAGCGGCCCACATACGCTCAGTAGATAACATTTATCTCATTGTACACTCTATTTTATTCATGTATATCCATTAGAATAGATTAGATACCATTCATTAGCCATTTATTGGCCTTTTATTGTAGTTGGGCCTTCCAGGCCCAAACCTGGAAGCCCAACCCTCTTTTCTCCTATAAATACTCCCTATGGGAGCCATGTAAAAGGATGGTTGAATGGTTGATTGGAAATTCATTATACACATATCACTTTATCTCTCTAGCTCTCACTTCTCTCTAGAATTAATACTCTATCATTTGGTGCTTTCATTGAGAGGTGGAACATATCAAGTGAGATCCTCCCAACCAACAAAACATTACGTACCGTGGTACCACCTCGGCCCTGGCTGCGGCAACATGCCCCTCGGCCCAGGACAAAAGTGGCATGTAATCTCCTAGCTACCCCTTCGGCAGGCGTTACATGCATCCACACCTACGGCCAAGACAAAAGAGAGAACGGCCAAGACAACAAAGAAAGGAGCATGGCAGGCTACACAACGGTCAATCCCATCACCCAATAGCCTCTTGATAACAATTCAAGCCATGAGCCTCGGTCCCCACCTCGGTCAAAACTCAAACAAGAGGAAGGAAAGGGCTGGTGGGACCACCATGTTCCTCCCTCGGCCAAGGAAAAACAACATCATCAGTCGGACCAAACCAAGCAAAAAGCATCGACGGCAAGCCTCAGTGCAGCGCCTCGGCCAAACAAAGAGAAGACCACACATCGGCCAAGCAGCGCCCCATCGGCCATAAATAGATGCGCACCGGCTAGCGACGCATGCCATCGGCCGCAACGGCAGGCACCCCATCGGCCGGCACCCCATCAGCCGCGCACCGCACCGGCCAAAAGGGGGGACACCGCATAGACCGGCACCACATCGGCGCACCGCATTAGCTGGCTCCTCATCGGACGGCACCGCATCAGCGCACCACGTCAACCGGCTCCACATCGGCCAGACCGCATCGTCCGGGCCGCATCGGCCAAAACGGGGCACCTCGTCAAGCAATCCATTCGGCTGACACGCATCGGCCCCAGAACAAACAGGCCAGAAACACTTCGGCCAAGAGGTTTTTCCTTGGTCAACAACTCTCATCTCGGTAAAGCTCAGACGGAACTGACGGGACCATCATCCAGTAGTCCTCCTCGGCCAAATGGGACCTTCGTCTTCGAATGGTTCACTTAGGCGAAACAAGCGAGGGAGGCATCCCACCGACCGGAAACGGCGCCGGCCAGCAACCGCATCGGCCGCGAACACCATTGGCTAGCACGCTTTGGCCCGCACTGCTTCGGCTTGCACCGCTCCGGTTGGCACCTCTCCGGCCGGCGCCTCTCCGGCCGGCACCTCTTCGGTCGGCACCTCTTCAGCCGACACCCCAACGGCGCACGGCATCAGCCGGCCCCTCTATCGGTCGCAACGCATCAGCCAACAACACATCAGCCACGACACGCGTCGGCCAGCGCACATCGGCCAGCGGCATCGGCAAGAACCCGTTCGACGGAACTCGTCAGCCAGCCTCACATCTTGTCTCCGCGACGGCTGGTACGGCAGGGACCACTTCGTCCACAATGGGCTACAGCGACGCTGGGATCGCTTCGTCTCTTCGCGAGCACGTTTCTCCCGGAGCGTAAAGAAGCAATTAAACAAAGTCTTGGGCTGACTATTAATCTCAAAGACTGGATTCAGAGCAGGCCCAATCTTGTATTTCCCTGCTTTAATACTAAGCAGGGCAGGCTTCGGCCCTAATACAAGTAAGTCTCACAAACTTTTCCTCCTATTTTATGCATTAAATATGGAGCAAAATAGTTTTACCACTATTCAAAAAAAAATATATATAGTTTTACTAACTATTCAAAAGAAAAACAAAATAATAATAATAATAATTACTACTACTATTATTATTATCACCACCATTGCTAGCGGATTAAAATCTCCAATTGGTACGGGCCAAGCCCTAACCTTCCGAACATCTTTATTTGATGATTCGGATTATATTTGGGTCCCTTGACCTACCCCGGTCATCTTTATTTGATGACCCGGATATCTAGAATGAGAGCCATCATCGGCTGCACATGACATTATGCCTAAAAGCGGTACGCCTCATTCCCCTAGACGCTAATTGCGTCATCCAGAAGCCGTTGCAATAAACAACGCACCCAAAGCCGTTGCAATAAACAACGCACTCAAAGTCGTTGCAATAAACAACGCACCTAAAGCCGTCGCAATAAACGACGCACCCAAAGCCGTTGCAATACACAACGCACCTAAGGCCGTTGCGATCCACAACGCGCCTACAAAGCCGTTGCAATAAACAACGCACCTAAATATCGTATCGGCACAAGCGGTGAAACACCCAAATCGGCCGGCGATATGCAGGACGAAGGACCAGTGTGCATGGTCCAACGTCTTCAAACGGAGAAGCATACCGCGTCGTCCGCGCGGAAACCGCAGGACGACAGGCCTGAATTAAGGCTGAGGTTACAAAAACTCCACCCGTCAGTAAAATTTCGCTCAGGACCACAAAGGGCGGCCGTCAAAAGACGATGCCTAGTCCGGTCCCTCGTCGACAATAGACGTGGAAAGGCCAAAAAAGATGCCACTGACATACCAAGCCGAGGGCGTATTTACTCCCTCGCACTAACACACGCGAAAAGCGTAGCGGACAAAATACCGCACATGGACGAAGGGACAGTAACCCTTCGGCCATCCAAAAAAAAAAAAAAAAAAAAAAAAAAAGAGGGAAGCCGACGGACCGCGCACTTACCGGCCTCGAGCAATAAAAATAAATAAATTCCCCAAACTTATTATTCATCTCAAGACCGGTTCCCAATGCCAAAGCTCTTGCTCCATCAGCTTATGAACGGCCTCCCCAACGCCGTCATACTTTTACATGACGATCGGCTTCATCATCGCCTCGTCATCATTATCCGGATCGGCTCCTCATCGCCATCCGCACATCACGACCGGCCTCCCAGCCTTGGCGTGATTATTTCTTCTCAGAGACCGGCTTATCATCGCCAAGTGTCCTGAGCTAGCGACAGGGCTCATCATCCCTTCCTGGATGGTGACCGTTGCCTTTATATGACGATCGGCTCATCTCCGCCTCGTCATCATTATTCGGATTGGCTCATCATCATCGCCATCCGCACATCACGACCGGCCTCCCAGCCTTGGCGTGATTATTTCTTCTCAGAGACCGGCTTCTCATCGCCAAGTGTCCTGAGCTAGCGACAGGGCTCATCATCCCTTCCTGGATGGTGACCGTCGCCTTTATATGACGATCGGCTCATCTCCGCCTCGTCATCATTATTCGGATTGGCTCATCATCATCGCCATCCGCACATCACGACCGGCCTCCCAGCCTTGGCGTGATTATTTCTTCTCAGAGACCGGCTTCTCATCGCCAAGTGTCCTGAGCTAGCGACAGGGCTCATCATCCCTTCCTGGATGGTGACCGTCGCCTTTATATGACGATCGGCTCATCTTCGCCTCGTCATCATTATCTGGATCGGCTCATCATCATCGCCATCCGTTCATCACCACCGGGCCCCCCGGCCTCGGCATGATGCTTTATCTCAAGACCGGCCTCCCCAGCGCCAAGTGTCTTGAGCTAGCGACCGGGCTCGCCATTCCCCTCCTGGATGGCGACTGTCGCTTCTACATGACGATCGGCTTCATCATCGCCTCGTCATCATTATCCGGATCGGCTCCTCATCGCCATCCGCACATCACGACCGGCCTCCCAGCCTTGGCGTGATTATTTCTCCTCAAGACCGGCTTCTCATTGCCAAGTGTCTTGAGTTGGCAATCGGGCTCGCCGTCCCTTCCTGGATGGTGACCGTTGCCTCTATATGACGATCGGCTTCATCATCGCCTCGTCATCATTATCCGGATCGGCTCCTCATCGCCATCCGCACATCACGACCGGCCTCCCAGCCTTGGCGTGATTATTTCTCCTCAAGACCGGCTTCTCATTGCCAAGTGTCTTGAGTTGGCAATCGGGCTCGCCGTCCCTTCCTGGATGGCGACCGTTGCCTCTATATGACGATCGGCCTTCACATCGCCTCGTCATCATATGTTGGACCGGCTCATTATCGCCGTCGTCCTTACATCGCGTCCGGCCTCTCGGCTAAGGCGTGATACCTTATCTCAAGACTGGTCTTAGTCATCCCTTCCCGGATGGCGACCGTTGCTTGGATCTTCGGATCGGCTCATCATCATCGCCATCCGCACATCACGACCGGCCTCCCAGCCTTGGTGTGATTATTCCTTCTCAAGACCGGCTTCTCATCGCCAAGCGTCTTGAGTTGGCAATCGGGTTCGCCGTCCCTTCCTGGATGGTGACCGTTGCCTCTACATGACGATCGGCCTTATCATTGCCTCGTCATCATATCTCGGACATGCTCCTCAGCATCTTCGTCCTCACATCACGATCGGGCCCTTCGGCCACGACGTAATGCTTTATCTCAAGACCGGCTCCCTCAGCGCCGAGTGTCTTGATCTAGCGATTGGGCTTGCTATTCCCTTCCGGGATAGCAACCGTCGCCCCTACATGGCGATTGGCCTATCATTGCCTCGTCATCATACATTGGACCGGCTTATCATAGTCGTCATCCTCGCATCGCGGCCGGCCTCTCGGCCAAGGCGCGGTACCTTATATCAAGACTGGTCTTAGCCATTCCTTTACTGGGTGGCGACCATTGCATGGATTTTTGGGTCGGCCCCTCAGTGCCGATCATGGCAGGCCCTCGGCCTCGACGTGATCATATTCCCCAAGACCGGTCTCAGTTATTCCTTCATCGAATGGCGACCGTTGCTTGGACGTTTGGCTCGGCCTCATAGTGCTGACGACCTCGCATCACGATCGGCCCCCCGGCCTCGACTTGATGCCCTATCTCAACACCGGCTTTGTCAGCGCCAAGTGTGTCGAGCTAGCGATCGGGCTCCCCATCCCTTCCTGGATGGTGACCGTCGCCTCTACATGACGACCGGCTCATCTCTGCCTCGTCGTCATTATTCGGATCGGCTACCCATTATCGCCATCCTCATGTCACGACCGCCGCCCCGGCCTCGGCGTGATGATCTATCTCAACACCGGCTTCATCAGCGCCGAGTGTGTTGAGCTAGCGATCAGGCCCGTCATCCCTTCCTGGATGGTGACTATCGCCCCTACATGGCGACCGGCTTATCATCGCCTCGTCATTGTTATTTTGGATCGGCTCCTTATCACGGCCGTCCTCACATCACGATCGGCCCCTAGGCCACGATGTGATGTCCTATCTCCGAGACCGGCCTCTCATTGCCGAATGTCTTGGGTTAGCGATCGGGCTCGCCATCCCCTCCTGGATGGCGACCGTTGCCTATATATGATGATCGGCTCAGCATTGCCTCGTCATCGTATCATCAGACAGACGTCCCACGCCCCGTCCTCATGTTCAGACAGGCGTCCAACGCCTCGTCCGCATATATTCAGACAGGCGTCCAACGCCTTGTCCCCACATTCAGACAGGCGTCCAACGCCTCGTCCTCATATTCAGACAGGCGCCCAGCGCCTCATCCTCATATTCAGACAGGCGTCCAACGCCTCGTCCTCATGTTCGGATCTAGCAAACATCTTGCGGTCTCCGGCTCAAAGACTAAAGGATCCCTGATCTCATCTACAGGCCCATCGGCCATATATCTTGCTCTGTCATCTTTATTTGATGACGAGAATCTCATCTACAGGCCCATCGGCCATATATCGCTCTGTCATCTTTATTTGATGACGAGAATCTCATCTACAGGCCCATCGTCCATATATCGCTCCGTCATCTTTATTTGATGACGAGAAGCTCATCTAAAGGCCCATCGGCCATGTATCTTGCTCCGTCATCTTTATTTGATGACGAGAAGCTCATCTACAGGCCCCTCGGCCATATACCGCTCTGTCATCTTTATTTGATGACGAAGAGCTCATCTACAGGCCAATCGGCCATATATTATTCTGTCATCTTTGTTTGATGACGAAGAGCTCATTTACAGGCCCATCGGCCACATATCGTTCTGTCATCTTTATTTGATGACGAGGAACTCATCTATAGGCCTCTGAGCCATATCTCGCCCCGTCGTCTTTATTTGACGACGTGGAGCTCTTATGCAGGCCCCTCGGCCATACATCGCGCCGTCGTCTTTATTTGACGATGTGGAGCTCTTATGCAGGCCCCTCGGCCACACATCGCCCCGTCGTCTTTATTTGACGACGTGGAGCTCTCATATATGCCTCTCGGCCACTACTCCCAGTTATCTTTATTTGATGACGTGGAGCTCACATCGGCCCATCGGCCTCATATTCTAGTCATCTTTATTTGATGAACCAGACATCATATTATGGACGGTCGCTCGACCCATCCCTTAGTCATCTTTATTTGATGACTAGGACTACTGATCATGACGAGCTACCCACATCTAGGGATCGGCCTCTGCCATCTCCTCAGCAGACGGGCACCGCTGCAGCTCCATCTCTAGGCCGAAGGGCTCGCACCTTTTGTTTCGTTTTGGGGGCATCCGGTGCACTCTTTTTCCCTCATTAGGATTTTTTCCCACAGGGTTTTTCCTAGTGAGGTTTTTAACGAGGCATCTCCCCATTGTGGATCAAAAGGTGTCAACCCTCGGCCCCCTGTTGCAGACATCATCAGACATGCACTACTCTACTCCTCTTCACCTCGTTACACTCGCCTCAAGGAGTGGGGGACTGGGAGAGCGGGGGACTTAGCGCCTTCGCTACCAAAGAAGCAGAAATTCAAAATTTTTGCAAGGATTGCCACACGCACCGACGACATCATCATATCACATACATATTCAGCTGCCACATCGGCCAGCACATATGCATAGCTCCCCGACCTCAAGACCGGTGGTGATGAGGCCTTCGGCTGAGGATTCTCCCACAGGGTTGCCTCGACCAGGGCTCGCCAATGGGAACGGATCATCGGATTGGGAATCCGGGCGAGGCGCTTCGGCGACGACAGCGGTTTACTCACCAGACGATGACAGATCAGCACACAGTTCTACTCTCTTTCGCCTCGAGTACTCTCGTCTCAGAGAGTGGGGGACTCCTGATAGAGTATATAGACTCGGACCCCCGGGTCTCACGACTGTTGGGCCCGGACAGCGGCCCACATACGCTCAGTAGATAACATTTATCTCATTGTACACTCTATTTTATTCATGTATATCCATTAGAATAGATTAGATACCATTTATTAGTCATTTATTGGCCTTTTATTGTAGTTGGGCCTTCCAGGCCCAAACCTGGAAGCCCAACCCTCTTTTCTCCTATAAATACTCCCTATGGGAGCCATGTAAAAGGATGGTTGAATGGTTGATTGGAAATTCATTATACACATATCACTTTATCTCTCTAGCTCTCACTTCTCTCTAGAATTAATACTCTATCAATAATAAATAAAGCATTCTCCAATTATCGACTGATGTTCGCTAGACTCCCTCTGCTATGGCCTGTATAACCGTATAAAACATTGACACATTCACAAATCAGTGAAATTACAATCTAACACCAAATCAATTAAAACAATAAATTAAAAATCTAAAAAAGAAATTGTTTTTTGAGTTTACCTGGAATCCTGGAGCCTGGAGGTAGGCAGACGCGCAGTCGCCGCGCAGAGGCGGACTGCCGGAGTCGGCAGACGACGTCGGCGGCGCGGCTGGAGACTGGAGTCGTTCACTTCTTCTGCGTCGCAGATCCAAGCTCTGTCTGCAGTCTGCTCTGGTGCTCCCTCAACGTTCTTTCTTCTTCGTCGCTAATGCCTATTAGTCTTACGCGAAGCTCCAATCTCTTAAGGCTTCGCAAGTCTGAGAAGCTGGGCAGTGGGCTGGGCTGGGAAATTATTCTAGGATGGGCTGAGGATTTAATATATACCTATACTAACTATTTTTATTTTTTTTGGGCTGGGCTGAAGCCCAACCCTGCCCTAACTACCATCCGCCCATGAGTGTAAGTTCTGATCCGGTCAAAGACCCGACAATCCCCGTCCTGTCTGGACAATCACCCGGCATTTCCCGTCCTGTCCGATCAACAACCCAACGGTCCCCATCCTGTCTGACAAATGACCCGACGGTCTGTGTTCGGCCCGATCAACAACCTTGCAGTCCCGATCCAGTCTCGTAAACAACCTTGTTGTCCCTGTTCGGGGCCGGTCAATGTCCCAAGGGTTTAGTCTAGATTTTTCGAAATCTTTTTTAAAGTGCAAAGTTTTATCAAACATATGGAGCTTGATCTATATTTTGTTCATGAAAAGATCTTGGCTAAAGGGTCAAATAGGCACTTGAACTAACTTAAAGTGTTCAATTAGCCTCTTATATAAGAGATTCAGCCCGGCCATCGCCAATTGGACTTCCATTTGATGAATTTTTTTGAGAATCTTCTTCATTAAGTCTAGTTTACCCATATCAAATTTCAACTAAAAATTAAATCGGGAAGGTAGTCAAATGATTTTCTGAAATGTACTGCGTTGTTTAACTATGTAGTTATCTTCAAAAAATCATTTGATTGCCTTCCCGGTTGAATTTTTAGGTGAAATTTGGTATGGGTAAACTAGACTTAATGAAGAAGATGCTCAAAAACTTTCATCAAAAAATTCCACCGGGAACCGCCTCAATTGACGACGGTCGGGCAGAACCTCCTATATAAAGGACTAATTGAACACTTTAAGTTAGTTCAAGGGCCTATTTGACCCTTTATCCAAAGATCTTTCACAAGAAGCTTCAAGTTCTTCATTTTTTTTTGGAACATTCTTCTAAACCTATTATAGTATATGTTCCTGTTAATGCCAACATCCTTGATTGGGATGTGACTCGAACCTGCGACCTCTTCTTTGGGAGATCAACAGTGATACCATCAAACCACAAGGTACTTGGCAAGCTTCGAGTTCTTCGTGTTCCTACAATTTATCAAGTAGCTGATGTGTTGACAAAACCTCTCTCAAGCAACAGATTCCTTGAGCTCAAGAACAAATTTAGTGTGATTGAATGTCCCATCATATCACACTAAGTTTGAGGGGGGGGGGGGGGGGGGGGTATTAGGAGTATATATCCGGTTGCTTGTAATTAGGCATGGCAATGGGTCAGGTCGGGGCGGGTACTGCAAGACCCAGACCTGCCCCCGCGACTTCACTGGGTGGACCTGCCCATCCCCATGATCTGCACGGGTCCAAACTTGGTGACCCATAACCCGCTCCGCTCCGTCGTAACCTAGCTAACTAGCTAGTATGTATTTTTATTTGTAGGAAGTTGTTACCAATTGAATCTACATAAAGTTTATCTCTAAATAATTATTAAAAAATAATATGTTAAATCAAATTCACAATTTGCTAAAAATTTCAAAAATTAAAAAAAATTAGACTTGAATAGTTAATCTATTTAATTATATTAATAATTGAATTTATATATTAAAATGCTATATATAAAGTATACATTGATAATTCGTCGTTCATCTCATTCAAATATAAATATTACTCGTAATGTATTATAAGATCAAATAATTTATGATTTATTATATACACATATGTATCTTGAAGTATATTTGGAGTATAATTTAAGGGAAAGTATGTATGCTTATATATTGAGCGGGGCGGGGCTGGGTGACACAGGTCAATACTAATACCCGGATCCGCCCCATTATATAGGCGGGGCGGAGTGGATCCGCCCCATTTGCTAGACGGGGTGGGGCGGACCCGCCCTAATGTCTCGGTCCAGGGCGGGTCATTGTCGGCCGGTTTTTTTACATGCCTATTTGTAGTAGCTATCTAACTATATGCCGTTAGTAGTTCTGATATGATCTGTTAGCTATGTACATACACACATCTACTATAAGTCTATAAATACCTTGTACACAGTTGATCAATAATAATATACTTTCAATCTACTATCTTTCTAATAAGTTGTCAACCAATAGAGAAATGTGAAAAAAATCATCAAACTAACTATTGAGATCGACCGGGACTGGCCAGTTTCGGTCCCGACTTTCCTATACGTGGGACCCAATACCCTACTTGGGTTGTACTAGGTTTAGTTTCGGACAGGGACCGTACTTTCGATCTTTTGGCGGGTTAAGAAACCGAGTGAAAAGAATGTATCAACATGTTTTCAGATTTGAAATGAAAACAAAAAGTTGGAGATAGAAAAATTTGAAAATGAAAACATAAAACTGAAGAATGGAAAACATAAATAGAAATTAAAACTGGAAAATATACGTGTTAGTAGAGAAGCCTGAACTTTTTGTATTTGAATGAAGTTTTTATAATGTTCCGTGATTTTTTAAGAAAAGGGGGGCAATGTATTATTTTAACTTTTATTTTGTTAGAATATGTAAATGTACGCAATTTCCACAATTAATGCTCCGTATCACTATGAACTACGTAAATTGCAATTTAGGCTATTTAATCATATGTAGTGATATGAAAAACACGGGCACTAAAGTACTGACAGGTGTGAAAAACACGTAACATAAACCCGATTTCCTATTACTAATATTTTAAGCAAAAATATGGCACTCTTTACGGCTAATAAATAGGAGTTGTTGATGTATATAGTTACGGAGCAATGGATAAGAATGATGTAACATTAAATTCATTTAATTAACACGTGAACAACCATGAATATAAACAGATTGATGACTTCGAGTTATGTTAGCAGTATTGACTATTGAGCCGTTATCATTAACAGATTGAACACAGGTAAAATGATTAGCTATTCGCAATTAGCTGCTAAAACGTACTAAAATGATTATTAAGAACAAAGATAAAGGGGTGTTTGGTAAATGGCGTTTTAACCAAAAAAGAGTGGTTTGATCACTTTTGACGTTTTTAACGAGTGAAAACGTTGTTTGATAAATAGCGGTTCGGCACTAGCGTTTTTGGACGGAACCGCTGCAATGAAAACGCTGCAAATAAGAGAGTTTTGGGTTAGCGTTTTGAAAAATGACGTTTTGTATTAATTTTATGGACAAACAATTAAATTACCAAGCATCTTCTGAAAACTCGCCAGTTTTAATCCGCTGGTCAAACCCGCTGATTGAATCTGCTATGAACAACCCACTAACATATTCCGCTATCCGCTAACCGCTAACCGTTAAATGTCAAACACGCCCAAAAAATATATATGAATTTAACTTAGTTTTTTATGGAGTACTTTATAAGTACATTAACTATCTATTGGTTTATAATAAAACTTGAGTTTCAGCCCTGATTACTCCAAGGTAATCTTAGTGGGACGGCCCGAAATGGTAAAATGAGACAATCATAACGGGACGGAGGGGGTATAAAAGAATAGTTAAAATGGTCATCTACAGTCATTTCAGCTAATGCAGCCAGAAAAGTAACTATAACCTTACTTTTTTTTTATTATTTCATAATTCAGCGCACAAAACCAAAAGTTACGTGTTTGGTTAAAAGTTGGTTGATAAGCCGAAAAACAAATGCACCAAACGGGCTCTTATCCATATAATGATTCAATCGGGTTATCTTATACGAAGTATACATTTCCTAAGGGCATCCCCATTCATAGATTATTTTTGGAATCATTTTGATGATGTGGATGATTTTTTTGGGATCATGGATGAGGAGTTGAGATTATTTTATGAGTTTATTTGATAAAATAATCTGGTATCAAATTCTAAAGCTGGATTATTTTGAGATTATTTCCAACTTTTAGACTCCTCTCTCCATTTTCTAGACATATACTCATAATTAAGGTGATGACTAGCTTTGTAAAGATTTTGAAATTGAGTGCATGTCTCATAATAAATCTAAGGAAATTAAAATCATGGATGAGGATAAATTGATAGGTTTGAAGATTATTTGAGATAATCTTATGTGGAAGTGACATGATAATAAGAAGCCATAAAAAACCGTAAACTTGAATAGAGATGCTCTAATAAATTTCAAACTTTTATCCTGATACTTTTTATGCATGTATTTATTCAAAAAGGTTTCCTACCTTCGATAAACATTTACTAAAGATTATATATATGTGTATTTGTATAGTCATATCATATTTGGATTGCCTAATAAGAGTAATTCAAAACCATTTCATTGATTTCAGAAATATTTAGGTTAGAAGTCATACATAATATATATAGGGGAATGCAAATTTGCACTTCATTTTTAGATGATATTGCAGTTCACACCATATTTTTATAATCATTAATTTGCACTCTATTAACCTAAAAATTGTGAAGGAATGAGGGTGCAAAGTCAAATGATTTGATATTAATGATTATGAAAATGGGCATAAAGTGCAATCATTATGACTAAAAAGTGAGGTGCAAAGTCAAATTTCTCTATGCATATCGTTTAAAGAGGCTAAAAATCACCCTAAATATAAAAAATGCACAATGGTGTTGATAATGATAATAATGATAATAATAAAAATAATGATAATGATAATAATAACAAAAATAATAAAAATAATAATAGTAATAATAGTAAAAGTGATAATAATAATAATAATACTAATAAGAACAACAACAACAATAAATCATATACACATAAATTCTTTAAAATCATGTTTCTAATTTCTCAAAAATATCAATAATTATATTTATTTTCAACATAAATACTTTAAATAATTTACAAGCTCTATTGATATTTAATACTTTAATTCATATCAAGGTGACAGTACCGGGGCATGTCCCGGGTGTTACACTAGTTAATGATGTAATCTTTTGAAATCTATAGCACTTTATATTACAAGTTTACACAGGGCCGTCTAGAGGGAATACGAGGCCCTAGACGGTTATATAGACACTTTGTTTAAGTATTTTTTTGACATAATAATATAAAAAAAAAACAAAATATCAATTAAATAGAGTAAATTACATATGCATCATATACTATTGACGTAATAAAGGTATTCTTTTAAAGCAAAGATTCAAAATTGATAAAAAAAAATACATCCCCACACTAATTCTCAAACACGACATTTGTACACTCAATCTCAACAATATTTGAAGGAGAAGGTTTTGTGATTACATACTGATTACCGATCCATAGAATCGGTAAACGATTTTATTTATAACCAAATCTTTTCTTAATTTGTTATTTCCCTTTGTATATCCCGGATCATGTTTACATTTTCCCGCCATCATAAATCTTTCTCGTACGATTGTATTAGAAAAATACGGAATACTAAATAAGTTAATACACATTTATAAATACACATTCAATCCACTATTTTAATTTACTAACATTATTATGCTAAACATTAATTTTATGATTAACATTATATTATTATATCACTCTTATTATATATTAATACTACTATTATTATTACTTCTATTATTATTATGACTTTTTTCCTAAAATATTACTAACATTAAATAAGGATACTTTTTGTACCCAAGTCATTATGAGTAAGTTTTATAAGCATTCTAATAGTAAAATTTGAACATAATTATAATCATTAATATAAGTAAGTCGCTTTTTATCCACTATCCTAATTATTTGGTCATATACTATTTCTACTATTGTTATTATTATGCTTTTTTCATCATCCAGTTCATTATCTATCTCCAATTTTGCAACAAGCGTAGTTAGAACTACTATATGTGATTTTTAGAACTCTAGAAATATACTTTTGTTATAAAGCGACTCAGAATCACAAAGCAGAAGTCGAAAGGAGTCAACTCAGTAAAGCGAGAAGACACGAAGTCACTAACACGGGCACCTAGCCGCGCCACCACCTACTGTCTTGTCCCCCACCTCGGCTGTCAACCGCCGGTGTCTCTCCGGAGTCCGACTCTCTAGCCTATAGTTCGTTGTGGCTCTGCCTCTCTAGTCTATTCGAGTCCGATCAACTACCTCTAGCTGAGTCTAGTTGTCGAGCCATCCACGTATACTCTAATACTCATTTAATCTACTACGTATTATTTTATGCATTGGTTCTTTTTAGTTTGTAATTCTATTGATTATTAATTGAATTTTTGAATATATAATAAAATAGTGTTTATTCATTTATGCTCGAACTGGACTTGAATAAAATAGATGTATTAATTCTCTTTTATAGTGTTTAAATAATTTATACAATTGCACTAAAAATGTTTAAATTTTAAGATAAATAAAATTCATTCCTATAATTTATGAGTTGTCGACAGGCTCGACTCCGGATCGAACCGAATATCACCATGCTCGAACTCGGCTTGAATAACTATTTGAGATGAAAAAGATGGGTTAAGTTCGAGTCGTTAAATTAAATCCGAAATCACGCCCGGACTCGAGTAGTTCAAAAAAGCTCGGTTCGATAACGGCCATAAACCAAACTTTTTGTTTGCAATAACAACTTTTTTTGCTTAGCCCACCCCACTCTTCATTCCTGAATCCGCCCCTGCACGCCTTCACATTTTTTCTTTCTTTCCCATTCTCTTCTTTCTCTACTTCTCTGGCCTCACTTCACCCTTCTCACCTCCCTCCGACTTCACTCCCGCTCCCCACTTCTCCTCCGTCGACTAGGGCGGTGTCCGAATTGAAGCTACGGCGGATCTGGAAATGGCCGGCCTGGAGGTCTCACGGAGCACCGTCGCTGACCCGGAAGCTTTAACGGAAGCCATCGACTCGTGGGCAGTAGATGAGCGATCTGTGAGAAGGAGGCATCCGCCACTCCGGCGTGCAGCTGGTACTCGAGAATCTCCAGCGACGTGGGTCTCTCTCAAGCTGCGGAGTGAAGCACTGGCCGACGACTGGTGGGTGGGAATTGGGAGAAGAAAGGGTTGATGTTGATGGAAGAAATGGAAGAAGTGGTGAAGGGGGGAGGCCGGAAGGGGGTTGCTGGAACGGGCGCAGGAGAAAGGAGCAGGAGAAGGAAAAAAGGAAAAATGAAAAAAAAAAAAAAACTGTCATGTGGGTCTCCATGTGTGCACAGTAACCGATCAAAAATTCATTACCGGTTAAAAGGGAAGGTTTGCCACTTAAAAATGAGTTCGAGACTTCGAGGGTTTGATTGAGTGGAATTTTAATTGAGGGTCTAATTGATTTTCTTATCATAATAATCCCACCTTTACATAATCCCAGAATAATCCCACCTTTGCACCCATCTTCTTTCATTGGACACCTTTTTTTTAAATCTTTTATAAATAATCCCACCTTTGTAGGTCATCAATAGGTCAGAGTCCAATGAAAGAAGATGAGGTGCCAATGTGGGATTATTCTTGGATTACATAAATGTGAGATTATTATGAGAAGACCAATAAAGGTGCGATTATTCTTGTCAATTTTTCCTTTTTTTTTAAAAAAAGTAGAGGTGCTTATTTGATAGTGTTCCCTAATATACTACGTACATGCTTTGGTAGTCTCGTATTTACTCGTATTACTCATTTCTTTGGTTACAAACTAATACGAGTACTACATTCGTCCCACTATGTTTGGAACAAGAGGGTGTGACACAACATTTAAAAAAAAAGTGGAATTGAGTGGTTGGTATTGAATTGATAAAGTTTGAATAAAATAAGAATAGATTGTAACCACTCAAATATTACCAAATATGGTATGAAACCAACTTAATAGGACGGACGGAAAAGGTATAATGGGTCAAACCGTCAAACTTAGGTGGACGGAGGGAGTAAATGAGTATTACTCGTATTTAATCATTTCTTTCGTACATAACTCTGGTAGTCTCGTATTTACTCATTTCTTTGGTGGTCAGCGATCCATATTACTCTTTCATAGGTGATCGTCTCTTAGTCTAGCTGTAGGGTTGATAGTGCTAGTTGGTTAGGGATAGTTGTTTACAGGGTTGGTCTTTTTGAGTTTGTTGTATTGATTTCTTTCTTGTGATTTTAATAGGCGAAATTCATACAAATAATCCATACTTTTAGCGGTTCTATAATAATAATCACTACCGAATATGTCTATATAAATAATCCATACTCATAAACACGTCTACATAAATAGATTAGATTAATCTTTTTTATATTTAATATATAAGGATACATTATTAACTTTGTTCACCATTGTCATACATGGGAGTTTTGTGTTTTTTATATCATTACTATAATTATTTTCTTGAAGGATAATAATCTATCTATGAAGGTTTAATCTATCTATGTAGACACATTTATGAGTTTGGATTATTTGTATTGACTTTTTCAGTAGAGATTATTATTGTAGAACCACTAAAAGTACGGATTATTGGTATGAATTTCACCTAAAGCGGTTTGTTTTTATGATAAAAAATGTTTAATACCTTAATGTAGCAAAAAGGAATTTTATATCGAATCTGGTTACAAACTAATAAGGAATTGAATTAGTTATGAGTATTAACTATCAAGATTTTAATTAAAGAGTTGATTTTTTGTATTATATGTATCGAATATATATTTTAGTTACTTGAAACAAAGTGTACTTTTATGAGATACTTAAGTTAATGGGTAAAAATCAATATGCAGAAATTTATATTTTTCAATACATGTTATTTTTAATTGTTGAGTTATTTTGTGTTATCTGATATTGATAATGTATGGAGTAAGAATGAACGCCACTAAGCAATATTTTCTTAGTGCGTTAGATTTTTGTCCTTCGCATAGGTATATAGTCGATACGAGGCAAAATTTAAAGAGGAAAGTGTTTGGGAGCAACATGCCAATCAGCACAGAGTCACACTTGCATTTTTAGTTTGCATAATAAATATGTAGTTAACTTACTATTGTAATGTAATGACAACACTAAATATTTACGTGTTATGTATATATAAAATAAAGATGCTTTCGCACTTATGAACTCTTTGTAAAATTATTATCACTAATTCGTTTTTTTAAATAAAAGTATTTTTAGAATATTGAAAAAGATAATAGAAAGTTAGTTTGCGCTTTGGTGCTCCGGCAATGCAGGTAGCGCTCCCTGCCCTACCTTCCGGGACGGGTAGAGGGTGTTACCCAGTGAATGTACCTTTTAAAGGTTATCAATGGACCTGAGAAAGAGGGCGAGGAGGCACCTCACGGTGGATTGAGGAAACTTTAGACATGATTCTAGTAAATGAGGACTAATTATCCTTGTTTGGAGGTCATGTCTCTTGAAGGCCCTACCAATGACCATTTAATGTTTTACATCCGGATGAATAAGAACAGATACATGAGGAGGAAGGCATTCAACAGAAAGTGAATGCCGGGAAGTTATCCAACGGGCCTGGAATAATTTGTATGATTACTATGATTTGCATATCTGGCAACGGTTGAATGAGTGTGGGATGAAAACACAAAATTATTTCATAATGCGGTCAAGTAAATTAAAGGAGGCGAAGAAACAATATGAAAGGGCTGAGATTACCGAATGCAGGGACGGATTTAAGGGGGGCACGAGGGGCGACCACCCCCTTGGACTTTTAAGTTTTTCTACTATATATGTAGTATTTTCATAAAATTTTCATACTTTAATTAGATATATATGTTTTCGCCCCCCTTAACTTTTATGTTTTTAATGTTAATATATAGTGTTACATTATATAATACTTAATTGGGAGATTTAAAAGAAGTAAAATCTAAAATATTTAGATAGTTTAAGACTTAGGATACCTATTATATAAAAATTCATAGCTTTGTAATATTTAATTATCTTTATTAGATAATTAGTACTACATTTTGTATAAGGTCATACGATAATAAATATCAGACACACTGGTTAAACAATTTTAAATCACGTGAAGTGAATCCAAAATATAAATGGTTGTTGACATTAAATTATACAACTCATTTACTTCTTACTTTCTAAGAGCAATTTATTGCACAAATAATAAACTTTAACGTATTTTAGCGTTAATACAAATATAATACGCATCATATATATATATATATATATGAATTAACAATACTACATATAATATTATTCTAAAAATAATAATCTCATGCATACTATTGTAATGTTAAAAAAACTCCTCGTAACCCATGAAAAACAAATTCTTTATTCTGGTAAGATTCATGTGGTTAAACAAGACATAAGTTGTTTACAAAAAAATGATTGATGTGTACCTCTTAAATTTTTTACCTTCAAATAATTCGACAAAATGATATATATCCTTTTTTATTTTCAAATAAATTTCCTTTGATTTGCAATGACTTATGCTTTAATGTATCAATACTTTTTTTCTAGAGCATTTACGGTTACAAATTTAAAGTTATTTTTCCATTGTCTAAACTTAGAATGTAATATATTTAAATGTTATCGTGAATATACTAATGATTTTTTCTAATAAAAATTAGCCACAGAGCCCTTCAATAGTGAAAAAATTTGTTTCTGCTACACTAGCGAAAAAAATTCCCGCAACATTAGCGAAAAAATTCTCCCCGCTACACTAGTGAAAAAATTTTCGCCCCCTTGATTTGAAATCCTGAATCCGTCCCTGACCGAATGGGGAGTGGGAGACGGACCGGGGAGACTTAGTGATATGGTGCAGGAGTACTTTGCAAGGCTTTTTACTTCAAAATGTAGTCATGGATAGGGCTGTTAACGAATCGAGCTTTTATCGAAATATTCGAGTTCGAGCTCGGTTTTGAACCTAACGAGCCAAGCTTAACGAGCTTTCGAACCGAACTCGAGCTAAGTTTTAAGTTCAAAAAATTAATCGAGCCGAGCTCGAACATAATAGTATTCGGCTCGGTTCGAACTCGAGCCTATCGAACACGCTGAAATTATAAATATAATTTATATATAATCAAAATTTAAAAATAATTAGTATGATTTTATGAATTTAAATATGATTATTAATGAACCAAATACTTGTCGAATCATTCGAGCACGGGCCTATTAACGAGCATCACCTAAAATTTTAAATTCGACCATATTTATTGAGCTTATCGAGCGCTCGGTTCGAACATCGAACGCCTATCGAGCTGAACACGAGCCTCACTTGTAAAGCTCGCCGAGCTTCGAGCTCGAACCCGAACACCATTAATTCCTTATCGAGCCGAACTCGAGCTTTAGGTGTTCGGGCTCGGCTCGGCTTGTTCACAACCCTAGTCAGGGAGAGAATATTATTATGACCGGTCTAGCACAGGTGACCCCAGGACAGAATCAGGAGCTGGTAGAACTGATTACCGCCATTGAAGTCAGAAAGGTTATTTTTGCTATGCACCCGGACAAGGCACCAAGGCCGGATGGATTAAATTCGGCCTTTTTCAACACTACTAGGAGATTGTGAGGGAGGATGTCATGAAATTCTGCCAGGCAATCTCAATGATAGGATGAGTCCCAACGGAGGTAAATAAAACTAATCTTGTACTAATTTCTAAGAAATATAGGCCTGAGGAAATGGAGGACTAGAGATCTAGAGCTTTGTGTAATGTGGTCTAAATTTTTAGTAAGGTTTTGAAAAATAGATTAAAGTATATTCTCAATGGTCTGGTTGCCACAAACCAAAGTGTTTTTGTCTCAGGCAGGTCGATAATTGATAATGTTATGATTACATTTGAGTCCTTACACTGCCTAAAATGGAAGACACATGGGAAAGATGGGTATATAGCCCTAAAATTAGACATGAGCAAGGCATATGACAGAGTTGAATGACGTTATCTAGAGGAATTAATGTAAGAAGCCATGAGATTTGATGAAAAATGGATTGGTCTGATTATGTAATATATATATCAACGGTGGAAAATTTTATTCCTTTTGATGATGATATGATTGGGCCAGTGGCACCTAGCAGAGGTCTGAGGCAAAGGGATTCCTTATCCCCATATTTATTTATTTAATTTGTTGATGGAAGGGCTTAGAACCTTGATACATCGGCAGGAGAGTGAAGAAAATATCCTGGGTATTGTGGCGGTTGCACGATGGTCACAAAGTTGGGACCCCGTTTTGTCAGACATGAAGAAGATTTAACTAACTGGGTTAAAAAAAATTGAAAATTCGCAGGGTGAAGAGTTATGTTGCTTCATTGTTAATTTGTGGAGTCTATGGAATGTTCGGAACTATAAAATATGAAAAAACAATGAAGGCAATAGGCAGCAATGTCTGGAAATTGGGTCGGCGGTGTTGGATAGTATAAACTTGTTAGTTATGTTTGTTAGCTAAAATATTATTATTATTATTATTATATGCATGTAAATAGGTTAGTTTCCAATATATACGTGGGTATATACGTGTGCATGTATCAAGGAGGTTTTTTTGTCCACTTGCAATGTAACCACCTTGATCCTCGTCTATATGATAGAGGTGCAGATGTGGGAACTTGTTAAGATGGTTTTTCCTCCACAAAATATTAATATACTATTATGAATGCTTTAATGGCTATGAATGGTTTCTGTACACGTAGATAGTATACTTATACTTGATATTCAGTGCATGCATATGTTGGTTTGTTACTTCATTTGGTATCAGAGCCAAGGTTAAAAGGTTCGAATCGACATGAGTTCTTCTACATCAAGTGAAGGCACAGAAGACACACATGCGGAAGAAGACGTGAAGTACCAAAGCAAAGAAGGGTCTGTCACGTTGAAATATCCTATGTTAACACGAAGTAACTATGCTGCTTGGGCCATCAAAATGGAGGTGTTTATGATGGCTCAAGGAGTATGGGATGCGGTAGAATCTAAGGAGCCAGTAGAGAGAAGAAAAGATAAGATGGCACTGGCTGCAATCTACCAAGGTATAGGAGAAGATACCTTACTTCAATTGGGTGCGAAGAGAACGGCAAAGGAAGCTTGGAATATGCTAAGTACAATGAATCTGGGCGCTGAAAGAGTAAAAGAAGTCCGCACTCAGTCTCTTCTAAGGGAATTTGAAGGGTTAAAGATGAGTGATGCAGATAGCATAGATGATTTCTCAGGGAAATTGCAGATCATCGTGAGTAAACTCAGAGGACTTGGAAATGACATAGAAGAGGAGAAAGTAGTGAAGAAGTTACTGAGAAGTGCATCACCCAAGTTTCTGCAAATAGCATCTACAATTGAGGAATTTTGTGATTTAAAAGTGAAAACCTCAGAAGAAATAATAGGTTCGTTCAAAGCACATGAAGAACGGCTGCATGGACAAAGTGATAATAATGAAGAAACAGTCTTGCTTACCCGGGCTGAATGGAGAGCAAGGGAAGAAGCAAAGCCACAATCTAGTGTCACCAAGGAGTTTGTTAACTCTAGAGGAAGGGGCAGAGGTCGTGGCAGAGGTAGAGGCAGTGGGAGGTCTCAACATGAAGAGGATCAACCACCACCTAAAAGAAAGTTTGATAAGTCCAAGATAAAATGTTACAATTGTGCTAAAATGGGTCATTTTGCTTCTGAGTGCCCACAGAATGAGAAGGAAGATGAAGCTAATCTTATTGAGAATGAAGGAGTAGAAGAGCCCTCACTGATGATGATTGAAACATGTGAACTTACTAAATCACATGTCTCACAAAAGGAAGACTCACACTGTCTTGAAGAAAGCAAGGAAGGATTGACATCATGGTGGTATTTGGATACAGGGGCTAGTAATCATATGACAGGAGTCAAGCATCATTTCACTGACCTGGATACCTCAGTTCAAGGAAGGGTAAGATTTGGTGATAATTCAATGGTTGATATTCAGGGTCTTGGTTCAGTGTTGTTTAAGTGCAAAAAGGTGAACATATGATACTACCTAATGTGTACTATATACCTAAACTTAGAAACAACATTATAAGTTTGGGGCAATTGGATGAACTGGGAGGACAAGTGATGATCAAGGATGGAGTCCTGAAGGTTTATGATAAAGACCAAAAGTTAATTTTCAAAGTTGATAGAAAACAAAGCAAACTATTCATGGTGTGTCTTAGAATAGCAGAGAAAACATGTTTGCTGACTAAGATATCCAACACTGACTGGCTGTGGCATGCTAGGTATGGACATCTTAGCTTCCAAACACTAAACACTATGTCAAGAGAAGAAATGGTAGAGGGAATGCCTAAGATTGCCCAAGTCAACCAAGTGTGTGATGGTTGTATGATTGGAAAACAGCACAGAACTTCATTTCCTCAGAAGACAGCATTTAGAGCACAGCTGAAACTGGAACTTGTTCATGGGGATCTATGTGGGCCCATTAGACCAACAACCTCAGGAGGTAAGAACTATTTCTTGCTTTTGGTAGATGATATGTCTCGTTTTATGTGGATATCTTTGCTGAAACACAAAGGAGAAGCATTTGAGAAGTTCAGGGAACTTAAAGTTAAAATGGAAGCTGATGCAGCTATGAAACTGAAATGCTTTAGAACTGACAGGGGGGGAGAGTTTACATCACATGAATTTGAGTTGTTCTGTGCACAACATGGAGTAAAGAGGCACCTGACTGCACCCTACTCACCCCAACAAAACGGGGTGGTAGAAAGAAGGAATCAAACTGTCATGGAAATGGTAAGAAGTATGATGAAAAGCAAATCAGTTCCTGGAAAGTATTGGGGGGAAGCAGTTAACACAGCCATCTACATACTTAACAGATCCATGACAAGAAGTTTAGGTGGTAAAACACCCTATCAGGCTTGGTATGATAGAACCCCAAATGTCAGCCATTTCAGAGTATTTGGATGTTTGGCATACATCAAAATAACAACCCCTCATCTGCACAAACTAGAAGATAGAAGCATCAAAGGTGTTTTGCTTGGATATGAAGAAGGATCTAAAGCTTACAGATTGGTGGATCCTATTCATAATAAGTTAATGATCAGCAGGGATGTGAGATTTGAGGAAAACAAAGGGTGGATATGGAATAACAAGTTAGAGAATGAATTGGAACCTATGCTGGACAATTATGCTGCAAATGTAAGCAACTATGTTTCAAGAGGCAGAAGAGGAAGGAGCAGGTCAGAAGCATCAGAAAGAGGGGGTGAGTTTGATGATCCTATCTTTCACAACACATCCATGGAAAACTCAAATCCAGACACAAGTTCAGACTCAAGTGAAGAACCAATACACTATAGGTCACTCCAAGAGATATATGATGCCACTAGAGAAGTTACAGAAGAAGTCAGCCTATGCTTCCTATCCATAGAAGAACCAGCAACCTATGAGGAAGCAGCAAATAAAAGAGAATGGAGGCAAGCCATGAAGCAAGAACTTGATTCCATTCATGAAAATGGAACTTGGGAGTTGGCAGACCTTCCAAAGAATCACAAGGCTATTGGTTTGAAATGGGTTTTCAAAGTTAAAAGGGATCCAGAAGGAAACATAATCAAGTATAAAGCAAGGTTAGTTGCAAAAGGGTACATTCAGAAGTTTGGCATAGATTATCTTGAAGTATTTGCTCCTGTGGCTCGAATGGAAACAGTCAGGACCTTGATAGCATTGGCAGCACAAAAGAGATGGCAGGTGCACCATATGGATGTTAAAACAGCATTTTTAAATGGAGAACTCAAGGAGACAGTGTATGTTGAACAACCAGAGGGTTATGTTGACAAAAGATTTCCAAACAAGGTGCTGAAATTACACAAAGCCTTATATGGACTAAAACAAGCTCCTAGAGCTTGGAATGAGAAGCTGGACAGTTGTTTGAAGGTTTTGGGCTTCAAGAAATGTTTGTTTGAGCATGCAGTATACTTGAAGCATTCAGGTATGGAAGTCTTGATAATTGGTGTTTATGTAGATGATTTGTTCCTTACAGGATCCAGTCTTGAACTCATAGATGATTTCAAGATCAAAATGAAGGGAAATTTTGAGATGAGTGACTTGGGGTTGCTTAGCTACTATCTTGGACTAGAAGTCAAGCAGTGTGATGAAGCCATAAGCTTAAATCAATCAAGTTATGCAAGAAGAATATTAGAGCAAACGGGAATGGGTGACTGCAATCCTTGTACCATTCCTATGGAACCTAGAACCAAGTTAAGCAAATTTGAAGAAGGAGAGAAGGTGGACTCTACACTTTACAGAAGTGTTGTGGGCAGCTTAAGATACTTGGTTAACACCCGGCCTGATTTAGCTTATTCTGTAGGCATTGTCAGCAGGTATATGGAAAATCCAACCACAACCCACCTAAGTGCAGTAAAACAGATCTTAAGATATGTAAAGGGAACATATGACATGGGATGTGTGTATAAATGTGGAGAAAAGAGTGATGCCTTGACTGGATATTGTGACAGTGATCTGGCTGGGGATGTGATGACAGGAAAAGCACCACAGGGATTATATTCTTCTTTGGGGAAAGTCCAATAACCTGGGTGTCACAAAAACAAAAGATTGTGGCTCTATCTTCTTGTGAGGCAGAGTATATTGCAGCAACGGGTGGAGCTTGTCAAGGAATTTGGTTAATGAAATTACTGGGCAGTCTACAAGGCAGAAACAATATTAAACCTTTGTTGAAGATAGACAATAAATCTGCAATATCCTTGGCCAAAAATCCGGTGTATCATGAAAGAAGCAAGCATATAGATACACGGTTTCACTTCATTAGAGAATGTCTCGAAAGGAGAGTGATAGATATTAAGCACACAAGAACTGAGGAACAATTGGCAGACATTTTGACAAAGCCCCTTGGCAGGCAAAGGTTCATGGAACTCAGGGCAAAGATTGGAATGCTAGACATAAGAAAAGGCAAACAAGTTTAAGGGGGTGAATGTTGGATAGTATAAACTTGTTAGTTATGTTTGTTAGCTAAAATATTATTATTATTATTATATGCATGTAAATAGGTTAGTTTCCAATATATACGTGGGTATATACGTGTGCATGTATCAAGGAGGTTTTTTTGTCCACTTGCAATGTAACCACCTTGATCCTCGTCTATATGATAGAGGTGCAGATGTGGGAACTTGTTAAGATGGTTTTTCCTCCACAAAATATTAATATACTATTATGAATGCTTTAATGGCTATGAATGGTTTCTGTACACGTAGATAGTATACTTATACTTGATATTCAGTGCATGCATATGTTGGTTTGTTACTTCAGGCGGTTCTGTGAGGCTGGCAAGAAGCTCAGAAGGCGGCGGGAGAAGAGCTAATGCGGAGCGCAAATGCATGGGTTGAAAGTAGCTGGGCTCGGGAAGTATCAAAGTTAACATCGATGCGTCACTTGATCTGACAAGGAATAAGCAAGCTTGGGCATGAGTGGCAAGAGACGAGCATGAGAATTTTCTAAAGGGCGGATGACATACAAGGGAGGCAAGCTGGTCAGGGATAACGGAGGAAATTGGATTTCGGGAAGCAACAAAGTGGATCCAGACTCAAGGTTGGCAGGATGTCAAAGTGGAGACGAAGTCTATATTGGTAGCGTTTGGGATGGGGATTCATATTTTAATACTTTGTTGGAGTATACTAGATTCAGACATTCAGTCTTCGTAATGAGGCAAGGAGCCAAGGATAGAAGTCATGCATTGTCAGAGATCCGCGAATTTAGTAGCTCATAAATTAACTAGGGCTGCTCTTTCTATGTCGGATGATTAATATTTGATTTGTAGTCCACCTGATTGTATTGTAGTCAGTTGAACAATGACAGTTTGAATTAATAAATTTTTTGTTTTATTTAAAAAAAGGTTTCTTACCAACATTAAGAGCGCATTTAATGACCATGTTTTTCGCCGTATTAGTCTTATCAGCCAACTTTTTCACTAAATATGTAACTTTTGTTGTGCGTTGAATTATATAATAATAAAAATAAGTAATGTTAATATCAATTTTATTACTGAATTGACTTAAGTTATTATAAAGAAGTAAAGAACCATTTTACTATTTTCGTATACAACTTTTCGTTATTTTACCGGTGGTATGTGGTAATAAGGGGCGAGTTATGGACTTGATTCTTTGGGCCCGGTCCAGTCAGAGCCCAATGGCATTTTCTCAAAAAAAATTAATTAAATGGGTAGGTACGACCCAGTCCCGGTACTGTTTGGGCTCGGACCGGAACTGGTACCATGCTCCACTTTTCCAGAATCGACACCGCCCAGCCTGGCCCGGCCTGAGTCCATCCCTAAATTCAGCTACTTCAACTAGAATTTCATAAATTTCAGCATAATCAACCGATTCAATCAATTTCATTGTTACCAAACGGGCTCTAGAATAGTTTTTTTACTATATCAAAAACCCAAATCAAAATCTTGCTTACCAACCCTAAATACGTTTTGTTTTACTACGTACTCCCTCCGTATCAAATTAATTGACTCATATGTTTTTTCACGTAGTTTAAGGCAAATATATGTAAAGTAGGAGGTTTTGGTACTATAGCGGTACTGTAGCAGTACTGTAGCGGTACTGTAGCTGCTTTTTGGGTGGGTTTATTTCCAGAAAGGGAAATGGGACCTTTATTTTGATACGCCCCGAAAAGGAAAGCGGGTCAATTAATTTGATACGGAGGGAGTATATCAAATAGCCAAGGCCAATTTAAAAACAAAACGGCTAATAGGCCACTTACCCAACAGCTCAACTCAAGTGCTGACAACAGTGACAAGAGAGTAAAGAAAGTCCTAAACATTTTAAAAAGTAAAAACTCAAATAACAAAACAAGGCAAAACCACACAAAAAAAACTTTCCAAGCATTTTAATTCAATTTCCAAGACCTAAACAGATCACATCAGACTAGTAGTCCATGTAAAAACACCCTTTATTGTTAAAACATATGATGACCAAGGATATAAAATTTAATTTTGTATTTTTTGATTGAACGTGACTTATATTAAAACCCCAAATTGAGGCAAATTACATCAAGACAAAAAGTCACACCCTAATCACTAGCCCTAGAGTCAGACCTAGAATCAATCATCTTCCAAAAGCAATTAGTTGCAACATTCCTTTTTTCACGCTTGTCGATGCGCAACTTTGACCGTCATTATATTTAATCATCTATTAGTAAAAAAAATTAAAAATCAGATTATGAAACTTTGTAATGAGATGAATTTAACAATATTTTTCAAAAATAATAATTCACATACATTAATAAATAAAATGTAGTCAAAGTAGAGTATATGAATAGTGTGTAAATTCCAATGTTACTGAGGATAGTATCTCGATGATCACAAAAACGAGCACAATTGAGCCAAAAGTGAACAAAAAGGCTCTTCACCAATCCAATCTAATCTGCAATATTTTTAACAACTGCATTGACAAAATACCAACTAAAATTAAAAGACTCTACCCCAATCCACTTTTTGGCCCTTCCAAGTTCCAACTCACACTCACAACATGCAAGAGAGCCGCACTTGGACTATAAGAAATGGAAGTGCACTTTGGCATCACAACAACTTCTCTAGGAAACCCCCAGAGCCGGAAACAAAGCGTCAAAATTTTGGTTGATACTATCGTCGTTGACACGGGAGCAGGTGTAACTGCCATAATTACCGCAATCACCAATAATCTAGATATAATATCCGATGAAAACTCTTCACACACACGATGAAATTCATAATCGTAATCATTCACGTCCGAGCCCCCTCGTTGGTGGGAGCCTTTGCGGCAATGCGTTAATGATGATGATGAACTAGTTTTGACTATACTTTTTTTTACATTTTAATTTTTCTGTTAGGTTTGGAGAACATATTTTTTTGAACCAGAAAATAGATTTTAAAATTCCATATACTATTGTTTTGAATAACTACTACTACCATTTTTTTGGTACACAATCACTTATGCAACCATTTATTTTTACTACTACTATAATATTATATGTAGTATTATTTTGGTACACAATCACTTATGCAACCATTTATTTTTACTACTACTATAATATTATATGTAGTATTATTTTGGGTATTTTATCTTTAGTAATCCTTCCGTATTTTTTTGTTTGCTACACTTTCCTTTTTTGGATGTATTCAAAAATTTGCTACATTTTCCCTTTTTGATATGTTTTTCCTTTGAAAATACTCAACTACCGTTACTTTTTCTACTTTTTATCTTCTCTTTCATACTTTTCCACCATCTCTCCTACTTTTTCTACATTATTCATTACCCCTACTATTTCACTCTTAAAAATTATGCCAACACCTATTGTAGCAAACAAAAAAATACGGAGGGAGTAGTTTTAAATGAATATTACAAAGAGGTGATAGTATCATATGACATTTTGATTATTGCTACTACGTTGTTTTTTTTATTTCAATTATCAATAATATTTAAGAAAATAAAGATAAGGCCAAATACAATAGAGGGTAAATTGGATTTTTGAAACATTAACTCATAAAGTAGTCATAAAAATACTCAGAGCGGCTTTTCCATTTGTAGATTTTACGCATAAAAAACCAACACTAAATACTTTTATGGGACAGAGTAAGTATAGTTTGTATACTATATCAAACACCCATCCCAAAGCCAATTACTACGTATAAAATAGCTGAACAGCTGAGAGACCACTTACCCAACAGCCCAACTCAAGTTTTTCTTTCATTGTCATGCTGATATATCAACGTGTGACACGAAGAGTAAAGAACAAAACTTTCATAGTTGGTTTAAAAATAAAAACTCAAATAACATAACAAGGCAAAACCACAAAATAACTTCTCAAACATTCAGATTGAATTTCCAAATAGGTTTACAATAATGATCTGCTAGCAGATGTCAGGAATTGAGTTTTGGATGACAAAAACAGGATCTGGATTAGCCAGGGCAGAATTGCAGGAATTCTAATTTCCATGTTAACCCCAATCCTTAATACTGTTTACCATCTACTTGTTTCTGAAGTTCTTGGTTCACTTCTAATAGATGGTCATATTCCAGAAGAAGTCCAGCAAATTGATTATGAAGAGCGTTAACATGATCTTCTGCTGTTTTAACCTTTTCCTCATTCTCTTTGCATAGCTTTTTTACTTCATCCTTCAAACCTGAGATTTCTTTCTGCAGTTGCTTTACTTCCTCTTCAGACTTCTGTGCCTTTTCATTGAACTGCACCTTTTCTTTCTCAAGCTTTTCAACTTCAGTCTTTGACGTCCCAATGCTGCTTTGCAATGAAATTGCTTCACGCAGATAGAGATGGATTCTATCAATCAAGAAACCAAGAAATAGGGAGAATCCTGTAAAGTCAAGATTGTAATTAAGAGTGCACAGAGAACACCATATGAGGAGGGGAGGAATCAATTCAAGAGAATTTAGTCGTAATAAATGACAGGGAAATGGAGTTTTAACCCTGCTTGTCATCCATATTTGAGTTTGCGCCCCATTTTTAAAACCATTAATGTTTGCACCCCCAAAGTTAGAAAATTGTGTTAATAGTAAGGGTGCAAACTCCATTTCGGAAGAAAAATGGAGTGGGGATTCACAAATTTGTGATGCAAATATTACTGATTTCAATAATGGGGTGCAAACTCAAATTCCCCGAAAACAACAAAACACAATCTTTTATCAGCATGCTTCACATTCCTGAATCCTAGCCTACTTGTTATGTATTTACTTGTGCCCAACACTAGTTCTCAAATCGTTTAAAGAGAGCTCAATGCCTTTTTTTATGGACACATGGATTCCAGTCTTATGAAAAAGCATGGATTTTGACATATCATGGTGTTCTTTATCTGCAACTCTTCAGGTATATACTAAAAGGCAATTTGCGCATAAAAGTAAAGCCTTATCTATGAAACAATGCAAGCCCAAGCATATAATTGAAAGCAAATCAGTTTTTTCCTTTATCATCTGCCCCACTTAGTTTGTCTGAACCCCTCTATTTACCTTCTTCAACAATCAACATCAAATTCATTTTATATGTCACAAACAGTAACCAGCAATGTCATTATCCAATTTATTGCAATCAAAATCATATTTTAGTGCATTATACACTAATGATCAATCTGTATTTATTAGATCCTATAAAAGAAAGAATTGTATGAGGTCAATGTAAGTCATCAGCTCCTTTTCTTTTTGTTTTTGTTTTTTTTGTATCCAAACAAGACCGCAAAGAAAATTAGCTTTGCTCTTTATTTTATTTCTTTGAGCAAAATAACGCTTTCCTCTTTATTACTACCTTTGTCCCGTCTTTCCTTTACTGTCTGCCCCACTTAGTGTCCAAACCCCTCTATTACCTTCTTCAACAATTAATATCAAATTCATTTTATCTGTCACAAACACCAACCAGCAATGTTATTATCCGATGTATTGCAGTCAAAATCATATTTTAACACTCCGAAGGCTCACATTGATCATATCCATGTAAACAATACACTTAGGGAAGTGCAATATACAATGGAGCACACACAATACGTGAAGCTTTTCATAAAACAAACTCAGGCTTGTTTGGTTCGGGTATTTGGAGGGAAGGAAACGCTGAAGTGATTTGGTTTTACTATTTTATCTCTATTTATTAGTTCAAACTTCTTAACTACTTGCGGAGTTACCGGACTAGTTACATACATATATATTTCTACTATATATGCTTCTATCTTCACTTTATGTCCAACAGGCTAAATGCACAAATTATTTAAATGATAAATATCACTCATCCAGTCATCCACTTCCCTGCGCTCCAAATTCCTCAAACCAACTAGCCCTAAGTTCACTCGATATAGACCTTAGTTCCAGAATGTCCTATTACTTGAAGAAACATTGCAAAACAATCTTAACACAATCTGATATTCAAACATAAGAAATAATTAAGAAGCAATTAACTTCCCATTGCAAACAAAACAAATGAAAAAAGTAAATCTTCTGAAGCAAAATGACAGTTAAGAGTTTTACAGTTTTACCTATGAGAGTGGCTTCCAACAAGTTGGTCCTCCAAAGTACTTGATCCATAGGCGTCATGGTACCAAGCTTAGCACCCTTGTTTTGGATCCTCAAAATGCTAAAAAAGTGGGATAAGAGGATAGCACAAAAAACACCTGCAATGGTCAAAACAGTCCCTTTCATCGTCTTCAGCTGATCCAGCCCATTCATCACCAGCTCCCTTAAAGGCCCAATCTTCACCACAAGAAGGAAAGCCACCAAACCCTCGGAGCACAGAAGTAATAGCAACAGCTGAAACATTTTTACGCCTCAAAGATTACGCCTTTCTTTACCGGTAGCCAGATTAACCCTCCCTCTTGATTGAGCTTCAAGTTTCAAGAAAGCCCCATTTCCCAGAAGGGCAAAACCAGTACTTTCTTCAATGAACTGTCATTTACAAGCTTAAAACCCCTAGCTTCATCCACTCGCAGTGCAGAAGAACCCCTTTACTGAAGTTAACGACCTCGAACTATTTGAATCAGGTTAAAAATCGAATCTTTGCAGTTCTATCTAAGAAAAATCCCAGATCAAAAGTGTGGGCTTCAACTTCAAGCGGAATGTGATGGTTTTAAGGCTTTAAGATGTCAGATAGACTCATCAGTCAGGTACTCATTACTCAGATCTATGTACGTTCAGTGTATAATACTTCGTACTTTAATACGGTGTAGTTTTCTGTATTTTTGGAATTTTGGTCATGAGAAAAGTATGCGGGGTAATTTAAAAGGAAAAAGGTGTAAATAAGCCCATGTATTAACAAAAAAAAGTCAAATAAGCCCTTATTTAAGAGGTTCTGTCCGGTCGTCGTCATTTGGGGTGGTTCCCGGTAGAATTTTTTGATGAAATTTTTTTAACATCTTATTCATCAAGTCTAGTTTACTCATATCAAATTTCAGCTAAAAATTCAATCGGAAAGACATTCAAATGAATTCTTGAAGATAACTGCGGTTCTAAGTGTGCAGTTATTTTCAAGAATTCATTTGAATGCCTTCCCGATTGAAGTTTTAGCTGAAATTTTGTATGAGTAAACTAGAATTAATGAATAAGATGCTCAAAAAATTTCATCAAAAAATTCCACCGGGAACAAACCCAAATGGCGACGGCCAGACAGAGCATCCTAAATAAGGACTTATTTGACCTTTTTTTATTAGTACATGAGTCTATTTGCACCTTTTCCCAATTTAAAAAGAAAAACTTTGGAATCTGTGGGAGATTGATTTGGTTTAGGGAGCCAACCAGCTTAGGCTAACCGCAACCCAGCCCGTCAATAAATCTAATTCTCCTCCAGTTTATACGTATTCACTCCGTCAATTCAATTTTTTTCTGCAACCCAGCACCGTCAATATATCCACTCAGCACCATCTTTTTTTATTAAATGCATAAATCCTTACTTATTGTAGTATACATCATTTATGTGGTAATTTTAGTTTTACCAATAATTATTATTTAAAAACTCAAACATTCCGATGCAAAAAAAATAAAAAAATGTGTATTTTTTTGTTTGCAAGTATTAAAAATGCCCACTTGAGTTCAATTTCAAATAAATTTAAAACTAAAAATTTATATTATTAATTTTAATTTTATATAGTAGGGAGTATGTACTTGTTGGGATTGAATTTAAATGAATTGAAGCATACTTCTTGTAAATTAAGTTTCTTCAATCAATCCGCAATATATAATACAAGTATGTTGTTGTGCAGTTTCCACGTGCCAATTTAAAACTTACTCCGTATGTTGCTTTCAATTGAGTTTTTTCAATTTATATCAACGGAAGCCTTTTTCACTCGCAAGCCAAGCCGCGAACGACCACGCAGCAATGCTCACCACTCCTTTACTCCCCAGGTCTCAATCGCGTCGCATGGATGGGGCCCCAGCTGCTTTCCCCACTTCGCATGTCACCTCCTGGCCAGAGTCGATTGCCCGCCTAGAAGTCGCTCCCCTAGGTTCCCCAGATCCCCTGTGAGACCTTCGTATACAATATTTACTCTGGGTTGCAGTTGTTTTGGGAGTGAAAACCTCACATTTAGGATTTTCACTCCCCCCATTGCAATCAGCCTTAGCGCAGACAAATGAAAACAAACGGTGTTAAAAGTAGACGAAAATGACTATTATGGGCACCAGAATGGCAGCATTGTCCTTGGCTTCCTTAAGTAGCGGGTTTTGCATCATTGCCTTTTATTGCAGCAATAATTTTGAAGGAAGATAAAACAGGTGTTATGATTAGGAAATTTTATACTCCCTCCATCCCTAATAAAACTTCCAAATAGGTTTGACACACAGTTTAAGATAGTGAATATTGTATGATAGAGAGTTGTGCAGAGGAGAGAGAAATGTGTAAGAATTGTTGTGAATCACAAATTCTGGCCAAAAAGGGAAAATAGAAGTTTTAATTAGGACGGATAAAAAAGGAAAGTTGGAAGTTTATTTAGGGACGGAAGGAGTATCATATACTACAGTAATTAATAATAGAGAATATTACCCGAAATAAGACTAAAAATGTTTGAAAATTCCAAAACAGGACTGTCATGTTTTTATTCTCAAAATAGGATTAATTACTGTCATGTTTTGGCAGTACCAGACTTCAAACATGACAGTATTTTTCAAACTTGACAGTAATGACTCCTATTTTGAGAATAAAAATTAAGTCAGTCATATTTTGAAAAAATCTTTTCAAATTATTTTAGTCCTATTTCGGGAACTTTCCCTTAATAATACTACTCTATCCCATAAAACTAGTGTTTAGGCCCGACCAGGCGATTGTGCCGGATGTTTTTTGTACTTTCATTTTATTGTATAATAATTATAAATGATTTATAAATTTTGTGAATATACATGCGGTAAAGATTTAGGATGTTTTTATTTAGATTATTTTCAGTCTCAGACCATACCAGACTTAAATAGATCAGACCAGACTTAAACAGACCAGATCAAATCAGAATTGACTTCCGTAGTTATAAACACGCAGAGACCAGACGTTCACCAGACCAGACCAGTTCTGGTCAGACCAACAAATTACAATCCAAGTAAAAACATCATTTATTTGTGAAAGCCTTCCTAATATATAAATTATATACATAATTCTATTTTGATTTAAACTTTGCATCAAGACCCCCTTATATTATAAATAATCATACACGTCATATTCTATATTTCTATATTAGTATGGCAAATTTAAAGCTCAGAAATATCACTTCTTAGGATGTTTTACTTGGATTGTAATTTGATGATCTGGTCTAGTAATAATGTCTGATCTCTTTGTATTTTTATAATTATCCAAGTCTCGTCTATTCTGATCTGGTATACAGTCTAAGTAAAAACATCCTTAGTTTTTGTTCGAACATACATATAACTTTTTCTAAATGCCTAAATATTATATGAATAATAAAGACTTCTATTTTATGCATCACATAATTTTTTCTTCTAGAGTAATATATGTATGACTCGTCATAATAGATAATATTTTATTTTATATTTAATGCAGGGGGTTAATGCGAATATTACATACGAGGCTTTTCACGCAATGCAAATTAACCTAAGTATCATCATCAACTAATAAATTACAAATATCACCACTTTTGATGTTAAATGATAAATATAAAACATGCACATAAAACTCTATCATTTAGTGCAATGATCAAACACGCACATAGATTTCTCTAGGCGTCTAAGTATTATTAAATTAATAAGACTTCTATTTAAAAAACAGTTAATTGGGGTTTGTCCTAAAATAATACTAAAACAAATGTTATGGATAAAAATGAGACTACTTTTAAAAAGTTCCACAAAAGAGACTAAGGTGACTTTTATACCCCTGAACCACAATGACAATGACCAAACGCCACAGTGAACAAATGCCATAGTGACCAAACGCCCCAGTGACCAACACTCCGGTGACCAAATGCTACAATGGCCAAACACCCCAGTGACCAAACGCCCCAGTGACCAAACGCTCCTGTGACCAAATGCCATCAGTGACCTATCATCCCTAGTGATAGTGACCAAATGCCTCCGCCTCCGGTGAGAGTTACCCCGCTCGTGACATCCGACCAATTACAATCGTCGTCCCTGCCAGTGACAACTTGCCTGCGATCAACGCCGCTGCCTGTCAGTGACCAAAGACGCCCTGGCTAGTGACCAACACCGCCCTGACCAGTGACCAACTATGAACTAAACCAGCATCTCCGGTGACCACCTCCGCCGACCAACACCACCGACCACCTCCCCACCATGGTCCATAGCTTACAGCCCCACCAGCCCAGCCTCAGCTCGCCCATGCCCACTTCCCAGCTTCCCAACCCCTTTCCCATGCCAGCCTCCTCTACTCGTCCCCTGTAACCGCTGCACTCGCAGCCCCAATTGACGGTCGGCGTACCACCATATAAGTTCACTGCAGTTGTGACCACAACGCCGAGCGCAATCCACCGTCGCAGCCCCCAACCATCACTGCTTCCCCATCCCCAACCCTAGTTGTCGTCATTCTAAATCTAGATCTGGTTTGTTGCTCGACACCAATCACCTTTCGAAATTGAGTCTATAACGGTCTGTCGCCTCCCTCCGATGGTGATTAGAACATCTGCGATTGCGAAAATCGAGGAGCGGAAAAGAAGAGAACGAAGAAGAGTCGATTGGTTGTTACCGCTGTTGCTGGTCACTTTCGTCGATATGGAGTCGCCTCCTCCGATGTGAATCTCCACCGTCTGCTGTCGCACGGTCGCACTAGTGAATGAGTGGAGTTAGGCGCTCCTCGCCTAATGCGAAGAAGAAGCCCTCCCTCTCCTGACGCGAAGAAGAAGTTCACGCAGGGAGGGGAAGAAAATGCCGATGGGGCAGAATTTTGCACTGGGCATTTTAGACTTTTCATTTAATTATTGTCAACTTGTTGCGATTTGATTATTAATGATATGTTATTTGGTTTTCAAAAGACTTTTCATTTAATTTTACTCATATATCAGTCCTAAATAAAAACTGTTCCTATTTTTGTCCCACTAGAAGCCGGAAGTTCTAGTTCGGTCATTATTTCCAATTAATTTCTCCTAGAGTAATATGTGCGCACCTCATTATAATACATGAGATTTTAATTTATTTTGTAATTATATGAGATTAATGCTCATATCGTATTAAGGGATTTCACACCATGTAATAAACTCAAAAATAACAAATTAATAAAGTAAAAACATTACTTTCTCTGTCTTAGGTTAAATCTCCTGTCTTACGTTAAAGTTATTTCTCTCATCATAACAGACAAATCACTAAAAAAGTAGATGTGTATTGTAGAAGAATAAATATTCAAAATTTTTAATACGATATCTATTTAAAAAATTAGGACTAAATATATGGACATAAATTTAGACACTAAAACATACTGATTTTTATATCATAATAGACATATATTAAAAGTCTAAAGTAAAATCAAATTATATACCTATTCAAACAGCAAATCTTATAACTCCATAAAAAACATTCACAATAGCATGTCCATAATAAAAATCAAATTGGAATTAAGTCTAATACACAGTTCAACAAAAATTATATCTAACAAAACAACACATGATAATGAAAGAATAATATCCAGATAAACTTATCATCTTAATCACATCCAAGTTGAACTCATCATCTCCATCATCAATGGTAGACACATTGAGTCAAGATTATAAAGTCTTTCTCTTGAATCTATGGTTGAATCCTCTTTCATTGTAAGAGTTCCACTACAGAACGTTGGACTTCTACTCCATAGTTTGGTCAGTAGTCTTTTAGACTTGTCAAATCAATTGGTTTCATGCATGTCGATGACTACTTTACTTTGAAACCTCTCCATTATAAAGAAATTGGTCTTTACATGTACTAGAGTTCCTAACATTTGAGCAGTCAACCTATTTCTCTTTTTCGTTTGGGCCTCTTTAAAAATACTTCATTTGCGCTAATATGAAAAAGAATTACATGCCTAAATCAATATGTGAATGACATTTTGAAGCACCGGGAGGACATCACCATGACCCTCCCACCATATCGATCCTTTCAACGAATAATGAGTGTATGACATACTACCTCCGTCCCGGTGGACTTTGCCAAGTGCAAAGTAGGTGAGAAATAAGAATAGTAAAAACTGTGTGGTTGATATTTGTGCAGAGGAGAGAGAAAAGTGCAAAATCACAAATTGGTTGCTTTAATAGGAAAGTGACAAAATTTTTTGGGACACCCAAAAAGGGAAATTTGGCAAAGTCCAATGGGACGGAGAGAGTATAATTTAGCAAAAATATGAATTGAACATTAACAGACTATTAAAATTGTCAGAACAAACTTACTAGGATGATATATTTTTAGTCTTACTCTTGGGACATGAGGAGAATACAAGAGCATATATCATGCAATAAAGGTGTACTTGCTTAAGAAATGATTCTCTTTATGCATTTGAAACTAGATTATCAAACCGATTCTCTTTTTATCTCTACAACATCTATAACTATAACTTCTTTTGCACACATCCAACAATCGTGAACTTGAATGATTCATGCAACCTTCTCTCTTCAAATGATTTAGCATACTCTAAACCTCTTCATAGATGAGATGCCACAAATTGAGGGGCACATGATTTTTTCAACTCCCTTCCTTTTGTAGCATCCCTCGTTAATCTAGTATTAAGTTGATAAAAGACTCGCTTTAATTAACATTAAAAAGAAAATGAGAATTGCAATTTTAGCCCCATAACTTTCGGTCATGCTCGTTATTAGTCCTGTAACTTTATTTGGTTGCAGATTTAGTAATGCAACTGATAAATCTTTTTAATTTAGGGACTTTTCCACCGGAAAGTATACTTTCCGGCATAAAATTCGACGTCGAAGACATCTTTTCCGATGAATTTGCGATCCGCAAGTGTATTTTACGATGATAGAGTTCTTAAATTGCAAATATTTATTAATTGCAGAACTAACTTTCTAACTGATCAAAGTTACGGTATAATTAAAATTTACCAAACTAAAATTGCAATTCCACCAAAAGAACTTAGGAACTTAGGAACGAACCTATCCTCGCCATTTTTTGAATCTCTTTTGACATGAGGCAAGCCCATGAATAGGAAGAACTGACCTCAGTTTTGCTTCTTTTTTTGAGTTCATTTCCAGGGCAATAAATGCTCGTGCTTGAATATCATCAGGAATTTGAGTACAAACTTCAACAGCTTTGAGTCCGGAAAGATGAAACATCTGGATGTGCTTCTTTTGCCATCTTTGCAGTGAGGAACAAAGTGATCAACTACAAACTGTTAGGTTCCTCTATGGCAGAAATCTCTGAAACGCCCAATCCAGAAGTCAACAAAGGGGAATCCGTCCAGTCTACCGTCATTGAGTTCAACGAGGAAACCATGAGGAAGACCAAACCTGGGAGGAAGCGCCTTTTTCTTACGCTCACCATCTTCTTTTCTTTCCTCACTGGTAAACACCCATCCTCGCCAACTATCTCTAACTAGGCATGTGCACATTTATGTAATTGCACGCGCAGCTCAAATACTTTTTTCATTCTTGTCTGTAAAATTGACTATAGGTTTGCCGTTTCTGTTGAAATCAATCGAGATCCATAGAGCGCCATTGCCATTTGTCGACATGGATTCACTTGCTTTATCGATTGAAAGGAGTCACTTGCTATTTCCCTGTAAATTCCAAGCTATATTTGTGAACTTAGATCACAAAACTACTTCCACCCCAAGGGAACTAGGTTCGCTGATCATGAATCAAGTGGAAAAACTCACCTCAGCAAAATCTCCAGTTTGTGGTACTTGTTTAAGCAATTTTACCGTTGCAGTAACACTTGAAAATTCAAACTCCAATTGCATTTACAGTGAAAACCAGGAAATTGGCTGGAAATGTGGCGCATTAAGTGAATACGGATTTGGCGAGAGTTTGGGCGACCAAAACACTGATGATTATTTAGAGCCTTTGTTAGATAGTAGGAGCAGTAGGGTTTATACAGTTGTGGTAGTGAATAAGAACGAGGAGGTTAGAGCGGTGGTTGGGAAATATCGCCATGCTTGGATTGTAGGTAAGCTGCCAGAGCATGAAGCAGCTGAGAAGGTGGCTGAAATTTTTGTTGACGTGTTCGTAAATGGTGGGAAAGCAGAAGGTTCAATCCATGGGGAATTTATGCCAGTTGGTGCAGATGGTAGGGTTGTTCTCTCATTCAATCTCTTGAATGCTGAACCTCGTGATTGGATTTATGATTGGTACTTACTTCATCCCTTCTATTTTGTTAATAAAGAATGCTTTTGATCATTTATATGCCTCCTTTTGTACGGGAGACTGATGTTACCACATCTTACCATATGAGTTCCACACCTCATTGTATTCCTGTTCACTCTACTTCCTACAAGATCCCCTACTTTTTAATATGGGTAATGCTAGAGTAATACCATAGCATACACATCACATATGAAATTATTATTGTATCATATTTTTACTCTGCAATGTTGCCTAGACAACTATGATTACTTATCCTTCTCTTCAAGATCTTATCACCCAATTCAAGACGGATAAGATGATTTTAGACAAAAAGATGAAACTTGAGCCTTCGGTTCAAGATGTCACGGTTTCTTCATTTATTTCTACAGCGTCTTCTCCAGTTTTGGCTGATCAAAATGATTTAATTGAGGCCACTGAAGAGTGCTCTTTCACTCCAGTGATTTCTCGGCGTAACAAGAAAAAACTTGCTATTCAGGCTTCATCTATGCAAACAAGATCACAACCGCGTCTGAAAGTTTAATCTTTAGATTAATTTGCTTTCCTTAGCTTAATCGTCTTATAGCTATTTGTTTCTGCAATTTGTTTTCATTTTTATCAATAAATTTGGTAAGTGTTCCCCGGCATTTACCCCACTCTTTGGTGGTTTACCTTCCGGGATTAAAAAAAAAAGTTGCCTAGTCATTAATGTATGGATGAATTAATAATTATGCATGGTATGTGTAAAGTGTAAACCATGTGAAACATCATGATAAATCTACAGCAAATTTCTTAATATAAGTCTACAACTGTTATGCGGCAATTTCACCAGACACATGTAACCTGTGTGGTAAAGCCTTTAAGGATCTATCTTACTGCATCTTATGATGTTTTATTTGATTTTAATTTGAGTCACCATCTTCTTAGCATTCTGTTCATTTTTTCCTGTGAGTTTTGCTATTTAATTCTCTGATATGATGACCTTGGATAATCATGGTACTCGATACATTGTGAACCTCTGACGTTTCTCTATGAACCCATTTCTCCGTATATACATTGTTCATCTAAAATAATTTTGAATAAGCAGGGATTTTCAAGAGTTAGATGATATGTTTTTGGTTCCAGTTGTACAAGCTTTGAGCCCAATAGCTGACATTAGCGTGGAGAGTCAGGTTGCGTTCCCGCTAATTGTGTTTTCCATCTTAAGGCTCATTAAGATGTCTTCAGTCTTACTTACTGCATCCTGTAGCATTTATTAACAGATCTAATTTTCCATTTTTGGCAAGCAGGTTCTATATCATACTCCAAAGTCCTCATTTTCTAGATGGGATGAAAAGCTGGGGAGCTATATTTTCAGTATCAAAGATCTCCCTTTCTTTGTAAGTAATTTACCTTCATGGTTGCTGATGATGATGTGGAAGTCCTGATTCTACTACCTATGAGCTTCATAGGTAAATTCGAATGAGTGGCATTTGGATACTTCGACAGGAGCTGGTGGTCGGTCAAAAATCTTGCATTTTGTGGTGTATGTTACTAACACTATTTAGCTTACTGCCACAATTGCTAAACTCTATATTGACTGGAACAATGGGAGACTCTTTATATATGATGGTAGCAGTCTGAGAGTTGAAATCGAACAGTTTATGTAACCATTTTCTGTTTTTTCAAAACTAATGCAAGAATCAGCAAGATTGTGAATTTGAAAACTAAAAACAAGATTGTCAAAACTAGGAAAAACGGTTTTCAGTTTTAATGGTAGTTCTCAGAACTAACTTGATAAATACAGGTATGACTACTTTTTACTTCATTATTAAACACTCCCTCTGTTCACATTTTCTTGCACCTATAGGGTTGCCCGGGATCTAAAACTAAAGTGGTAGCAGTAGTGAATAATAGCATAGAGCAAGTGAAAAAAGTCGAGTAGATGCAATAGTAAGAATACTTATTTCTTTTGGTGTGATGGTTGTTGTCAAAATTCAAAAATGAACGGGGAAAAAAGTTCCATAGAAAGAAAGTTGAACAACTAAAAGTGAAAGAAGGTAGTATATTTTCGGGAAAAGGTCCAAATGACCCTTCTACTATTTCAAATCCATCATTTAGGCCTTGTTTGGTTCAAATGAGGGGAGGGAAGGGGAGGGTTAAGGAGGGAAGGAAAGGGAAGGAGAAGGAAGGATTTTGATAAAAATTTGTGTTTGGTTGGAGAAAATAGGAGGAAAGGTTTAATGAAAATATTTTCCCAATTTACCTTTATTTTGATAGCTTACTAAAAAAATAGATACATCTCTAACTATTGTAAATATTACTCCTAAGGTCATGAGTCGTAATATTTTTTTTGTTGATATTTTGATTTTTTACTTTTTTAATTTTATATTTTTTTTTATAATTTTTATTTGTTAATTTTTTTTAGAATTTTCTATTTTTGAATTTTTAATTTTTTAATTTTTATTTTTTTTATTTTAAATTTTAAAATTTTTTAACTTTTAAATTTTTTTAATCTTTTAATTTTTAAATTTTTAAATTTTTCAGATTTTTTTATTTTTTACCTTTTTATATTATAATGTTTTGTCCATTCACGTAGGGGATGGATAGTTTGTGATTATCAAAACGTTTCCTCCGAAATACCCCGATTTGGGGGGTTTAGAATGGGAGGAAGTGGAGGATTTTGGAAGCCTTTCACTTTCCCCCCCTTCCCCCCAATTTCCTTCAACCAAACACACACAAATCACTCACTTTCCTCCCCTCCCCTCCGAAACCCTCCAACCAAACAAGGCCTTAAGCTCCCTACGAAAAAAGTATCATATAGTTATGCTTACTTTAAAAGATTGATCAATCCGGCCATTCAGCCGGTATTTGACCAAGTACAGTGGGTTTTTTAAAAAACTATAAACTATTTGATAAGATGCAAAAAACTGGAAATAAATCTGTAAAAAATCAGTGTTAAAATCTGTATATTTTTAATTATTGGTATATTCAACATTTTTTAAAAGGGTTTACATTTTAATTTTCTTATTTTATAGTCACTTTATTTTTCATTTTTTTATTTTGTATTTTTTTAATTTTAACTCTTTAATTTTTTTTTTATCTATTTTGGGCATTTTTCGTATTTTATAAGATTTATCAATTATTTATAAGATTCTTTTTACTATTTATATGTTTTTCAAATTTTAAAAGATTTATCAAATTTTTAGTTTCATTTTTCAAAAATAACCTGATATAGCAGTTCAAAATGATTGGACTGGTTGTGTTTTTAAAGTAGACGTACTGTCGTACTTATATGATACTACCACCGTCCCGGCTTAAGGTAATGTTGATAAGGTAATTCGAGTATACTTTAAGAAGTAATGTTGATGGATATATAAAATAATGAGGTCAATGATTATAACTGTGATGTTATAGGTGTATTATTTTTTATATTTGATGATTAATCTGTCATTTAGGATTGCTAATTATTTCCTAAAATAAAAATGAGAAGCTCTAGCTGGGACGTCCAAAAAAGTCAAGCGAGAAGCTTAAGCTGGGATGCATAGAGTACTTTTTTAGTATAGAGGCTCAAATGATGAATTTGAACTAGTAGAAGGGTCCAGTTGAACATTTTCCTTATATTTTTTAAAGTTGTCAAACCAAAATGAAATTGGGCGGTGATACTGAACTAGCCAGCCCCGTTTACTATAACACAGTTTCTAACTTTCTAATAAACTGATAATAACTGATATGAGTTTTTCATTTTACTGGCATTTGAAAAGTTGTTTCTAAGCTTAATATGATCAAGTCGTTGCAGTAGCTCATGGGAAGAACCTAAAAACAGATAGTTTGAAAAACCATAAAGTACTTTCATAGTGCAACCCAACCACAGCAAGAGTAATCAGTCAGTGCTTAATTGAAAGAGTTAAGCTCAACTGTTTCTTTTCCTTTGTATAGCCCCTACAAAAACATTATGGGTACGTTTGTTTTTTGGCGGTTTCACACCAAACCACTGCAAATAGCAGCGTTTAGCTTTGTAAAAAATTGGCGGTTTGGCCTAAACCGCTGATATCCAAACAGGGGCAATATCAGTATAAACACTTCATCCACCTTAACAATACCACCTTATATTCAATCTGACAGAATGGGAAGAGATGAAGTAATTAAATGACTTTAAATTAGATGGTCTTAAGATTTTAAAAAGACTTAATTTGATCTTGCTTACTGTCACGAACATTTTTATCAGTGAATAAAAAAATCGAACTCATAGCATTTCTGTTGGATTTCTTAATTCCAGGTATGTGCCATCAGCAGAGGAATACCCTCTTCAATTGCAGCTTCCAAATGGAAAACTTTCATCTACAAATGGATTTATATCACCTGTGAGTATAGGATTTATCACCAGAGATAATTGCATCTACCCCACAAGGTTTGGTGAAATTACTAAACAATCCTCATGGTTATTAAATTACATATACACCCCATGACTATTGTGTCATTGACAATTTTGGTACTCGACTTTTAATTTTTCCAATTTTAGTCCTCGACTATTATGTTAGGGACACTTATAATCCACGACTTCAAAGTTTCCTACATTTAGTCCCTTGAGTATTATCAAATTGACACTTTTAGTCCTTCCACTATGATTTTGACATAATAAGTGGATGACTAAAAATTTCATTATTATAATAGTTGAAGGACCAAAAGCGTCACTTTTATAAAAGTCGGAGGACTAAATATGGAAATTTTCAAAGATGGGTACCAAAAGTGTCTCTAGCGCAATAGTCGAGTACTAAAGTGGAAAAAATTAAAGTTGAGTGTCAAAAGTGTCAATGACATAATAGTCGGAGGACTAAAAGTGGCAAAAACTCACAAGTCAAATACTCTGTAAATAACAACAAAAGATGATACAGTAGAATTTATTCACATTACTAGGAATTGGTTTTCCCCAAACTAAATTACTCTCATCATTTGTTTCAAAGATGTTTTTCATACTAAATTGCTCTTAACATTTGTTCCTAATGTTTTCTCCTAAAAACCCCGTAATTTTTTTTATCAATAAGAAGCAATAAAATACAACGTTCAGCTCGGAACACTTGATTCCTGCTAATATCATTATATTCTATCATACTGTGCTAACTGTATCTTTCAAGAAACAATTGACTGGCTTGCTGTATATATAACCCTAATATCATTATATTTTATCATATTCTGTGTTAACTATATCTGTAATTATAATTATTATAAACTTCAGGAACTATTGTGTAATTTGACCAACCTCTGGTGGTATTGATGTATTTAACCCTAAAATTTGGTTGCCCGTCTTTCTTGCATCTAACCCTCCCTCATAACAAAAATGACTCTTTTAAGATGTGGGGAGGAGTTATTGTTTGGAATCCGCCAGCTATTTCAAAGACTTCAAGGATGCAATCTCTTAGGCATAAAATTTTCTCTGAGGTCAGCATTCATAAGCATACTGTAACGATTCATGAGCATACTGTAAAGTTCAGGTTTTCCTTGTTTTTACTTTTGTTTGGATGATGTTTGCTGGCTATTTATTACCCATCATCTGAATCGATTTATTGAGTTGATTAATTAATGGATATATTGAAACAGGACTTCAAGAAGGTTATTGAAGTTTTCATGGGGCAGTTACGACAATTATTTGGTCTGAATTCCAATAGTCTCTATCTTGGTGCAACTGCCACATCTAAATTATTAACCAGTACAAAAGGCTTTACACAATGGTCAGGATTTACTCTAAATAAGTTGCTTAAACAGCCGTGCAATGATTTACTTCATATTCTATCACTGAATATTTTATTCATATACATGTCCACCCTTCCATTGGTTTACATATGGACATTTAATGATACCTCATTAATGATACGTACATTTACCCTTCTTGGTGGACTATTGTGTATATTTCCATCATTTGCAATGGAGCCAAAGATTCATTATTTTTTGGGTTGAGAATATGATGGAATAAAGCAAAATGACTCACTAAACTGTCTGCGCTTCTTTGTTATGAAGCAGCAGTCAGTCCATGCAATTTTGGACGCGATTTTCACTATGGGTCATCCGGAAACAGTCTCTCCCTGCTTTAGTACAGGGGTAAGACTGCGTACATCCGACCCCCCCTTACCCCACCGTAGGTGGGAGCCTTTGCGGCACTGGGGAAATGAAAATGAAAATGAAATGAAATGATGGTGGACTATTGTGTATGCCACAGTGACACTTACCACCTGCATATTCGTAGTGATGGTATCTTGAATTTAAATCTAAATGATACACCCTCCCTCCCAGTAATTGAGCCCTCATTGAGTAAGGCACAATTTGTTTCTTTTTAATCAACTCAATTTAACTACAAGCTTTTACAAGTTCTGAATGTTCACTCTATACCCCTAACTAGAATTGACCAAAACTGCTTGCTCTCGACTTTACAGGAATTTAACATATATGAAATTTGACTTTTAACTGGACTCTTGTTTAGGATAAAAGTATTTCTTGAAAAATGACTATGCTTTTGAAACCTTGGAAGTACTTACTTATCATCTTTATTTTTGGTTTTTTAATGCTCAACCAGCATTGCATATCCATGTATATCTCTTATCTTTTTCACTAACATGATGGTACACATGTTTTTTTTTTTTTTTTTTGGGGGGGGGGGGGGTCCTCGTTAAGTTTCTCGGCTTCCATTCACTAATTATAATTCAATGTTTCTTTAGGGAACTGGATTTTATATCACGTCAACACACATGCTTCAATCTTGTTCAATGTGGCACCACTCTTGGATCACTTAGTCGATTGGTATGTCATTTGGCTGTTCGTAATTTGTACTTTATTGAAACAGTAGTTCCTGACTATCTTCTCCATCCAGGTTCAGTCACTTCCTAGAATGATCGTCATGGATGATATAGGAAAGCAGGTTAGTGATTCAATTATACAAGGGATTCCTTTAGATTCTTGCTTGTGGGCATCGTCCCTTTGCATTTATTCCCTGTCAGTCTATTAGTAATAAGAGATTTGCTGACTCCGGATACATAACAACTAAATACCACGTTACTTCCTTGGGAATGTTGGGATTGGCTTCCCTCTTATTTCCCCTCTTCCTACTCTCCTCCCAGGGCCTCGATCATTTGACTAGAGTTTTTGCTAGTAGGAGAAGACAATGGGAGGGAGCTAGGGACGTCAACCTCCGATGCTCATTCGTAACTAAGTTGTACGAGATCATTCGCATAGAAATATGGAGCATTACATCTACCCTCCCCTAGCTTTGGTCAAATTATCAACTGATCCCTGAGGTTCTTTAGAATTTCAAATATGCCCCATGGCAAGTCGAATGTTCTGGAATGACAACAAAAAATGAAAGATCTAGGAAGTTTTAATTGGACTTATTTCAGTTTGAGACTAGGCCAAATCACACCAGATCTGGAGAGACCTGGAGAACTGTAAAATACAGAGTCCAGACATCTATGAGACTAGACCAAAAAAAATTAGTCCAATTAAAAACATCCTTGGTGTTTTCGGGCTAAATTACTTTTGATAATTTTCACAAGGGACAACGACGACGACATCCAAGCCTTATTCCCAAAAGATTTTGGGGTCGGCTAACATGAATCGATCCATGATATCAGAGCCAAAAAGAGAAGAAAGATAAGAAGAATACATCATTTTCATTTACCCCAGTGCCGCAAAGGCTCCCACCTACGGTGGGGTAAAAAGAATAAAAAGAAAGATAAGAAGAATAAAAAGATAAAATAAGATAAAATGGATAGGACAAGGATACATATAAGATAAAACTAACATAAAAACATAAGAAGACAAATTGTACTTTCCTCTTAGAGACAAATTGTATGTTCCCAAGGGAGGATAACCAAATACATACCCTTGAACTTATATATCATCATCATTTCCCTAGTGCCGCAAAGGCTCCCACCTACGGTGGGGTAAGGGGGTCGGATGTACGCAACCTTACCTCAGTACTAAAGCACATAGTGACTGTTTCCGGATGACCCATAACGACAATCACATAAACAATTACATAGACTGACTGTTGCTCCATAACAAAGAAGCGCAAACAATTTAGTGAGCCATTTTGCTTTATTCCATCATATTCCCAAGCCAAAAAAATAGTGAGTCTTTGGCTCCATTGCAAATGATGGAGCAATTGAACACAAAAAGTACAATTTGGAACATATATGCCCTTGTCTCATAAAACGTTAATAAAAAAGTTATACTCCCTCCGTCCCGTTGGGATGTTCCCGTTCGGTTTACAATGCTTGACTGACGATAATGCAACTCGATCCCTGTTTACAATCGGCTTATTTTTAATAAATAAAGTTTACATATTCAGAAACTACATTAAAACCGCTACAAAGCCTGATCAATCAATTTGATAAAAAATTTGATATATAAAGTAAAAGATTAGGAGTGACCTAAGTTGACCAATGAATAGTGAACGGGAACATCCCAACGTGACGGAGGGAGTATATGGCAATCAAAAAAGTTTTTTATAACATAGTGAGGGCAATCTAGAAATACCCCCTATCAACAAAGACACATGTGTCAGCATAGTGAAGGGATGGATCATGGGGGGAAATGTGAGCATGGGGTCCTGATATGTACTCTGCTGCCTCATCTATATGATACATACCAATTAACGAGGGACTATTAGTACATTTTTTGCAAAATCTCCATGCATGCTATGTTGTAATAGCATAACCATGTTCACTTAAGCAGGTCAAATTCTCTTTGGATGCGGCAAAGTCGTCCCTAGCTAATGTATCAATTGGAGATTATGATGCTTCAGCTGGTAAGTTCATTACATGATAAAGTTAACCTCTGGTGTCTTTTAGAAACTATCATCTTCATTTTCCTTTATAGATTTAATAATCTCCCTTCTGGAATCTGGACACTGAGTCACAACTTCTTTTCCTTATCAGTTTCATCAAGACAGGCAAGATCCTTGGCGGAAGATGCCTTTTATCATCCATCCATGATGTCCGTTAGCTACTATTCATTCGAGCACTGCTTTGCTGTCTATTCGGTAATATGTCACAATGATATACATTTCATCTTTCTCTAAATTATCATCTCACTTTGCTTTTTCGTCCATGCCAGAGTTATTGTCAAAAAGCAATATGTAGCTCACACCAAGGACTTGTTCAATTAGACTCAAAATATGTAGTCCAGACTAGATAAGACCATACTTGAACAAATTAGACCAGATTAGCATAGACTTCACCAAACTTAGACAATACTCCCTACACGGCTACACCCCAAATTGACAGTCCCATGGTTTTTGTGTTCAAATTTAAGAAAATGGAATAAATTTCCATAATTACCCTTGTGTGTAAACTTGCCCCTTAAAAACATTGACTTACCCCTAAAAGTAAGGTTGAAATGGACATTTAATGTAGAAAAAGTTTGCCAAAAATAGAAATGGTCCTATCAATACTACATGAGGAAGCAATAAAATAGACATAATATCAGAACATGCTTGACAAGACACAATTTGAGCAGACTAGTCTGACCTGATTTACAGACCATACTAATAAATTTCAGTCCAAATAGTTTCTAAATGGTACATTCTATCATCTAAGTAAATCATGACCACCAATTTTTATTTTCCTAAATCCTTTCTCTGGTCAAAGCAGATAATAATATCGAGGCAGAGGGAGCATTATTAACCAACTCACAAATAAATGCATTCTCTATTTCACTTAGATGACTTTTTTATCCTCGACTTAAACTGGTTTCCTTTATATGTGTTTTGTGCAGCCCTTCTTTCTGCCAGTTGCTATGCATGTCATTCTTTCTGTTCTTAGAGAGTTTAGAAGATACAGACGAGAGAACACAAAATTTATGGCTTGGAAGGGCACACAGTCCATACTACGTAGCTAAGCGTTGTCATAAGCTTTTGACTAAATTGTGGCAACATTTTGGGGCACATATATCATCACATCAATTTTTGAAGCATTCGTCCAAAATTAGTAGGATATATGTGCTGACCATCTTAAAGTGTCTCGTTTTAGTAGGATATATACTATAGAATTTCGACACAATGTACCCAACACTTCCAAGAACTGTGATTGCGGCTCAAGATGTGAAAAGTGTAAAAACCTCATATTTATATGTTCAATTCACCGTTGTCTTCTTATATTTTCCACGCAGTGAAGAAAACCACTCCATAATATCTCTGAGGGAGAATAATTTAATAATCTGTCTGGGTTACTTCCGCTAATTTGTTAGTTTGTTCTTTCTTTTCTTCTTTGAATGGCTTTACAGTTTACATTGTTTGAAGGACAATTTAGAATGTGAAAATCTTCTCTGAAATGAACTGAACGCAATTTTCTTCTTGGGAAATCTTTATATTATATAAAGTAACAGAGTGGCTACAATTTTTGGAGGCAAAATTGCCGCCCAAATGAGGGGCAAAATTGGAAAAAATGACCACAAAAATTTAATCGGTTACTAATTATTGAAAGAGTAAATTATAAATGGAGCCAAACTATTTACGCAAAGACAAATCATGTCCATATATTCAGCACTAAATGCATTCGCACTACACCATATATATTGAAGAGGACATGCCCATACTAAAGAAACAAAAAGTACTCCATATCAAATGTGGTATATGGACCTTAATTCAATGGAGTAATCCGTAATATCAATTCAATGTATATTTGCTAAAATTTATAAGCATTAAATCTTGAGAACATAAGAGGTAAAACCGTAGTGCAGTCATATTGTAAAAAGTTCATAATTCAGAAATATTGTTATTCTTATTTTTGTAACTGCCGTTATTGTTTTTGTATTAATAATAAACCTTTTAAGTGCACCCTTCAATCCTTCTTCCGAAAGGACATATATGTATAGATGTAGTAATATATAAAGTAATTAGTTAGATTGAACATAATTTATTTTAAAAGTTATGTGAAAGCTATTAATATTAAGAGAATATTTATGATTGGTTTTGCTTTTAACAGGTGTGATTTCTTATAAGATTATTAGAAAAGTAATAAATAATAAAAAGGAGTCATTGTTGCAAAGAACAGTTATTTTAGTAAAGTATATGTACATTTCTCCCCTCTTTATACTTTTAACTATAAACTATTTAACTTTAAGTAGAAGCCCCTATTTCAAATTACTATTTTTACTTTTTAGTTTATACAAAGCAAAAACTTGAATATCATTTCTTTAAGTTGTTGCAACGGCTTTCTAATAGGTTCGTGGTAGTGTTTAAATAGAATAGCGATTGCGAAAAATTAAAGTTAAATTCTTTGGTAAAATATTAATATTTATGTATAATAGAAAAAGTGAACATCAGTTTAACACGTACTCCTTTTTTTACTTCCAACTTTTATCTTTAAAGTAATTAATCTAAACATACGGTTTTCTTTGCTAACACTGCTTTTAGCTTTCTGAATCTAATAGCGCAGCTAAAAATATTTTTTCCCATCAAATGAAAACACTACTTAAAGAAGCATTATTACACCACATAATTTTTTGAGTATTGAATACCATATTTTTACCCTTATAAATAAATATTAAGTTTGTATCACATTAATTAGCACTCCCTCCATATCACATTATTTGTCAAATTAGTACTAGCTCCCTCCGTATCATATTAATTGTCTAATTTGTTTTTCACATCAATAACCTAATCACTCAATGTTAGTCTTTACATTTAAAGATTAGAGTTAGAGTTATGTTATGCTAATAAGAAACATTGACTAATTTTCTGGGTGGTCTAAGAGGACCACCTCATCATTTCTTAGTTGGGTTAATGTGTTTTGGATGAGAAGTTTATATCTAACAAAATTATTGATCAATACGTAAGTCTTAATTTCAAGGTTATCTTTGGCATCATCGAATAGCATGTCTTTCACATTTTAATGAAAGTGATTCCAACCATTGTTTAATTCAATAATTTGTCATGATGATGTGCAAAAATGAGAGACAATGTATGCACCGAGTATATGTCTATCAAAACGAGAGACATTACTATGTCTAGGGTCATCTCAAGACCGGGTGAGTTGAAATTTTGTATATCCCATAGTGAAGATTGTGAGCATCACTCAGAATGAGATATATACAGAAAATTTCAAAATTTCAGATAATTTTTGTACAAAGTTACAAAAATTTTATAAATGTTTTATAATTCTACATGAGAACTAATGAAGGAAACATTTGGCATTATAGTATCACGTTCTTTATTATCACGTACAACCTATTCTTCTACCATGTATTTTTCACTTGCAATTCTTCATATGTCTATGTTTTCTTTTTGCCAACAAACTAGCATTATAAAATTCAAGTTACAACAATATACTCTCTCCATTCCTTATAAATTTGCTAAAGTTTACTAGCATAAAAAATAATCAAGTAAAAATTATACACTTGAGCTTTGTGTAGCTGAGATAGAATTAACAAGAACTACAAATTCGTTATTTAATAGGTAAAGTGACAAAAAATACGGAATAAGGAAAAAAACAAATATGATTAAGTTAGTAGGGAAGAAAGAAATATACGGAGTATTATTTTATCTACACAAAAAGTGCATATTACGTATCATCACGATAAAATTAATTTCAAAAAAATTGTTATTTTATTCTAGATATGCCCGTGCATCGCACGGGTTCTTAGTCTAGTGCGTATGTATTTCATGTCATTGCATTAATTTTTGCAACACCCAAAAGTTATAAACATGTCCAACCGAAACCAAAAGTTTGTTTTCTAACATGTCGATTCATGTTAGCTTGCCACTTGGTAGTTATGTTCTTACAAACAAATTTAATGTTTGAAATATTAATAGCCAAGCGAAATCAATTTCTTTAAAAAGAAGTTTTTTATTAAAAAATCAATATCGGTCTGGTCATACCTTGAATTAGGGGTTAATCCGGTACGGTGGTCTGACCCCGTTGAGAACCAAGTCCGGCACTATTTGTAGTGGTGGACCGGTTCCGGGCCGGGCCCGGTTCGGGCCCTGAACCGGCCGGGCCTCGGTTCAAGGTAGGGGAGGCCCGGAACCGGCCCGGGTAACCCCGGGTCCAGTTCGGGCCAGGCCGGGCCGGGCCCGGTTCCGATTCTATATAATTTTTTTTTTTTTGGGTTTTCCTAATCAACCCCCTACCCTCCCCCTCAACCCCAAACCACCCCAAACCACCTCAAATGGCCCAAAATAACCAATCCAACCCAAAAACATAAAAAAAATCATAAAAACAAAAAAAAAATTAAATCCGGCCCGGACCGGGCCCGAACCGGCTGGGCCGGTTCACCAAAATGAAGGCCCGGAACCGGTAGCCACCGGGCCGGGTCGAACCGAACTGCCCATGGGCCGGGCCGCCGGGCCGGGACGGTTCAAACAGTGACCGGGCCGGTTCAAACAGTGACCGGGCCGGGCCGGTTCCGGGTTGGGCCGCCCGGCCCGAGTCCATCCCTAACTATTTGGGATCGGACTGGGTCCGTTTTTTCAATATTAGTTCAAGACAGGGTAACCGATAAGCTCTGTCCCGTGTTTGAATTTTGGGAAGGGTAATTCTATTTGCAGCCAAGTTTTTACTATTCACAGTCACAATTTTTTAAATACCTATTTTATCCTTACTCCTAAATCAACTCAGCCATATCTCCACCTTTGTAAACTCGTTGCATCAATACTAGGGGTGAGCATGGGACGGTACGGGACGGTTATTTCGAAAAACCTGTCCCATCCCAAAGCACAGTTCTTTTAAAAATCAAGAACCGGTACCGTCCCGCATATATATAGAACCTGTCCCGTTCCGACGCTGTGAGTGCATTAGTTGTGGCAAAAGGAAGTATAGCAAAGAAAAACATCAACTACCTATGTCCACGTTTATAATTTGCAAAGCGAGGAAGCTCAAGGCGATAGACATACTGGAAATTCATCCTGAATCTTTTCACTCATATTGCTCAAGGCGAAAACATCAAAAGCACTATGGACCCTCTGTCATCCATTGCAGCAGAGCCATTTCATAAGTGGGAGGGAAGGAGTTCTTTTCATTCAATATTGATTTCTCATACAAAATTGTCTGAAGAGTAAACTTTGAGCAAAGAAAAACAAAAAAAGTAAATCAGAACGAAATCACAAAAATACAGAACATAAGCAATACAAATCGATAGCTGGTGAAATTTGAACAAGCTCCAACAACCAACCATAGGCGTTGAAAAGTCAGAGCATCAACCCCGTGTCATTGAATCATATCTACCACCATAGCCCACATTGAGATCTCTCATTTACATATATCATAAACACTACGCATACACATTAACTAACATACATAAACTTACTCTAATATCACCAAAATTATAGTTAATTACTAAATTGCATATGTTTATTCTAGAGAGTGACAAGGACAAATCTATATGACAATATATAACACTTTAGAGAAATTAGCAGCCGGTTTCAGAAATTTCTTTTTGCTTTCAAAAAAGGCTTTAAGAGTTGTGTTTTGACCAATGGTTGATCATGCCTTACTAATTATACATTTAGTATGTGTAATTGTATAGATATTAAAGTATACCCCCGGGGATAGTTTCCAGCAATGTTTGGATTACTCTTTATAGATATTGGTCCCTCAAAAGAGTATTGAATAATATCAGAAACATTAATTTATTATACCTAATTAGTTTTTGTGTGCACCGATTGAATCTGATCATTTTAGATTGATCACAGGTTCTCGAATGATAAATCAAGTGTTGAGAACTACCTCATAAAGTCATAAGTCATAAGAAATGCTACGAAACCAGATGAAGGTTCTAATTAGATATATATTTTCCATAGATATTGTGGAGTCATAATCACATCTTGTCTAATTTGAGATTAACTTTAGAAAATTAGGTTAGAAACTTACAAGGTTAGAAATCAAGCTAGATTTGGCGATTTCAGATGAACTAAGGAGGACTGGAGATATTACCTTTTTCCCGAATTCGTTCGTCGGCTAGAAGTGCGGCGATCCAGCGAGGCTAACAAGCTACGACGACAAAGAAACGGCCGGCGAGTTGCTGGTCCGGATTGCAGCGACCGACGACTGCGGTGAATATAATTGGCGTCGCTGTCCACAGAGGCTGGAGCACAATGCAAGGACTGGAGAAAAGAGAGGAGAGTGAAGGTCCAAGTAGAGTGGGAGGAGGTGGAAGGATGAACGGGATGAAGGGATGAATCTGCTTGCCTGTCTCTAGTCTACCGGTCTACCCGTGGACGAGGAAAGAAAAGTCTAAAACTGAAATAAATAAACATAATTGAAAACACGAAAGGTTAAAAATGAAAAGGAATAATCATCGAGACATAAATGATATTAGGTCTGGACTCGGGCCGGGCGGCCCGACCCGGAACCGGCCCGGCCCGGCCACTGTAGCAACCGGCCCGGCCCGGTGGCCCGGTCCACCGGCGGTTCGGGTCGAACCGGCCCGGTGGTTCCCGGTTCCGGGCCCGGGCCTTCGAAATGGTGAACCGGTTCGGGCCCGGTCCGGGCCGGATTTTAATTTATTTTTTTTTTGAAATTTTTTTAAAGTTTTGGGTTGGAATAGGTATTTTGGGCCATTTGAGGTGGTTTGGGGTGGTTTGGGGTTGAGGGGGAGGGGTAGGGGATTAAATAGGAGAACAAAAAAAAAAAATTAAGTGGGCCGGTTCGGCCCGGCCCGGCCCGGTTTGGCCCGGAACTGGGACCGGAACCGGCCACCGGCGATTCGGGCCCGGGCCTCCTATTTCCTGGCCCGAGGCCCGGCCGGGCCCGAACCGGCCCGAGTCCAGGACTAAATGATATGTGCCACACAAAAGTGGACCGTACGAGTAATTTCCACAAAATAAAATATAACCAAAATGGGACCGGAACTGATCCGTCCGGGTACTACACATAACCAGCCCAAACCTAAATGTAACCAAATTGGACACTTGGACCCAGGCTTCCCTAGCATTGACTGAGACTGGTTCCACCCCTACCTTGAATAGTCTAGTCTGGTCATGGACCAGAATTATACATGCCCAACTTTCCAATAATTTCTAAAATACTTCAGTCCAACAAATCCAACCAATCCTGGTCCAATCCCATATGGACCGGTGCTCACCACTAGTCACAACTCAGATGTCACAGCTTGTCTTATCATCATTTACCATCTCAAACAAAAGTTATAGCAGTAAACATACAACTCAAGAATCACTGTTGAATGAGAACAACAAATAGTATACCTGATTTTTGTTTGGAGAAACAAATAATTTTATATTATTAATTAATAAAGAAGCAAGGGTCGAATACGGAAAGACAACAGACCATAATTCAAAATAAGTTTTGTCCACAATAAGCAGACAAAAAATTCTTGGTTACACAGCGGAAACTTTAAGAGAAGCATTGCCAGAAAGTAGACTAATTGACTTTGGCAGTAGATGATGAGTCATCCTTGGTAAACTGGTTGACATCATAGAGACCACTTCCGGTGATGGAAGACATAGAATGACACCATAGGAGTACACGTCGTGCACAGTTCAACTAAGGAACAAAACCCAGCAAGCATACACATCCAGTTACTACCCCCAAACCTCAGTGTTTAGATTCCAATGCCAGAACTATCTTCTTTCTCGGACCCTGAAAACAAGCAGATGATCAATTTTTGTGCACCAGATTGGTAGTGTTTGAGTATAGAATGTCAATAATATATGTTTCATAAACAATTCTTAAAGATAAAAGTGAAACGCATTTCTCCAAATGAAACTGTCAGGCATGGTATTTTATTAAATTTCAAGACAAACTATTTTCCATTTTACGAATATCCTTAAAAAATACAAATTACAAAGCAAGTAATAGATATGTAACATATTCAGTTCAATTTTATTTACCATTGGTATTCCCATAGCTTTCAGATCTTCATCTGTCATGTGTATTAGCGCAGCCATATCAACCTGCAAGTGATCATGTTTTGGTTATAAGTGTATCAGTTTATACTGCAAAGGAAACAAGTAGGAAAATTACATACTTCTTCAGCTTGAAATGTAATCGCATATTTTTCAAGACCCAGGGACTGCAGAAAACTATCAACAGATTCAGCCTGCAACAGATTTGCATAAATTATATTAGGAAATAAAGATAGTTTCTGATATGCAACTGAATAGCAAGTCAGGTAGTGGATTATATGCAATTATACATTTATCCATAATACCATGCAATTCATGACAGAAAAAGCAAGAACTGAATAACTGCATTCAACTCAGGACTGCAATAAAATGCTTGAATCGAAATTGGAGGAGATAAGGGTGCAGCATAAGAGACTTATGATGGTACTTGGACTTCGGCATTAGTGGATGAAGTCATGTAGTGTTTTACTCAGAGTTGTTAAGATCGTGTGCCAATGGCAATCTCATGAGCAGGGTTGTGATTGGCAACCTGGATCGTGGCTATTATCGAAAAAGATGGTGAAATTTTCGTACCAAAATGCTGGTCTACCAGATCGTAGGATGTGCATGCCGCATTGCTATGCACAAGGGAGGAGATCAGTCAGGTTGCTACAAGTAACAGTTCGTCTGACCAGTTCGAAGAAGAAGAAAAGTAGAAAAAAAAGGAGTGTGCCAAGTGTTACCGCATCAGAACTCCTAAGATTGGATGCAACTTTGATAAGATCCTCCAGATATTCAAGAACAATTGCAGAAATTATATCAAGAAACAAACTGAAATTCTTTATTGAAGAAGATGAACAGTACAGTGACCTAGGCAGAAGCCTCCCAAAAGAGAAGAGATCGTCAGTCTCTAATCTTCCCAGTTCCCAGACCAAAGTCCCAAAAGCCCCCTTACTACTCCCCCTTCCCAACTATTTATAATAGAGACCCTTATTGCTAATATTATTATTATTATTACATCTATTATTAGTATCATACTAATGGGTAGGTCCCTAACAATACTCCCCCCCTAAACATCCACCTTGCCCTCAAGGTGGGCGGAAAGAGACAACCAAAATCTTCTCCTTCTTTTTCCTTGCGCCTCTTCCTTCCCAATACTTGATTGGTTGATGACTTTGTAGCTTCAGTACTTGAACTTTCCAGCTCACATATGTTTCTGCAGACTTCAGATTTTCCATATACATAGATGTTTTCATGCTTTTCTGAGCTATAACACTTACAACAGTAGCAGAATTGGTGTTCATGTCCTGAACATCCATTTTAATTTGCTCCTCAGAATTGTGATTGATCTTCATAATGCTTTTTAGCAAAACAATGCCATTCTCTGCTGTACTTTGAGTACACCCAACATCCTTCCACCAATCAGCTTCCATAGAAATTCTCCACCAAAGCCTCTCTGCCATTGCACGTTTCTTAAAGGGAAAGTCCATTTTCCTCTGGTGTATTGTGATATAGAGTGGAAGAACCCAGGTTATCTTCACAAGGGCACAATCTCTACTAGTAAGAAGCAACACAAATACCAAGCAACACTTTGTGGACGAAATTCCAAAGTCAGATCCTGCATCCCCATGTACTTCATCCATAATTCTTTCAGATTCTGGGGAGAATGAGGTGCAGATTGCTAACAGACCTACATCAGCAATTACTTGCTTTTGATCATTTTCTGGTTTCGAAGATGAATTCACAGGGTGCTCTAACTTGAAGACCTTAAGTGCAGCAGTCTGAATTGCAGTGTCCAGATTCATCTTGATTCCACCCAACTGACATTCCTGCAATGTCAGATTTTCTAACTGCCAAGGACCCCAGTCTGGCCAGCTTTCTTCTTTCCTTTCCCTTATAAGAGAGCCGAAAACTCTTGCAGCTATAGAACGTACTTCAGGGACCACAGCAAACTCCTTTATGTTATAATCCTGTCCTTCAACATTGCTGCCGAGAGCAAACTTATCTGTCCATTCCAATCCAAAATCTGAGGAATTCCAAGCTAGAAGCTTGGCAATCATGTATTTAAAAAGAGAGCATTCTTGACTAAATGAAACATCCTTTAAAAAGCATATTGACTGTTCAAATGTATCGATTCTTTGATCACCTTTAGCCTTGTTATTGGGACGAAATCCATTCAAATATCCTAGAGAGTGAAAAGACACACCATTTCCCATTCTGCTATGGATAGATTTCTCTTTGAGGATTGACATAGTTTTGATCTCTGAGTGATTGAAGACTATTCCTTCACTTATACTCATCTCAAGATCAGTCTTTCCCCATTGCTTAGCTAAGGCACCCCGGAGTAACACCACCTTCTCACGTTCTGGACCCAAAAAAATTTCAGAGTATTCTAGGTTTCTTTTCAGTACCAATTCATACCTCTGACCATCATAAGTTTCTGAATCTTCAGAGTTATCTTGTGGAGATTCCCTGGTTTGAGAAATGTCATATTCTGGATCCCTAGAAAATTCTCCTTCCAACCCATTTTCATTACCCATCATAGAAGTAGCACCCTTACATCTTAAACTGTCAAACTTGTTCACTGATTGCACAATGTCAACTTCACTGTTTTCAGAACTTGTTGTTGCCGCTTGCTTCAACTCAGTATTGATTTCCGGAATTATAGTCCCTGCTTCAGTTCCTCCTGTAACAGTAGATTGCTCCTTCTTTTCCTCTTCCGGCAGTTTCTTGCTTATTGATTGCGAGGACTTCAATTGGTTTTTCTTTGTCGACTGGTGAGAATCTGGCTCAGGTTGAGAAACGTTTAACAAAAGCACTTGCGAACATGGATATTCCTCTATTGATCGCGTTGCCTTGTTATGTGAATTCATCGCGATTGGGGATGCCTTGCGCGACTCTGTTAGCGATCTTGGGAGCGATGGCGACGAACATTGTGTGTCAATAGACCTGGTTTTCGTCGATCGTCTTTCGGTTCTTCTGCGACGCCTCTGCTCATCCAACTCCTCTGAACCGACTGATTTTCGCGCGTGACGTGATTGCTGATGGCTAGGCGAATGGTGATGGCGAGACCGGTGCGATGTGTGCGATGATGATGAAGACTCTGTTCGCCGCTGAGAATGGTGAGACGAATTTCTCAATTCCTTCTGCGACGAGCGCGGAGAGGTATGTTGATGTATGTGGTGCGATGTATGTCGCGAATGACTTTGAAGTCGGTTCTGCAAATCTGCGACGCTAGCTAGCATCGCTTCTTGCATATCGATCATCATCTTCTTCAGCTTTTCTCGCGACGCAACCATACTTGCCTGTGTTTCCCTCATAATTCGGTCAATATTATCAAAACTCTTTTCCATTTGCGGTGTCATGTAGTAATCCTCCTCCATGGTTCAGATTCTTCGTCTCCAGGAAGTAACAGTCTCTGATACCAATTGATAAGATCCTCCAGATATTCAAGAACAATTGCAGAAATTATATCAAGAAACAAACTGAAATTCTTTATCGAAGAAGATGAACAGTACAGTGACCTAGGCAGAAGCCTCCCAAAAGAGAAGAGATCGTCAGTCTCTAATCTTCCCAGTTCCCAGACCAAAGTCCCAAAAAGCCCCCTTACTACTCCCCCTTCCCAACTATTTATAATAGAGACCCTTATTGCTAATATTATTATTATTATTATTATTATTACATCTATTATTAGTATCACACTAATGGGTAGGTCCCTAACAAACTTTCAGTGTTTGACTACAACTATAGTTCTATATGAGTCTACATATTTTATTCATTTTTTCACCTCTTCAAAATTTTCCGGTCTATGCTTCTTTCTTCTGCGTATTCAACAGACTTTATCTTGTGTATCAGACAGAGCTTTTGGCCAGTCTCTTCTGATTTTTTGGTATCCAAAACAAAGTTTTGGCCAGTTGTCCTTCACAGTTCAGTATTCACTAGTTTCATACTATTTTCTTACAATTACTCTTTCAATTTCAACTAGTTTCTATTTGATTTGTTTAAAGGTTGGCGATTAAAGCTGTAACGGATGAATAAAAAAAATCGAATTTAAGTTATTATATAGGAGCGTGTTTTAAATTTAACATTATACTACACACCTTTGATTCTATGGTCTTAAGATCCACGATTTATGATATACAACCCCCTTCTAATCCATGCTAGGATTTCGAGTTTAAAAAACTTGGTTTACCTATATATTTATTGATATACTGAACCTAAGTGCTAATTTACAAGTTTTTGAATATATCCTCATCTTCTAGGTCCCAATTTGGCTATCCAGACTTCTAATGAACAGCATTTGAATTGTATGGTACCAAAGGATTCATGATTCGAATGTGGTCAAACGATTCATGAAAACAAATATGGTTTGAAAAGCATGCAATAATCCCAGTTTTTTTCGTATGAATCATATGAACTAAATATAATAATACTAACCATAGAAGTACGGAGTACTTGGCATGTAACTTGATGGACAACTTGGATGAAATATTTATAAGCAACAAAAGAACAAATTAGTTCATCAATACCACTACATGGACGTGACTTCTTAGACTATACACACACACATGTGTGTGTTATAGTATACACATATTAACATTGAGTCAGAAGTACGAAAGGAGTTAATACCCAAATTTTTCCTTTGCCTATACACGACTCCCTCCGTAACAAAAAAATATTCCCACTTTCCTTTTTCGTCCGTAACGAAAAAATCTTCTCATTTCTAAATCTTCCCATCATACCCTCAATAATTTTGAAAATAATACACTTTTCCCATCATACCCTCAATAATTTATATCCTCTTTCACTATTCTTAATCTACCTACTTTTGAAATGGGAGGGTTTTTATGTTACGGAGGAAGTATTACACATTGTTCCCAACCCTTTGACCTCATGCACATTTGCTCTATTTAAGAAATATATTTTTGTATATTGAGGATTAAAATAGGATTAAATTAAATAGTGCAAGTCTAAATTGGGTTGAAATGTAGAGCACTGAATAAAATACCCTTTTTTATTACCAAATCGGCTGCAGATATTATATTTGAGGACCAAATTAAGTCCCAAAAAAGTTGAGGGCCAAATCGAGTAATAATTGTTATCAGGGGACTAAAGTCCTGATTCATTTTGACTGGAATAGTTTGTTGTCATGGGATTAAGAATCTGGTTTAGTAGAAACATTTTGTGTTTCCGGTCTGATCTAATTGGTTCTCATTTTTTGTAGTCTTATACTACCTCCATCCCACTATGTTTGGGACAAAGGACTGTGACACAACTTTTAAGAAAAAGTGGAATTGTGTGGTTGGTATTGAATTGATAAAGTGTGAATAAAGTAAGAATGAATTGTGATCACCCAAATATTACCAAATATGGTATGGGACAAACTTAATGGGAGTATGGGACGGACGAATAAAGTAATACGGGACAAAGTTAGGGAGACGGAGGGAGTATCTGACTAAAAATAGGCTCCAAATCGGGTATTGACTAACTAAAACATTGCAATGCAGTTTCCAACACAATGTTTACATATTTTTGTTAAAATACATATTTAAAAGTTAAAGCTTAAAAGCAGAATTTTTTTGTATGTATACCAATCATTTTCTACACCTTGCATGAATTCGGAATTTATGTGCTAGAAGGGCTGTTTATAAAAGAGTCTGCAAATGTAAATGATGCTACAATTAGTACAATAGTAGAAGATAATCAAGCGATGGGATAATGTAAAGTGTAAACGGTACTACAAGGAACTACAACACTAATTTAATTAAGCTAATAAAAATTGACATTTAACTTAAGAAAATAATATAAGAAAATGCCGAAGTGAGACGTAGTATGTGTCCCACTATCTTTTGGGACATAAGGAGGTGGTATGCACACCAAGGAAAATGGGATTATGTGGTTGATGCTGATTTTGTAGAACATGAACGAGTGAAGTTTGAACCAAACAAATACTACCCAATATTGTGAGACAAACTTAGAGAGATGGACAAATAAGTAAAGATGGGAAAAGATAGTGGGGCGAAGGGAGTAATACAATATCATCATTGTTGTTGTTTTAAAATGATATGAACAATACTCAGTTCATTTAATCAAGCGCAGCATGTAACTGCACACAACTTTTAAACACCAATATGGGTCAGGGAACATCATTTGAAGTCAAGGCAGCATTTAATGGAAGCAAAATCAACATATTCACAACAACAAACATAAAAAAGTAAAACAAAGGAAATATGCTTGCCTTCTGCTGACTCTTCTTCTTAGATGTTGTGCTGGCAACTTTCTTTGTTTCCAATTTCAGAGCTTCAGCAACTCCACTTTTCCTAAGAGGTTTACTGACCTCAGAATTTGTCTTTGTTTTAGATATATTAGCCGCCGCTGCTACTGTACCGGAAAGCTTCTCGCGTAGATCCCTGGTACCTCTTGATATGGATTTGTTTAGACCTCGAGAGGTCTCTACAGTACTTCTTCGCTGCAACTTAAGACGGAGGTCCTTTGCACCAAGTTTGCGGCCTGTACAGCAAGAAACAAAAATCAATCAGAATAGGAGAAACTGATGATACAACACAACACTCGTTCATCACAACATACTTGAAATTTGAGTTTCATCTTGCTCGTATAAGTCGTGCTCCCATTTGTCGTCATCTTCCCGGAGTCTGCAAAGAAAAGACAACAATTTTCTAAAACCTGTTTGCCCATAGAATGGATAAAATTATTGCATCCTTTTCACTTCCTATTTCTCTGAAATTGATGAATGATGTTACACGGTTACACCAGGCTAAAACACAATCTCACAGAGGCTTGTTACAAAATCATTTCTAGGTAATCACTTCATCACATACTCGAGCATATGTAAAATGCTGGCATATTATAAGTAAAAGCAAGCTTGCTTAAAGCGGAAGAGAATAATAAAATTCCGCATACATAGAAGCAGCCTCCGAGCCTTGTATACATACTACACACAGGAGGTGAGGAAGATACACAACTGGTTAGAGAGACAGAGAGAAACGGAACCTCTTGCCGGTGATTTGTCGTCGGCGAGCAGAACCGCCAACTGTTTTACCGATGAGCCTGTCCCTTACAGAGAGCCTATCCCCAGCCTCCACTCGATCAGCGTACATTGTAGAAATTACTTATGGGGCAGCTCGAATAGCTAGAAAAGAAGCTAGAAAAGACTGAGTGCCCAGCTTCAAACCCTAACCCTAAAGCTAATTCTGCATTCCAATCTGAAGATGATGAGTAACTGATTATGTATACACATAAAAATACAGAATACAAGATGGTATTTCAATACGGAGAGTGATCGGAACGGTGTTTCAGGGTGAGAGTAATCGCGGGCGGGATTTGTCGATGTGGTTTTGCAGTGACTTTATGGGGGATGCATCGCGAGGAATGGGGTTTCTTTTCTTAAACACGGGTCGGGTCACGATTGCTACCCAAGTCAGAGTGCTCTTCATGTCAGGCCGGCCTGACGGGCTGCCCCGTCCGGCCGAGCCCGTTTGGGCACCTTCCCGGTGGAATTTTTTGATGAAATTTTTTGAGCATGTTCCTCATCAAGTCTAGTTTGTCCATACCAAATTTCAGCTCAAAATTCGATCGGGAAGGTCGTCAAATGATTTTTGCAAGTTAACTGGTCCGGAAAATACATATTCCGGACGAGTTAACTTGCAAAAATTGTTTGACGACCTTCCCGATGGAATTTTGAGCTGAAATTTGGTATGGACAAACTAGACTTGATGAGGAACATGCTCAAAAAATTTCATCAAAAAATTCCACCGGGAAGGTGCCCAAACGGGCTCGGCCGGACGGGGCAGCCCGTCAGGCCGGCCTGACATGAACATTCCTCACCCAAGTCATTTGCTAAAAGGCTTGCATATATATTACTCCGTATTACTCTCTTCGTCCGTTAAAACTTTGTCATCTTTCCTTTTCGTGACTGTAAGGCCGAATTCTACCTTAGGTCTCACTAATTTCACCCACAAAGGATAATCACACACTAGGATCTCAAGGGAGTTTGTGGACAACAACCATCAAACCTTTTTTCCGACCAGTTCGTATGAGTACCCACAGAGGAGAAATGGAATAGGGTTTCATAGCCAGCCATCAATTCGCAGAAGAAAGGAGGAATAAATAGGCGAAGTGAAGTTATCAGATATGGTAACTTATAAAGGTATGAGATACGCATTGAATCGTGCAACAATGGAAAAGGAATCGTGCATGCCGAATAGGGAAGGAGAAGGATATGTCGCATAACTAGTGCAGTGGTGCGGAAGTCAAATAAACAGGGGCTTAGTATTCCAGAATGAATTGGGCTTGTGGGTAAAAAAGGTGGACCAATACCAACACATTCTCCACCTTATTGGACCCTAGTGGTGTAGAGTCAAAACTCTAATACATACATGAGACTCATCATCGCATGATTGCCTGAATGATCACAGAGACACATTCAGGCAAAAGGGGTAAGATCATCAGGCAACTTATCTGCAATCAATTTTTAACGTGCGTTTGTACGATAACAGTTTTTCGACAGAGAGACATTTAGTCCTCATGTCTGCAGGATTAAACTTAGATGGAATTTTAATCAACTTGATATGACATGCACTAACAATATCACGTATAAAATGAAATCTAACATCAATATGCTTAGTTCTATCATGAAAAACAGGGTTTTTGCACAGTTGAATAGCATATTGACTATCAGAAAACACACAAATGTCTTGCTTAAGACTACCAATCTCCGTTAGGAGACGCTTAAACCAAATTGCTTCCTTAAACGCTTCAGTAGTGGCCACATACTCAGACTTAGTAGTGGAAAGGGAAACTATGGGTTGAAGTTGAGAATTTCAACTAATGCAAGACCCGCAAAGAGTAAACACATAAGAGGTAGTGGATTTCCTATTGTCCCTATCGTTAGCAAAATTAGAGTCCACATACCCACTCAACTTAATACCCCCAGAACACCTAGTGAAAACCAACCCATGATTAACAGTAGATTTCAAGTACCTAAGCAACCACTTAAGTGCGTTCCAATGGTCTAAACTCAAGCATAGGCAATGTCAGGTCTAGTACTCACCATGAGATACATCACATACCCAATAGCATTAAAATAGGGCACATATTTCATTTTAGCAATTTCAGGAGCAGTCTTGGGAGACTGATCCTTACCTAACACAAAGTGAGACGGCATAGGGATAAAGATGGGAGTAGCAAAATGCATGTTATATTTATTCAAAATCTTTTCAATGTATGAAATCTGATTGAGTACTAACACACGCTTACTCATATCCTTAATAATGTTAATGCCTTGGATCCTTTTGGCATCACCTAGGTCTTTCACTGCAAAGTTCTCGCTGAGACGTTTTTGCACACATTTAATGGCGTCACCCGAAGGACTAACAATCAACATATCATCCACATATAGAAATAAAAAAACAGGCACAGAAGAAGTATTTTTAAAGTATAAGCAATGGTCGCATTCAGACTTATGAAATTTCAAAGATGATATGCACTGGTCAAACTTGATATTCCACTGCCTAGGGTACTGCTTCAGGCCGTACAAGACCGTCCTAAGCAAACACACATGATCACTCTTCATGGGATCCATAAAAGCCCTCAGGCTGGGACATATAGATTTTCTTGTCTAAATCACCATGCAAGAAAGTAGCGGTGATGTTCATTTCCTTCATTTCCCAATCATTATGAGCAACAAGAACAAGCATCATTCTAATCGTAGTAAATTTAACTACAGGGGCAAAGATTTCAGCATAATCAACACCTTCCTTTTGAGTATATCCCTTAGTTACAAGCCTAGCCTTATATCTAATGTCGTTAGGCTCTTCCTTAAGCTTAAATAGTCATTTACAGGTAACAACAGAACTATTGTGCGGTCTAGGAACTAACGTCCAAGTCTTATTTGCTCTCAGTGACTCCATCTCACTTTCCATAATGCAAAGCCATTTAGCGGGCTCATTAGACTTAAGGGCCTCTTTATAGGTTCTAGGTTCGTTAAACGCAAGGGTCTCAAACACATAGAAAGCAAATATAGAAGTATCACACATATGGAAAGCATAATCAGGCATACTATCCGCAGTTCTCCTAATTACTCTCCTATTTCTATCTCTAGCAAATTGATAATCATGCAAATCATTTTCACTTGAATCAACACTCTCATCATGTGATTCATTGTCATTTGAATGCACATGAGAATGCTCCACCTCACTCGAAGTGGTGGTCGTATCATGCTCAGAAAAATCACAATCATGCAATTCAAAAGAATCAGAATCATGCAAGACAACATTATCATGATTAGCAAACAAAGGACTAACAGCATATGGTATGGACTCCACCTCAACGAGTGTACTACTATGGCTAGACTCAGAATCAGGAACTGACTTAACCAGACAAGGAAACTCTGATTCATTGAAAACAACATTTCTACTTACAACAACTTTGAAACCTGCCTAGTTTCTATCCCAAACCTTGTACCCCTTCACATCCCCAGGATAACCTAAGAAGACTCCTTTCTTGGACCTAGGATCCAATTTGTCACATATGCGGCATACTCAAACACTCTAAGATTAGACAAATCAAGGGGTTTGTTTGAAAAAACAGATTCAGGGCACTTCCCACCTATGGGAACAGAAGGAGACAGATTAATCAAATAGGCAGCAATATTAACTGCTTCACCCCAAAACTTTTTAGACAAACCGGCGGTAGCAAGCATACTCCTAACCTTATCTAGAACAGTTCTATTTATTCTGTCAGCTATCCCATTTTGTTGGGGAGTATAGGGCACACTTTTGTGCTTTCTAATCCCACAATCAACACATAGTTGATCCATGTCCTTATTGCAAAACTCTAATCCATTATCGGTCCTAAGGGTTTTTACCTTCTTACCTGTTTGGTTTTCTACAAGGTTTTTTCACTCCCTAAACTTCACAAAGACATCAGACTTATGCTCAAGGAGACGGATTCACACTTTCCTAGAAAAAATCATCAGTAATGGACAGAAAGTATCGCTTACCCCCCATGGGTAGAGACACTAGCAGGACCCCACACATCAACATGAACATACTCTAACACAGAGGTACACTTAGTGGGATAAGGATAAGGGGAGGAGGGGAATGTAACCTTATGTTGCTTGCCTAACACACAAGATTCACAGAAAGGGATGGAGGACACAGAATCCTTACCAAAACAACCAGATTAATTCAAAATCTCTAAACTCTTATTACTCATGTGTCTTAATCTATTATGCCACAAATCAGTTTTATCAGAACTAACAACATGAGCAGAGTCACAGAAAGGCTGAGCATGACACACATACAAGTTATTCACCTTTTTTGCCTTAAACAAAACAAGGGAATTTTTCAAAACTTTCATGCACCCATTTCCCCACCCTCAAGCCCACTACCCTCAAAAGCATAGACAGAAAACAAGTTATGACGCAAATCAGGAACATGTCTCACATTTTTCATAGTAACACAGTCCCATTATCAAACTTCAAGCATACATCACCCACCCCATGAATTTTGCATTTCTTATTACCAGCAAGAGACACAAAACCATCATTGCAAGAATAATAAGAAGAAAACAGAGATCTAAAAGGTGTCATATGATAAGTACAACCACAGTCAATCAGCCACTCATTTTCAGTCATGTTACTTAACACAGAATTGGCAAAATCACAAACCGCAAAAACTTCTTCATGCAAGTTATTATCATCTACCACATTAGCATGTTCAAAATTTATTGGGTCAAGGACAATCCTTAATAAAGTGGCCAGAATTGCTGCAATTATAGCACACTCTCTTCTTAGACTCACCTCTCTTCTTACCTGGTTCATTGTTTTTGTTCGTATCGTTGTTGCCCTTCTTATGGTTTCTAGATCTACTCTTAGACCTACCCCTCACCAACAACGCTTCACCTGAGTCTCTAGACTAACCGTTACTACCCCTCGAGTGCTTAAGGTCCAACTCCTTACTTCTTAACCCATTAACGACTATGTCTAACGAGATATCGTCTCTACCATACTTTATGGCAGATTTGACGTCATTGTAGGAGTCAGGGATGACATTAAGTAACACTATGGGTGTGTAGTCATCTATGTGTTTATCACCGGCTTGCTTAATGTTCTGAATAAGCTTGTTAAACACATCTAGCTTCTCATCTATGTATGTAGTCAGGTCAAACCTAAATCTAAAGAACTTCTCCAGCAAAAACAATTTACCAGGCAAAGAAGTATCGGTATACGACTTATCTAATTTGTCCCACAATTCCTTTGCAGAATCTATAATACCCACCTTACTGAGCACTGAATCAGAAAGGTTTAGGTATATAGAGGAACAAGCAGTTTCATCCATTTCAATGCGCTTTGCAGCATCCTCAGAGTCTAAATAAAGACTAGTCACAGGTCTATAGACTTTATGTTGGATCAACACACATTTGATTTTCTGTTTCCAGATATCAAAGTTTGTCTTTCCGTTAAATGGAAGCATGACATATTGATTGACAACCATCTTAATAGGAAAACAAGCACAACACGCAAGAGAGTAAATAAAATTTATCAGGCTACGAAACAGTATGAAGCAACTAGCACGAACAAGCCGAGAAGACAATGAACACAAAGCTCACGTACAATCTCCTTGTTCTTTCGTACAAGCACAATTGGGTTAAAAAATTAAATCAACAATCAATGATACGAGATTAAATCTAATCCGGACAGAAATATTCACAACTTCGGACAACAAGTATCCGAACAAAATATTCTTAACCGAAAAGTTTATCTACGAATCAACAAACAGAAAATCAAACTTCAACTCGGATTTAATTTAAACCGGACAGAAATATTCACAGCTTTTGACAACAAGTATCCAAACAAAATATTCTTAACCGGAAAATTAATCCACGATTCAACAAACAAGTAATCGCAATCCAATACGAAATTAAATAAATGAATTACGAGCAATCACATAAAGGATTAGCAAACGTACCTGGGGCCGGGCACAACTGGCGTCCTAGACCACGTAGGTTAGCAGTGGGGGAGCGGGTGAAAATATAAATCCGGTAGCATTCTGGTACACCGAGAAGAGTTTATCGCCAATTTACCTGAGTGGGGCCCAAGGTTGGGTTACCCGACTTACTGTAGGCAGCGTGGGCTACTGTAGAGCGCGGCTGCAGCGGACTGGTTGGCGGCAAAACCTCCCTGGAAGGCGGCAGCAGGTCTGGACCGGACTGGCAGCAGACTGAACAACAACTTTGGGCTTGCAGCAGCTTCTGGACCTGGTTCTAAGTGCTGAAAACTTCAGGCAGGCGGCGGCAGACTCTACAGTGAACTCCGATGACAGCGTGGCGGCGGAGTGCGGCAGCAGTCCCTTCCCGACTCTGATACCACTTGTAAGGACGATTTACAGCTCAGGTCTCACTAATTTCACCAACAAAGGATGATAATCACGCATTAGGATCTCAAGGGGAGTTTGTGGGAAACAACCATCAAACCTTTTTCCCGGCCAGTTCGTTTGAATACCCACAGAGGATAAAGGGAATAGGGTTTCACAACCAGCCATCAATTCGCAAAAGAAAGGAGGAATAAATAGGCGAAGTGAAGTTATCAGATATGGTAACTTACCAAGGTATGAGATACGCATTGAATCGCGCAATAATGGAAAAGGAATAACGCAGACCGAATAAGGAAGGAGACAGATATGTCGCATAACCAGTGCAGCGGTGCGGAAGTCAAATAAACAAGGGGGCGGGTATTCCAGAATGAATTGGGCTTGTGGGTAAAAAAGGTGGGCCAATACCAAAAGTGACGTTCCAAAAAACTTTGTCACTTTCTCTTTTAATCAATTATTTTGTGGTTCCTGTTATTTCTCTCTCCTCTGTACAAACTTTAGTATTCTCCGTGCCGGTCAAACTTTATTAATCAACCACACAAGTTTTACTTTATTATTCTCTGTGCCGATAAATCTTGACAAAGTTTTAAGGGACAGAGGTAGTATATAACGCACGTCTTCTAAATTTGATTGAAAGTTTTATTTAGTACACTTTGGTCCCTTGTATTTTTGGTAAACTTTCTTTTTGTTATTATCATAAAAAAAACTTTGTTGTTTTTCTTTCTATTCAATCAATTTATGGTTCTTGTTATTTCTCTTTTCTCATCACAAATTTCTATCACACAATTTTTACTTTAGTAATATCTATGTGTCACTCAAACTTAGCAAACTTTTAGGGGACTAAAGTATTATGTTTAAGCATAATTTTATCTGAAAAAATTTGGTCTGATAAATACTTTGTACTTTTTTATGTGCATTTTACTATTATCAATGTCCGGTCTAATCTCTTAAAATATAGTCTGACTTTATTTGAGACTAATATTAGTTTATCTAAAAACATCTTTCAAGAAGTTGAACTTTTAACCCCGCTAATTTCCATCAATTTGTAATATTCCTTATTTGTAGCTCAACATTCTTCGATATCATTCTACGATATTTTAGTGATATCTGCCCTTTCATAAATTATTTTCAAAAGAAATGAGCCCTCTAGAAATTGTAGTTTTGGGTACATGTTGAAGAGAAGAGTAGGCCCCAAATAACATCTATATGTGACACTGAGGTTATATTTTGAACCAAAACTAGCCTCTATTCATATCATAAGTTTCAGGATCATTACATCAATCAAAGAAAAAACAAATCTGACACCAACTAGACTCCAACAACTATGATGAGCCTTAGAAACGGTCACCCCTGAAAGAGCAACACGAATCGCTAACCATGTAACAGGCTTCACACAACCATCCATATTCACATAGATCCAAACATGCTCAATGACATCAAACAAGGCTAAATTCTCAAACAAACTGACAAACCTAACAACATAGACGATAACAAGAAACCAAATGACAAAATAATGAAAACTTATTGGAAAACTCTCACGAACTCTAACATCTTGATCTCGCACAACCCATGGCGGTGGTTCAAGAGGAGGTCGTATCCTTGATACCACCCTAATTGACCCTCCATTGTCAATCATCATCTGGCCTGCTCGAAATCCATGCAACTCTCTTCGTCCCGCGCTCGTAGCAAATCCACCGCTAGCGATCATCTTCATCGCTGCCATGCTCGTGCTACCCTGCTCACGAAGAAATTGATCGCCGAACTCTGACTTCAATGTCGCCAAGCTTGGGCAAGGATTCTTGTCAATCTACCTCAAAGTCAATCCCATCGCCGGACACAGGTGAAGTGGATTCACCGGCCGGAATAACCAAACCTTAGATCTGCTAAAGAAAAACCAAACCCTAGACCTGCTAGGGAGAGACCGCAATTCTAGACTTATCATTACAACGACCGCTTTTTGAAAAGGCTAATTATCACCACATTACATCAAAAGGCTAATTACCGCAAATCAATATGGCATCGAGCCTTTTCGTACTAGCCCAGTAGATGTTGGAGGAATTCTTCCAGATATCCGAAAACAGGGTAAACTATGTTGGGTTTCTACTTCAGCCGCCGTTGATCGATTCCTTCCTCTTCGACAATGAATAATCAGAAGAGATAAAGCGAAAGCAGACTGTCAGCGGCTCCTAGGGTTCGTCCCTCATGGCTAACGTTTTTTAGGTAGGTGACACAGAGGTTATATAAATAATGGATCCTTCTTCTTTTAATTTTCTTCCAAACTATGATATTCCAAGATTAAATGTTTTATGTCACCGTTTGTGGAGAAATCAATTGCGGTGAGTAACAAACTGACAATCATGACAATTTTTGTTAGTACCCAATTTTGACAGATTTTGATGATGCCACTATACTTTGCACCCGTACATTGTTTCTAAATTAAATTCAAGAATTAGCGTTAAAATGTGACAAAATAAATGTAAATTTTTTGGAACTAATAAAGTTACACTGGAAAATCAAAATGCAATAAGGTAAAAATTCTTTTTGCCTTAAAAGGATATTTAAATCCTACCAGTATAATTCTATTAGTACACAAAAATTAACTGTCACATAAATATATACATTGAATGTATATGATTGAAGACAAACCTTGACCGGCATTTAATACCGGTTCAAGTACTAAGGGCCACGGCATGGGACGCACAAATAATGCAAGACAAAGTGATCAGCTGCAAATTAATGTTCCAGCACAAAAGGACAAGAGTACTACTCGTACTCATCAGGAATTCAACGGAAGAGATCAAACTATCCTAACCAACGGATAAGATTGATCAGCCAAAAAGCCTATAAATAGAGGCTGAACCGAAGGTTTTTAAAATGAGCTTGAGCATCCTAAGTAGAGAAATACTTCCATCAAAGCATACACGAGCTATCTAGCAAAAGAGAAAGTGCAAACTCAACTTTACTCTCTGCTTAAGACTCATGCTTCACTAAGCTCTAGTTTAAATCAATACTTTCATATTTTTAGAGCTTAGTTCATAGTTGGAGGGTATAACTTTCTTGTAACCAAACATTGTTGTAAACACTTAGGAGGACAGTTGTTTGGATCCTAAAGTGTAGTTAGATAGATAGAGCACCTCTTGATTCCCACCGGATCAATTGAGAAAAGTCTAAGGACTGAGTAACTTTGAGTGGTGTTATACTCATTGTGAAAAACCTTCAATCTAGGCCTAAGTGCTGTAAAGGCTAGATTGGCACTAAGTGTATTGGGCTTAATACTTTAGTGAAATCCATCTGAAAGAGGGTGGGACTGGACGTAGGAGGATTACACCACCTCTGAACCAGGATACACCGTGTGTTGATTCTCCTTTACTCAACAAAGCACACACTTAGCACCCCTCACAAAAAGATTGAAGTTTGCCAGCAGAATCCTAAGCAGTTGTCTTAACCGACCCAACTGCTTATCCTACTGCTTAATTACTTACTTTCTTTGAGACCATTTTCACACAAGAGACGTGCATCAATATCATCAAAAGACCTGACCAATCATTTTCAAGAAATTCATTTTCAAGTGTAGCAGGTGCCTCAGCAGTCTTCTGGTGTCTACCCAACTGCTGAGCCCTCTGCTCATATACACTTGTTTCTCTTGAGCATCTCAATATCACCGGACCTTCCTAACATTACCAATAAGAAGGTTGTTCAAACTACTCTCTGAAATTCATTCTCTAAATCAAGCAGGTACCTCAGCAGTACCCTCACCACCACTCAACTGCTAAGATCACTGCTCCAGTAAAACTCCTGATTATTTTTACTAAAGCACACTTTCTGAAAACTCTCATTACTCTCAGCAACATTCCAGCATCACTTTCATCAAACACCCAATATCTCCTCATCAGTTGCCTTAGCAGGTCCCTGCTATCTAGCCAACTGCCAAGCCAACTGCCAGACATCTGGGTTAAATCTTCTACCAGGACAGAAAGTATTCATACACTGATTCCATAAAGGGTAAAGACTTCCGCTGTGCATCTATAAATCTCTCAAAAGATTATAGATCAACTCTTTAGAGGGAGAAATGCTTTAAAAGTGAAAAAGATTTAAAAGTCTATTCACCCCCCCCCCTCTGGACTTTTACCCTATCCGGGACCATCAATTTTTTAATGAAGCTAATGATAGGCTTCCTTAGGCGTCTGAGAGAGTATATGGACTTAGATTCACGGCCCACATACTATTGAGTACACGACGGCCGAAACCCGCATCACCTGGGGCCCTTCAACCAGAGACAGGCACAGACACCAAAACATGATCATCACCTGTACTAAACATTATTAAACTCAACTCTTTTCACCCCGACCGGTGACAACTCATCCTGCATTGCTCAAACTTGACTATACCGAATTACCCAGGAACGAGAGAAACAACGTGGACGAGGAGCACAAGCACCTCAGCCACCGTCTCCACCTCGTCTAACAGATGACACCCATCCAGAAGTAGGATAAAGGAATGACATGTTTCACACTCATGGAATAGCCAACACGTATATGTGCATTTAGGATGTTTTTACTTGGACTGTAATTTGTCCCAGACTAGACTAGAACAGACTTGGATAGTTATAAAAATACGAAAAAATCAGACATTACCACAGACCATTGTTCTAAAAATCGGCCTAGGCGGCCTAGTTGGCCCTAATCGTAGAGGCCGAATCGGCCATGTCGGCCAAAAAATCGCCCTAGTCGGCCGCCTAGGCGCTAGGCGCCCCTCAACCGCCCGACTAGCGCCTAGCGAGTTTTAGAACAATGCCACAGACCAGACCAGACCAGTTCAGACCAGACTTGACTAGACCAGACCAGACCAGCAAATTATAGTCCAAGTAAAAACATCCCTAATGCACCGCTCATTTATTACTAGTATAAATACCCTATTGGGGCAATTGTAAAGGGTTCGACTCCCATTTAATATACAAGTACTTTTTCACTCTACTCGTAGCTCTCTCTTCTCTCTACGATACCATTTACGGTTTACTGGTGAGCTATCAGCATCCTTACCTTGAATAAAGATGATACTGAAAATTGGTTATACTGTTTTACTCTATGCTCGATTGTTGGTTCATGAACTCGTGGATATTAGTTTGTGTTCCATAGATGGCCTCCGTGGATGTTAATTTGTGTTCCATGGAAAGACATTTAGCCTCTAGGCCCATTTTGATATGAGAGATGCCACGTACATAAAGCTCATATAGGCGACTCGTGCGATTAAGTTGACAAATGAAAAGACACACAATCAATAATGATCAAATTTTGACTCACATGGCAAAATGAGTGATTATGCTTGTTTTAAATACACTCCCGAGAGTATATGTCACAATTGTACTTATGATATCAAAAGGGGGGATCTCATGCAATTTGAAACTAAAAATTCTCATGAGTTTTTAAGGCGAAATTCATAAGAATATTACCTACTTTCGTGGATTCTACAATGATAATCTCTCTCTCAAGAGTGTTCGTAAGAATAATCTAAACTAGTAATAGTGTTCATAGAGATAAATTGGGGTCAATAAAAACTAATATTTGTTTAATACTCTCAACATCTACCCTCACTTTTCCCTTTCCCGCTCTTCTTATCGGGGCGACGAGGTCAATTCAAACTAATGTGAGTTTAATCTCAACATCATTTCCATCACGTGTTGTTCTCTATAGGTTGGAAGATAAAAGTGTTATATGAGATGAATAGTAGTGAAGAGGTAAGTGGAGATAGGAGTTAAGAGTACTAAACGGGTATTAGCTTCATTGCATTCATATTATTCTCGTGAAGATCATTGCTAGTTCGGATTATTTTTATGAACAATCTCAATAAGGAGTATTAGGAGTATTATCGTAGAATACCTGAAAGTAGAGATTATTCTTATGAATTTCACCAATTTTCAATGAACGTAATAGTGATGTTTTGGGACTTTTGGCCAAATATTTTGTTCAAAGGCTTTCCTCCTCTAAAACAGTTTCACGTGATTTCTTCTTTCTAAATAAATAGTTAGATCTCTCTTAAAGAGAAAGTTAGGAAACATCCTTTTCTCAACAAGTTATGTCTAACACACTGAATAATAAATCAAATGTATGAATAATGAAGGAGAAGATATATTTATACTAATTCTAAACTAGTATCTCAGTCACAATGAAAGTTTTTCTCGTTGGTGAGTTTTGGTCTTACCAGGATACTCATTGATGAGTTCTGTCCTAACACGATCGATACTTATATTAAACAAATAAACAAAATAATAAGAAGATGGGAGCTAGGATGGCTCAAGCCACTCTATTCCTCTCTTCATAAATATTTATGTTCATAGTTTCTTTTTCATTCTAAATTTTAAAAGAAAATACCATCTATATTTAATTAAAAATTCATGTTGATTAAGTTTTATAAATCTAATAATCAAATAAACCAGACCAACGTTGGCGTCCTAATCCGGAGCGAGAGTCTCTCTCTAGAACTTTGGTCCTCCCTAGGGCTCAGCCGCTAGGGGTTTTTTACGATTTCGTTTCCTTTAATGAAGATCGGCAGTCTCAAGCAGCGAAGAAGGTGCAGACGGAGTAAACCCAGGCCGCGGTGGAGGTTTAGATCGGAAAGCTTGCTATATGGACGATATTGTCAATTCGTACAAGAAGATGTCAATGGAGGATCAAGACAACGAGCTTAATTTCGATGAGGAGATAGAGGAGGGCGGCGAGGAGGAGATGGAACCGACAGGCTTTCCGGTGGTTGGGGTTGTCATCACAGACCGCAAGGTCAAGCTACTGGGGTTCCAAGAGTTGATGACTTCAATTTGGAAACCAGGGAAAGGTATGTCTATCAAAGAAATCGGCGAATGAAGGTATCTGCTAAACTTTAATCATGTTTTGGATATGAACCGTGTGCTTGAGGATGACCCTTGGCTTTTTTAGCGTGATTTAATACTGTTGAAAGCTGTTCAGCCAGATGATATTCCTGAATCGATAAATTTATTTGAGGCTAGTTTTTGGGTACAGGTTCATAATGCCCCTATAAAGTATAGAAATTTGAGATCTGCCAGAAAAATTGGTAATTTTTTAGGCTCTTTTATTAAATTTGAGATGAGCCAACTTGATGGAAAGCAAAGTTCTTATTTGCGTATAAGGGTGTGTCTGCCAAATCAGTTGACTTAGCCATGGCATAAGCTGCCATAGCCTTTTCTTCTGTAGGTGGAACCAAATGATCATAGAGATCATAAACCCTGGCCAGATTGATAAAAAAGGGTAGCCCAAGAATGATATAGCGCCTGCTCATTATCTAATATCACTGGAACAAGGGATTTAACATTAGTGACAGTCAGATAAATTTTTCTCTAAATAGGAATAGGGAAATGAGAAGTAAAACCATATCTGTTCAAGGAAGTTACCCAACTACTTGCATATCCCGTGAGAACTCTAAGAGTTCTAGCCTAACTTAATTTATAGTTCTTTTTTAGCAGTCTACAAATCAACAAAAGATAGAAATATATCATCAATTAATATAATTTATAAAAAAAATATGAAATTTGAGTATTCTAAGAGAAAAACGACAAAACATATCAGTTTAGATACCATCAACTATGATTTACTAATTGGAAAACGGAAAAAGAGAGGCGATGCTATTACTATGACTGCTGCGAGGAGATGTACTCTTGAAAGCTGGCCGGATTGAAAGAGAGAGAAGAGATGACATGAAGACAAAAGAAATCCAAAGCAGCGTGCGGCTGAAAAGATTTGAAGGCAGCTTTACCGCTTGAAAAGGTGTATTCTTTGTGTGTGTGTAAAATTACACTTAGGATGTAGAGCGGGCGAGTTTTCACACTCATACTCTGATACTCATATGTAATGCTTTTAGGTATATATTGAAGGAATATACTCTTAATTCTTGTTTAAGTTTCGATTCTCTGAATCGCTGACCATTAAGAGAGCAATTTTAGTTGTAACAGAGTTGTAAAATGCTAAACTATCATGAGGTTGATTACTGCTTTTGTTTTAAATTATTTTCTCTTAATTGCTGATCATTAAGAAAAGAGGTTTTAGCAATAATGGGATAATAAAGTGCTAAACTATTACTGGACTCCTACTTTTGTTTTAAATCTACAAACAAACGCCATGAGAAGTGCAAAACAAAGGAACAAAAAATACTGCTTTGTTTTACAGTTCTTTATTCATCTTTCCATGCCCTAACTTTTTTACTTCAGCAACATTGCTATTCAATGCAAAAAATGAAAAAGAAAGACAATGACTTGACTGACTTCTATGTAAATACACTGTCATATTTTTAGAATTTTAGGCATAAAAACTCTAAACATTTTAAAATAGAAGTCCATTTGATGAGCATTTCATAAATAACTCTGTATTAAGGATGCCCAAGTGCCTAACAACCAATACGATTTGAGATTATAGCATTATGCAGGAAACAAATTACATAAAAAGTTACAATTTTTTATTTGGACATCATACCTAAAGTCATAACGTCATGCTAAAGGGAAAGCAAACCAGGCATCGTACAATCAAATTCTTTTTCCATTTTATTGTCTCTTAAGATAGAAATTTTTCTCATCAAGAGAACAATTTGTTTGTCCACATCTCTCAAGCCACATGTGTAAGAACAGGTATGCTGATGGTCATTTCCTCCCAGGCTCCAATATATTCTTTTCTTTAAGAAATTTATCTGAGACATACAGTGAAGCCTCTGGACAGCAACATTCAATGGAAAAGCCTATCTGTGACAGAATCTGCAATTAATAGTAACAACATATTTGTTTTGAAATTTTAAGAGGCATCCTTTTATCCTCTCCCAAAAGTCATCACAAATACGATAGTAGACTCTTAATAATTGACCTCGTGAAGATGATTAAATCTGTTGAATACAGAAGGTACACATATATTTTATTGCATAAATATTACCCCTTCCGGCATTCAATTATGCTCTTATCAAACTCTTGCTGATCAAGATTTAAACATTCTCTTGACCTTTTCTCCTCCTTGGATCCATTGGCATGTAATCAGCCAATCATGTAGTGATTCTGTTTGCTTGCATTATATTTAACTAATCATCAGGTTATTATTATACTTTGTGAAACAAAAATAAAATTTAAAAAAGTATAAAAAGGGAGAAAAGACTAAAGCTTCAATCAACAACATTTCACCTCAACGGCTCAAACTCTTCTATTATACTTAGTGAAACAAAAATAAAATTTAAAAAAGTATAAAAAAGGAGAAAAGACTAAAGCTTCAATCAACAACATTTCACCTCAACGGCTCAAACTCTTATATTAGTGAGCTCTTTTAATCTTCTCTAGTATGTCATGGTCGCATTGGATTAAAAGAGTCTACAAAACAGGTATGCTGATGGTCATTTCCTCCCAGGCTCCAATATTTTCTTTTCTTTAAGAAATTTATCTGAGACATACAGTGAAGCCTCTGGACAGCAACATTCAATGGAAAAGCCTATCTGTGACAGAATCTGCAATTAATAGTAACAACATATTTGTTTTGAAATTTTAAGAGGCATCCTTTTATCCTCTCCCAAAAGTCATCACAAATACGATAGTAGACTCTTAATAATTGACCTCGTGAAGATGATTAAATCTGTTGAATGCAGAAGGTACACATATATTTTATTGCATAAATATTACCCCTTCCGGCATTCAATTATGCTCTTATCAAACTCTTGCTGATCAAGATTTAAACATTCTCTTGACCTTTTCTCCTCCTTGGATCCATTGGCATGTAATCAGCCAATCATGTAGTGATTCTGTTTGCTTGCATTATATTTAACTAATCATCAGGTTATTATTATACTTTGTGAAACAAAAATAAAATTTAAAAAAGTATAAAAAGGGAGAAAAGACTAAAGCTTCAATCAACAACATTTCACCTCAACGGCTCAAACTCTTCTATTATACTTAGTGAAACAAAAATAAAATTTAAAAAAGTATAAAAAAAGGAGAAAAGACTAAAGCTTCAATCAACAACATTTCACCTCAACGGCTCAAACTCTTCTATTAGTGAGCTCTTTTAATCTTCTCTAGTATGTCATGGTCGCATTGGATTAAAAGAGTCTACAAAACAATCAAATGGTTTGATTAAAAAAATAGTATTTCTTGAGCCAAAAAAAATACTGAAAAAATAGTAAAATAACACTGAAATTCACGTTCAAAGAAAATAAAAAATCAAAACCAATCACTAAACTTACTGGGTTCATGTGAAATTGATTCTTTCTCCTTTGATTCACGAAGTTGGACTACTCCCTCCGAATAGATTTAGGTGTTGTCCTGAAGTTTGAAGAAGGGGTGGCAATGAAGAAGAGATGCTTAAGTGGCCTTACCGACCTCAGAGAAGGTGATGGAATCGTCGCTACCACCTTGCAGCCTTCTTCTCCTTGAACCCTTGCAGCGACAGATCGGGGGTAGAAGCGATGAAGGGAAATACACAAAGAATGAAGGAAAGAGATAGGTGATTAGGTGATACAGAGTATATCGGATAGGGGGTTTTAATTTTAAGTGAATGGCTTAGATCATTTCTAAATGAACGGTGGAGATGGATTTGTATCGCTATTAAGTATAAGGATTATGGTCACATGTCCTAAGACTTAATTTCTTGGCCAGCTACGTGGTGGCTACGTGTCCTTCTAAGAAGGTTAAGTTGGCATGCGTTTACTCTTATATAAATTGTGCCTAAAACACAAGTCTGATTTTTGCATGGTGAACAAGAAGAAAAATATTTAAAACATGTGTGAATTGGTGCTCTAGCAACGTGGATGAATAGATTGACTCGATCAAGCATTGTCAATTGTAAATGTTTTAATTCGCATAATTCTACCTTTTGCAAAACTAGGCCCTCATGCGTCCTTAATTTTTAGAAAATGAAAGTGAATAATGAAATGCAGATTATGCCATTTCTACCATACTTTCTCTTTGGAAAGGAATGAAGTGGTAAAATATATATTGAGTAATACTTAAAGATATATTTATATAATATATTTATATAAATTATTCTCATGTTATAATATTATTCCCAAACAAATTGGTAGAAAAATTATATTTATGAATTTTAAATCCTTAACCTCCTTTTTTAAAACACATTTTCATATTGAATATCAGCTATCTTTATGACCCCAATTTCTTTATAAACAACTTATCATTTTGAGTATTTCTATCTTTATGACGAAATAACTTTGTATGATATCATCTATACCGTTTGTTTTTAATAGATGTTACATGCAGTATGGTAAATAAAGTAAATGTTACAAATATTTGTTTTAAATCCGTATACTTATATTCTCATGTACTAATCCCAATTTATTAAGAAACAAATTATAATTTTGAGTATTTCTATCTTTATGACGAAATAACTTTGTATGATATCAGCTAGACCGTTTTTTTAGATGTTAAATTGCATGTAGTATGGTAAATAAAGTAATTGTTCTACTATTGCTCAAAAGCGGACAAGTTAAACATAATTGTGCATAATATCAAATAAAAATTTCACAAGTTTACATTCTTATGAGAAATATTGTTTTATGTGAATTGCACAACATACACACACTCACTTATATATAATGAAAATTGATGTTTGTGCCTACAAGCATTAATAATTCTACATTGCATTAAAATAAGATAAGGTCTGTCAGCTCGGTGTCCATGTGATTGTAAGAGGATTTACTATATACTATCGTAACACACTAGTATTTGATAAGTAGTAATGTAAATATAAATTACTAGGTGCAAAAATATGTAATTGAGATTTGATATATCCTTAAACAACACACTCTGGTGGAGGGTTGGAGAACCTTGAAAGATCCGCACAATAATCATAGTTCATGTATTTGTGTCTAACTTGAGTGTAAGTTGTTTGTTGAGTATCATTTAACGTCCAGAACGGGTTTTGGTTCCACCAGTATGTAAGCGAGGAGCAATGGTCAATACTAGAACTTAGATTATTATCTGCTTGGCAAGCATCCACATTGAAGCCTTGAAACTCGGCTTTAAACGGTGAGTGTGTCCAGTTTATCTTGGATCTCCCCCCATCCGTCGCCCAACTCTCTCCATTCCATAGGCTGCATTCAATTTGCATAGGATGTGATGATGGGTATTCCACTCCAATCTTGGCATTATTCTTGAACACTCTGATTGGTGTATTATCTACATAAAATCTACATGTCCAAACCAAGTCTAATAAATAAATATGATGATTTTAATATTCACTGTAATTAGTAATAATGCATTTTTCTAAAATAATAATCCATAATCGTTGTATGTATATTTTAAGAAGTATTACACAATCTCAAACGATAATTAAGTCGGTTTTTCATTTTAAATAATAATTTAATGTGTCAAATCCCCCTTTACTATATAAATTGTGTACAATAACTCATTGTAATTTAAAAATGCGTCAAACTTTTTGTGCTTTGTAATTAATCATATGCCTAGTATCCTAATGGGTGTCTTAATTTGTAAAAGGGTTAATTAATCATGTGCATTAAAACTCTGTTTGTAAACAAAAGTTCAAAAGATGCATACATGTACTACCCTAGCGGGTAAACCAAGCATTTCAGCTCAGCTGGTTGTGAGGTTACCATGCCTAGTGAGAGGTCTCGAGTTCGAAACCCGCTAGGCACATAAGGGTTCGAAACTAAATGGAGTGAGTTTCAGCCATGATTACTCCAGGCCCCCAGACCCCCCTGGATTTTGAAAAACAAAAAAAAAACTACCCGGCCTAGCGGGTACCTTTTGACATGCATAATGATTGCATGCAAAAGATGAGTAATACCTTATACCAGTGCCATTTGGTACGTCATCGCTCATGAGATACCGTTGTATTAGAATTAACTTGCACGTTTTTATTCTTGTTAATAAAACGATGACTGTTTGTTATGCTTTCAACTATTATTTCTCTTCATGTATTTCTTCGTAAACTTCTCATACTTCAGCTGTTAAATTTCTTTAAGTCTATCCAAGTTGAGACATAGCCTTGAAATTGTTCATAACTAGATATCAAAGTTATACTTTTTGTATGCCCTTTGTTGTTAGCCGTGAGAGAATAATTTTTGGCACTTGTTACATTTAATGGTCAATTGTTTTATTTTACAAAATATGTTTCTATTTGAGTTGAAGTTTAGTATATTTATAATTGCTATGAATTAAAATAAAATTATCTCTTGAGTTAAGTTGAAGTTTAATATACTTATAATTGCTATAAATTAAAATAAAATTATTTCTTGAGCTACATTATAATGAATACATATCCATTTGCAATAGTTGATACTGCACCATTAGAAACACCGGTATGTATGCAAAGTTATGCATATATAGCTGAACCAATAAAATAAAAGGCGAGTATATAAAATATGAAGAAATCATTATGATAACTAGTTCCATTCACAAACATTATAGTATACTCGGAAACAAGCTTTATTATTTATCATGTTTCGTCGAAAAGTGTTATACTCCCTCCGTAACTTAAAAATCTTCTCACTTTCCTTTTTCGTCCGTAACACAAAAATCTTCCCATTTCTAAATCTTCCCATCATACCCTCAATAATTTATAAAATAATACACTATTACAACTACTTTTTTTGGATTTATCTTACATTCCACCACATTATTCCACTATTTTCCCATCATACCCTCAATAATTCATATCATCTTTCACTATTCTTAATCTACCTACTTTTGAAATGGGAAGATTCTAAAGTTACGGAGGGAGTAATTGATATAATGGTGATAGAGTATATGGGCCTGGACCCCATGACCCACATACTCAAATCAATGACGACCAGAACACCCACATGGCCCCTTCGGCCAGCGGGCCCGCATCGGCCAGAAACCAAACCGGCCCAGGAAGCACACTTGGACTCCCGGGGCCGCATCGGCCCATGGACCGCATCGGCCAGGGGACCGCATCGGCCAAAAGGCACCGCATCGGCCAGACTTCGGCCGGGCAGGATGCATCTCTCTACTTTATTTACTAAGTGTTGTACATAGCCCATTAGTGGCCCTATTTCGCCCAAAGAAGGCATGATTATTGTAATGGGCCTCCTAAGCCCATGGCTAGGAGCCCAAATCCACATTTTTTCCTATAAATAGACCCCTTGGGGCTAGTTATAGGGGGTTGAGAAATATAATTACTCACTTTCTCTCTCTGGCTCTCACTTCTCTCTAGAATTAATACTCTATCAAATGGCTTGATACGTAGACTACATAGTTACCTCTTAACTAATTTCCATTCTAACTCTAATCTTCATAATCAAAATAATTAATTAAATAATGAATAAATAGCAAGAACAATGAAAAAACAAACAAATGGGAGCTTACACGACTTGATGTTGGTTCCAAAGGATTTGGTAAGAATGAAAATCAGCTGAGGGATCAAACCAGAGAATAATCCTTTCCTCCCTGTTCCCAATGCCCTCCGTGATGACATTAGTCTGCAAGGTAATTGGTTTGCCTTCTCGGTTGCCCAAGAACTCGAAATCTAGCTCGTCATGACGACCATTTTCCGTATTTGATGTTAACTGCACCAATGACTGGCCATTTAGGTATTTATATATCAAAACTTGTTATTTTATTACTTTATTTAGTTCATTCCATCAAACTTATCACCGTCCTATTAAAGTGTTTTTTCGGAATATAATAAGTATAAAAGTACTTTTTATTATTTTTAAACAAACTAGAGCATTAAATTCTGAAGCCAATTGTAAAAATTTAAAGAACATGTTTTAGAAAAGTTGTATATGATCAATTTATTAATTAGTAAATCAAAAAATACACCACAAAAATATACTTAATATTGATCACACGTGAGAAGTATTGTTAAATAATTGTTAGTTAAATACTCTGTATGTATCAAATAAGAAACCAATCCATATAAAATGAATATAACTCTCAAATTAATTCAACCCATGACCATGACATATGTTGATTTATGTATCTCAACTAGAAAAATATGAACTCTTAAATAACTATCTAATTTCACATGTAACTTCTCTTATTAAATAAGCCTTGTAAAATAAGATTTCAAGTTTAAATATTGCACCATAGACAATTCAATTCATAACAATGGCGTGAGTCGTATTAAGTTCCTTTAAAAAAAATGGTGTGAGTCGTATTAAAATGAATAATGATAATGGATGGATGTTGGCACAACAGGACAAAATGTCTAATCTGAGTTGAGGTGCTGAAGTATTTATTTCACACCAATAGAATATGAAAAATTAAACTATTACTCCGTATATAAGAGCATGTGTAATTTCTAGCTCCTGTCCGATTAATCATTTATGATGGAGAATTCAAAAATCTTAACATGACATTAAGTTACATACTTCCACAATGAGCATCACATATCTTCATGTTCCAGCACAAGGGGACAACTTGAGGGGAATAATAAATTATATATTTATAAGTACTTATCTTTTTTCTATTTACCTCTTTTTATTCCTCAATATAAACAAAGATTTAAAATATGTATCCCACAAAGGTAATTATGAACTATTAAAATACTATATATGATTATGTTTAAATCCTTCTATCAAGTTGATATTTTAGGAAAACTTAAATCTTAATAATATATGTGGGTCCATTAAAATAATGGTGCACGCAAGCCTCTCTAGAGAGATACAATATTTAAGATCGAATCTATCTTACATCAAACTATACTACGTAGTACATAAGCCAAAATTTAACAATTTTATTGTAATGCTTTAAATATGTACTTTACTAATACGGAGTATATGTTTTTCTATATTATACTAAAATAGATTAACTTAAAAGATGTAAATTATATAACAATTAAGATCAGTTCATAATAACACTGAGGGCCTGTTTAATTTAAATATGCTTGCAAGGGTGACAAATTTGGACGTATTTTTAGTTATTATGATATTATTTTTTAAACTTTAAAAATATTATTGATTGTATAAAAATAGACTATATAATCAAAAGTCAGACATGTGATCCATACTCAATAAATATATATCACATAGTCTCCTTAATTCTTTTAGTGTCAAACCCACTAAAAATTGAGTGAGTATGGTGATGCCACATGAACCCGACTCCAAGAGGGATTCATACGGGCTCCATAAAAGTGCTCGTACAACAACAATAATATCACTCCGTAATATATATTGCATGTGCCATCTTTGATATTAGCGCACCAGTGTCCAACTTTGATGACAAAGTTAGTAGTAGGCTAGTAGCACCCGTGCATTGTCAACATCATATTTGAATTGTAATTAACATCCACTCTTAATATTGACAAAACAGTTATGGTGTACATGCCTAAGCATGTATTCATGCTCAAGTTATCTGTGTCAATAGATAACTTCCATTTTTTGTGTTTTAAATGAAGTGTCTGTGTACACGTGTCGAATAGGGAGAGCATACACCAAACATGTACAAATAATGTGTACAAAAGGAATTTTCCGATCCTAATAATGATATGTGATAAAACACTGTCATTACATTTTCGTCGAAATAAAATATTGATTGATAAATGGCGAAAGAATCGCCATCTGAAAAAATCCACCAAGATCACTTCCAACTCAAGATGTCTCAAAAGGGGTGAACTTAAGTGTGGATTGTTATCACTTAAGCTACTATCATTCATCCAATGTGAATTGTTATATAAATATAGCATAACAGGCCATAGAACACATACAAGTGTAAGGACATTTGAGTTAATTAAATAAGGTCAGATATGTTATACGTACGTAAAAAGCAGTGACAACTCCAGCAGAATCTTGAGGCGGTACCTTCATCCTCATTTCAAAAAACCCCGATCCATAGAAGGACTTCGACCCAAAGCGTGATCCTTAGATCGATAATGCAATTTGGATGTAAATAATCAATTAATCTATAATAATATTTAATTACTTATTCTGATATGTTAATATGTGATCAATTGATGTGTTATATATATATATATATATATATATATATATATATATATGCTTAGTACCGAATATATAATATCTTGCATATTATCTTTAATGAAGTTTTCAAATATGAAAATTAATTTAGTGAAGTGCATGGACAAATGATATACTACGTTAGTAAAACTTTTGAAGAAGAAATAAGTGACAAATAAAAAAGAAAGTTCAAAATAACATAATTCATTGAGCTTAACTTACAAAATATTGCATATATTTCTCAGACACACACGTGTACACATACACACCCATACTAGATGGGCATATGAAAGCAAAAAAAATGCAAAACGCAAAAAGCCAAGGGCTTTTAGATTTCTTTATTAAACAAAGAAAACCCTAAAATATGATTATTCTCTTGGTACAATTTTCCCTGATATTATCACATATATTTATATCAAACCGTTGGGTTTTTTTATTTGTAAAAAAATATCGCAAGATTAAAATATACTCCCTTCTCGTCCAAGAAAACACTTCCCGCCTTGACTTAGTTAACACACCTTTTAAGAAAGTTAAAATCAAGTTGGAATGCATGATTGTTATTAAGTAAAAAAAAAGGTATGTAAATGGATATTAGTCGTACAAAGCATTCCATACAGAAAAATGAGAAGAATATCTTGAGACATTCCAAAAAGGTAAGTGGAAAGATTTTTTAGAACGGTGAAAGTGCAAGTTTAAATTTACTTGTTTAATTAATACTAGTAGTTTATTATATTAGTTTATACTAACCGTATATTTTAACAGCTTGAATATCACGTAGCCAACTAGCCAATAGTCCAATACGCGATACTGGCAATTAACTTACTTAATTGTGTGCTAATAAAAAATACGTAGTAGTTAGTACTTTTTAAAAACTTACATATATATAGAAAATTCAATAACACTATTTAGTATAATTTATTCTTATACATTTACTAAGAATATCGTTAAATAAGAAGTGCAAACAATATTAGTCCTTGTAAATGCAGCTGTCTCCCTAATCTAGGGTTTGTGGCTTCTCCGCTTTCGCCTTAGACGAAGTGCGGCTCCGAGCAAAAAGAAGGCAGTAAAGGACTTCCGTGGTTGGTTTCGTTCGAGCAAGCAGGAGGCTATTGTGGAAAGCATGTGCGCCTGGAAGCTTTCCGATGGAAGATATACTCAATCAGTATGACAACATGACAACATGGCCATTGGAGGGGATGGAGAGGAGTTGGTCTTCGATGATGACGAGGTCAGCGAGGATGTGGCGAATGAGCGGCGGGCTGTTTTTCTATTGGTAGGCACCCTACTTACAGATCAGAAGCTAAAATTTCATATTTTCAAGGATCTTATGGCCTCTTGGTGGCGTCCTGACAAAGGTGTTTCAATCAAAGAGATCGGCGAAAAGAGGTATTTTTCACCTTTTACCATATTGTGGATATGAGACGTGTGTTAGAAAGTGATCCATGGTTGTTTGAAAGGAATTTTTTGATCCTCAAGGAAATTAAATCAGGGGATATTCCCCTCAAGATTAACCTAAATGAGAGTGATTTTTGGGTCCAGATGCATAATGTGCCTTATGGATTTATGGACATAGGTATTGCTAGGAAGGTTGGTAATTTTATGAGAAATTAAATCCATTAGCTTTGATGAAAGTCGGATTGGAGGAAACTGAGATGCTTATATGCATATTAGGATTTGTATAGAAGAGTTGGAAAACCTCTGAAAAAGGGAACAACTCTTAGGAAAGGGGGAGTTGGTCACTGGGTGGATTTCAAATATAAAAAGATATAAAAATCTGTCTAGCTTTTGTTTTGTTTGTGGGGTCATTGTCCATGCTGACATGTTTTGCCCTTTGACATATAGGGGATAATATGGTGTTGGAAAAACCTTATGAGGTGAAACTTGGAGCAGGGGACTAGTCCTAGAGGGGGGAACAAATGGATAGGTACTGCTACAAGGAACCTCAGGCACAGAAATGAGGCTGATGCAGCAAAGTGATTTTTAGAGTAGAGATGGCGGAATGGATGCAGGGAGACAGAGCTGGATTGTTGCTACTATACGACTGATCCAGACAAAGGCACAGCTAGGAAGAAGACTCTGAGTATCGAGGACGTGTCGGGTGACCAAAAACGCATGAGGCTTTGGGAGGAGCAGGAACAGGAAGATCCAAACGGTGATCACATGGCTCTTGACAAGTCAAAAATTGGGGAGGTGGCGGGTCCTGGTCTCCAGACCGCCAGAATTTCTGAAGTAAACTTATTGTTGGTCTAGAGTGTGAATGGTTCTCGTGTTCTTGAGGACGGGAGAGAAGGTTAATTTTACTATCTTTATTGTTGCTTTTTTTTCTTGATCAGACTGTTTACACTTTCGCTTTTGATTTCAATTTTTGTAACTCTTGCATTAGGATTGGGTGATGGGAGGTCGATCTGCTTTGACCGTCTTTGGTCATTTATGCTCATTATAAGATCAGCGGGTCATATAGTTTCTTTGAAGATGATTGACTCTAGGCCAGGTCTGGTTCAAGGGTTGTCGGTTGGTTGTGGTAGGACTACGTAGTACATCTTTTTGGAAATATCCAAGCAGATATACTACCATGTAGTATACTTCGTATTTTATAGGGAAAACTGTCAAATAGGTCCTTGTACTTTTATGGAAAAGTCAATTAAGTCCTTGTACTTTAAATCGAATCAATTAAATCCTCAAAGTGTTAAAAAATGATCAAATAAGGCTATTTGGCAGGTGACCAGGCGGTAATCCGGTCACTTGTCTTTCGTGGGTGTCCAAGTGGTCATTTTTACTGTTTTTTATATTTTTCATAATTTTTCATTTCCTTTTCCTTTTTCTCTCCTTTCTTTTTCTCTTCTTTCTCCCATGGCATGGAGTGCGCACTCCTCTCCCTGCAAGTCCACAGCTCCACACCCATTTCTTTTTCTCTTCATAAATTTCTTACCTCCTCCAATAGATCTCAACAAAGTCAAATAGGTCTGTTCAGGATGAAATTGATTCATTTTGGAATTATCAAGGAATTATCAAGAACTTCATCTGGTAATTCTTTCCGCTTTAACCCTAGTCCAGAACCTGATGGTGCGGTTGCTAATCCGCCGCGTCGGCCATTCAGCTTGCCGAAGAAGCACAACAAGCTTCTCTGTCTCAGATCTTAGTTATGCGCATTCGCCGAATAGGGTTCTAACCTTGTGTGCAGAGTTTCCGGTTTTGCCATAATCTATTTCACTTTGGTCGCTTTTACCTAGCCTAAGTAAAGAAGTCAAGCAGTCTAGGAGAGAAAAGAAAGAGACAAGGAAAAAGAAGCAAAATAAAAAATAAAAAATACTCCGTAGAAAACAGTAAAAAGGCCAGGCGGACATTAAAAAACGCAGGTTACCGGAAAACCGGCTGGTGGCCTTTGAAATAGCTTAATTGATTGTATTTTAATACTTCAGGGACTTAATTGATTCATTTTAAAGTACGAGGACTTAATTGACTTTTTCGTAAAAGTACAGGGACCTATTTGGCAGTTTTCCCTATTTTATATGGAATACCTCTTTTATTTAGGATTGCAATTATTTTTCTTTCAAAATAGGAATCATTATTGACTCTTATATTGTGTGTGTGTATTTTGACTTTTATTCTTTAAATAGACTTGGACAAATTTTACTAGGTATTTGAGTAATAAATCATACTTAATCTCATTTATAACTTTGTCTATTTTTTAAAAAGCTTTTTGTTAAGAAAATAAAATGAGAAGTAAGATGAAAGAATAATTAGTAAATGACCAGAGTTTTGATCCAATGAAAGCTGAACTTGCATTCCGTGGTTGAAGGACGTGACATGATCGTTTCCCCATTCAACCGAGTAGTTATCATCAAACGGGACATCGTCGGCGGCGCTGATAGTCACCGCCACTGCCACCGCCACCGCCAACCCACTGATGAACAGCTTTACCATCATCTCCCGCCAACTCAGGCACTTACGTCGCGTATATATAACGTATATTTATAATATTATATACGGAGTACTATAATAGAGCTTTAAGGACATACAACATACGATAGTATTAGCTATATATATACTAGCTAGCTAGCTAGCTAGGCAGCTAGCTTGTCGTATACATATATATCTACTTATGTGTATAGATAGTATATACTTCGTATATGGCTAGCTATATCCTTTATGTATAAAAACTATATATATAGCATGTATGGCTAGCTAGCTGTTTATGTGTGTATAGTAGATAAGCTTGTATACATGATAAGGGACGAATAATAATTATACAAATTCTAGGCTTTTACGTTTCCTTAATCTTAATAATCAATTAATGTTGAATTTTAAGGGGGAATAATTATACAAATTCTAGGCTCTTACGGTCTTTTAGGTGGTTGTTTGAATGTAATTATTTATAAATATATACTTATATAATGTATATAATGAAGTAACATTTTAATGATATGATACATATTACAATGAAGTATATAGGATTAAATTTGTGTGATAAAGTATTGTTAATTTTGAGCAATTAATGTTCAAGATTTAAGAATTTTGACACAAAAGTCAAATTGAGACTCTAATTGAGAAATGGAGGAAATACTAATCAATTCTAGGCATCATGTATATATGTACTAAGTACTAACTCCTTCTATGAGTTTCGAATACGAAATCACCCACATGGCAGAATGAGTCGGCGATCAGTTGAGATTGACCGCTTCCTCATATCAATTCCTTTCGTTCTTAAAGACTTAAACATTCTTTAATTAGTTAAAAAGATATTTTGTCGTAGGTGGAGTGATTCCGTGGTTTCTAGCTAGCTTCCCAAGAGGTAGAAGCTAGCTCTTCATGTACGTGTTTTTTTTTTAAACAAAAATAGCTTTATTGAAAATGAAATGAAAGAAATTAAAAGAACGAAAAAGAAAAAGAAAAAATGCAAAAAAAGAAATAGCTAAAACCCGAACAAAAGAATAGTGAAACCCCCCATCCCACCCCACCCCCCACCCCGCAGCGTAGCAAACTAAGGCCTTGAGTCAACTTTTCAAAACTCCACTCGTGTTTGAGACCTAGTTCTCATCAGATGTGATCGTTGATTTTTCATTGTACATGTACGTGTATTAGTGTATAATCTCTGTGCAGCGCTAAGTTGAATTAGGGACTAAGGAGGGAGAATGATGAGACAATATAGATGGAGTCTGATTTTCTCATCATTCGGGATTAATTATAATAATTGATGACATTAGGTATATGGTTTCTAGTTTCATTAATTATTATCATTTTTTCTTATGTTGAGCGGTTAGTGAATCAGGTGTCCTATGTTTTAGCTTGAACATATGTTATTATGGATGCTTTTAATTGAACTACTTTGAGTCTCAGATCAGATTTAAATGGATCAATCATGTATGTCCGTACAATGCTAATGAAGAGTGAGAATAGGAGTATAGGACAGTGTCGATATGGAGTCTGATGCTTCGCAGGTGGTGTCGGGTATTGACGATGGAATTGATTTCTCATCACTCGGGGTTACGATGTCGACTGTAGAGATATGATTTGTAGTTTCACTAATATCAATTTTCCTCATCTTGAGCGATCAATGTATCAGTTGTTCAGAAATTGAGTGGTGATAATACGATTTATGGGAAGAAAAAAATCAACCTACTAAAGTCTGACGTTAAAGTGATAGATGTGATAAAGGATTAGAACCCGCAAACGGCTGTGTAGATGTCACAACTCTTATGTGTTGAACTATACCTCCGCTACACATGAGTCTATATCCCAAAGATCGTTTTGGTGAGAGACTTGTTGAAATATTTGTGTCACATCGGAAAGCTATAAAACACTACATAAAACATTGGACTACTCTCTTATCATGTCGGTTCTTAACCAGACTTAAAAAGGGTAATGTCGTAGTGATGCTTTTGATTTATGGGAGGGACGGATGGAGCATGTCCGATCCCATTCTCCCGCACGGAAACGAATGCTACCTTAAGCATGCGTGTTATGAATATCCATCCATAACTGTTGCTTACGTCTAGGAACTAGCCCTTTCGTGTTAAAAACAAAAATCATTTAAAGCACACCATACCTGGCCTTTATGCGTTTTTCATGACTAACCGATAACTATACAACTAATACACGCAATTCAATTAAAATGATCAACATATGATTAATTAAAATCATCAACTAATTTATGTACCGATTTTAAGTTTTAAATCTTATAGGAAAAGGTCGGTCAACTCAACTTTTTCGTTATGATATATGAAGTACTAGTATCTCAACAGTCTCAATGGGAGTATGGCCGTATGGGACTATATATCAATTCAGGCGGGTGGTAAACAAAGAATTAAAAACATAATGATAAAGAAGTAAATGAGACAAACTAACGTGTCTTTTTATGATAAAAGAAATAATTCACATATAAGATGTTTGGTCTTTAAATAAATTACTAAATGGATATAGTTTTTTTTAAAGGTAAATGGATATAGTTGATTGTAAATAGATTTGAATAGTCCTAACTATAAAACGACATTCACAATTAACTATCCATTTAGTGATCTATTTAAAGACCAAATAACTTATGATTTATTTTACACATATATGTGTATGCATATGTATATTTATTTACCCTTTGTTGGGATGACACCGATTAAAAAAATGTATATTTATTTACTCTCTCCTCATCATTTTAGTTGTCTCAGTTTCCTTTTTGGGACGTATCAAATTAATTGTCTCGTTTTTCTTTTTGGAAAGAAACTCAGCCAAAAAGCAATTATTGTATTGCTACAGTACAAAAAACTTCTTACTTTTCATAAAGTCTACAATAATTATCTTAAATTACGTGAAAAAGAAAACTGGACAACTAAAGTGATACGGAGGGAGTGTAGAATAACTTTAAAAATATATGTGCGCGCGCATGCATATATATATATATATATATATATATATATATATATATATATATATATATATATATATATATATATATATACAGAATAATTCAGGTCCGGCCAGGCCGGACCACTGCCCCCGTCCGGCCTCCTCCATTTGGGGGCCTTCCCGGTGGTATTTTTTGCTCAAATTTTTTGTGTAGGTTCCTCATCAAGTCTAGTTTGTCCATACCAAATTTCAGCCAAAAATTCAATCGGGAAGGTCGTCAAATGATTTTTGCAAGTTAACTGGTCCGGAAAATACATATTCCGGACCAGTTAACTTGCAAAAATCATTTGACGACCTTCCCGATTGAATTTTTGGCTGAAATTTGGTATGGACAAACTAGACTTGATGAGGAACCTACACAAAAAATTTGAGCAAAAAATACCATCGGGAAGGCCCCCAAATGGAGGAGGCCGGACGGGACTCCGGTCAGGTATACCTGACCGGAAGACTACTATATATATATATATATATTTGGCGGTTTGGCTGGTAGTGGTAGGTCATGTAAATGATGTGTATTCTCATTAATAAAAGTTAACGATCACATCAGTATATAAACTACAAGGACATGTGTAACACCGTCCCCAAAAAGTACTTACTTTTAAGTGAATAATGTATTGAACTTATGGAGTGGTTAACGAGTATACGAAGTTGTGAATTTTCATTAATTATTTTGCGTGAATGGTAAATTCGCACGTGGGGCCCACACCGGGAGCGGAGGCCGCCCGATATTCCCGAGTCCGTACATTTTATTCATCTTGGTCAATATAATATTTATATGGTGGTGTATAACTCATTGGTCCAAAGAGATGATATAGAGTTGACCGGTTGATCAAAAAAAGGCCAAAATACCGGTACTAGTAATTTAACCGATAAAAGCCCGAAATTGAATTTCGGGGACTTATAAATTAAAGTTGGGGTATGAATATTCATCATAAGAGTCATAATGATGGAAATCGCATAATATATTTTATTTGACCCGATAAAATAAAATACAGTTAAAACAGTCCGAAAAATACAACTTTCGGGACAAATTGTACACTTCTGGACAAAAAGGGTTGACCTCCCACATGGGTGGGGGCCAACCCACGAATTTGGACACTCAATTAAAGGGGTTGGTCGGCTGGAGGAGTATGGAGAGAGTGGGAGTTGATGGGAAAAGAATCAAACAAATACAAGGTGGGCCCTTTCCACACCACTCATGCATTTGAGACAAAAGAACACCCACCCCCCTTCTCCTCAATCATTTCGGCCAGCATCCCTCCACCAAGAGCAAGGAAGCTCTCAAACATCTCACCATTGTTGAAGGAAGCTCCACCAAGAAGGAAGCTCTAGGAAAAAGTATAAGCTCCAAAAGTGTACAAAACTTGAGGAAAGGCTAGGTAATGGCTTCACTTACCTTTCTCTTCTCTTTTTCTTGAATACATTATTATTTGAGAAATTATGAAGAACCCTAGGATTGTTCTACATGTTGATAAATGTGGAACAAGGGGTTGGAAGGTGGTTCTATGTCCAAAAATGGATTTAGAAGCCAAACCGACAAGTTCACCGGAAAATAACCTTTTAGAGGTTATGTGTATTGATTAAGGTTTTATGATGTTAAAACCTTGTTAGGAACTTGATTTAGAGTATCTTTGAGCTTCGCCGGAGTTTCGCCGGAGTTGGTCAAAGTTGGCCGGAGTTGGTCAAAGTTCGCCAAAGTTCAACCGGGAAGTGTAGAACGCGCTTAAGCTCACTTAAGGTGAGGATGACCGACTATATTGTTTATAATTATTGGGTTAATTTCATAAGATTGCCTAAATGAATTATATGTGTTTGGCATGAGTTATTTATGATTAAGAATACCTAAAATGGAATATAGTATTGTTCATAAAGAAAATGCATAATATACAAATTTAAGAATAAATTGTGTATGATTATGTGTTGTGATTATAATGACCCAATTGTGGTGTAGGCTATAAAATTGTATGGTGATAAATATGCTTTTACCTCATGAAGGGAATAAAAGTGATATTTTGATATTGAATCAAGTTATACTTGAAGGTGAAATTAAATTGAAATGTATGAATTATTATGAAATTGGCGTTGGCTTATTAAGATTAGACGACTAGTATTGAAGACTAGTCGGGGATGTTAGTTCAATAGTGCTTGGGAGCTAATCCCAAAATATTGAAGCTAAGTAACCTTAAAGGATAATTAGGGTGGACTTTACGAAGTCAAGTTATGTTAGGAGTAGACCTCAAGGGTTACTCAAAAGGAATGGAGCCTAGACTAAGAAGTGGTTTAGGGATTAGATGACGTGACTACGAGCCGAGCTCTAGCACGTGGTAGTATGACTATGAGCCGAGCTCTAGCAAAAATATAGGAATGACTATGAGCCGAGCTCTAGCAAAATGTAGTGTGACTATGAGCCGAGCTCTAGCACAAAAATGTAGGAATGACTATGAGCCGAGCTCTAGCGAAATGTGGTGTGACTATGAGCCGAGCTCTAGCACAAATTAACATGACTATGAGCCGAGCTCTAGCATGAAAGAACATAAATTAATTTCAAATAGTAACATCCTAAGTTGAGGGTCTTGGAAATTGAAACTTTGATTATACTTAGTATAGTTGTCATTGTACTTGTCAAATGCTTCCAAGTACTGACCTCCCCTTCACGGGGGAGGCCACCTCACAGTTTCAGGTCGGGATTAAAGCTTGCCGCTACCGCCCGTTGTATCGGAGAATTCAAGAGAAGAAGACGTGGTTCGTGCTTCTTCTGTTTCTGTTTTGAAAACGATTTAAACCATGCTCATGGATATTATTTTTCTTTAATATGTATTTAGGGCTTGTATGCCCATGTTGCCAAAGTGTGGCGTGCACTTTGTATTGAATATTTCCGCTGCTTTAAATGATTATTTTACATTATGTTGTTTATGGATGTACTATGTGTGAATGGTATTCAAGACGCCTAGTATAGTATGGATGAGTTGGACTGCGGTTGACTATTCGTACTGTACGGCGGGTTGTTGACGTGTCCGGTAGGTCCGGGGCGTGACAATTTAATTGGTATCAGAGACAGGTTAGTCCGTAAACTTCATAATGAAGCTTCAAAATTCCTTTTGAAAAAAAAATTTGAAAACCATGAGCATAAAGTTTTGTACTTATAGAACTTTTGATACTTGAGTTGCAAAGTCTCTAATTGTTAAGATGGTACCCTTAACAATTGGCATGGCGGTGATTTGAGCCAAAAGATGTCCCTAAGTACCTATCCGTCACTTGACATTTGATACGAGTCTAACGGCTCATTCTAAACTTCTTTCAGAAATGGAGCCAATTGGAAGGATCACGAGGAGGAACCCGATGGGCCGTGTACCGGGTGGGTCCGAACGCGGCAGTCGGGGGTCCACTAGGGTGTCCAGGGGAAGGGGCCGTGGAGGCCAACAACAAACCGTGAGCGATGGCCACGTGGACACTGAGAGTGAGACTTATTGGTCCTATGAGGACTCAACCTATAGGCCGGAAACCGAGCCGGTGGAGACCCCATATGATGGGGAAGATGACGATGTAAGTGAAGAGAGTGAAGACGATGGCACTCTTGGGAGGATCGAGGCGCTGCTCCAACAATACCACCGGGAGCGCGAAGAGAGGAGACAACGCCGAAGGCGCCGAACGGGGCAACCTTCGGGCATGGCTTCGAGAGGAGGAAGCCAAGGTGCTTCTAGAGTCCATGTTGAACCACATGGAGGCCAAAATGTGGGAGGTCCAACCATAAGGATCTCCAAATTTATCAAAGAAGCACGAGATTTGGGGTGTAAACCGTTTGATGGAACGGGAGACATCTCCGTTGCGGCCGAATGGATCAAAAGATTCAACGAGGCGGCCCTTGACATGCAGCTGCCACCCATCATGAAACTGAGAGTGGCAACAAGATTGCTCGAAGGCATGGCGTCCACGTGGTGGGACGGGGTCAAAGGGAAATACGGCGAAGCCGTCACATGGGAGAACTTTCGGCAGGAGTTCTTCAACCAATACTACTCCGACTTCGAGGTAAACATGAAGAGGAGGGAGTATACGAACTTGACACAGGGAGGCGCATGTACGGTGAAGGAACTTGAGCACAAGTTTAGAAAGCTTGCCGAATTCATACCGGAGTACATATGTGATGAGAACCGGATGGTGAACCACTTCTGGGATGCCTTAGACCTTGACATACGCGAGAGGGCAACACAATTGCCTAATATGACGTTTAGTCAAGTGGTTGAACAAGGCCTGAAGGGAGAGAAGGAGTGGGAGGAAAGAAAGCGGAGGAACGCCGATGAGGCGAAGAAGAGGAAGTGGGAAAGCCATGGCCCACAAGGTTCTAACAAAAAGGGGAACCACGGGGGAGGAGGATCGTTCAGGGCACCGGCGCCGCCATCCAAGGGAAACTCGGCTTTCGGCGGGCACAACTCGGGCTCACAAGCCTCGACAGCGCCCAGGTGCCGAAATTGCAACAGGAGCCACGCCGGTAAGTGTCGTGACCCTCCTCGGTGCTACCAATGTGGAGACACGGGGCATCTTAAACCAAATTGCCCTCAACTTGGTGGAAACCGAGGGGCGGGATCAAGCGGCGCTACTACGGCAAGTAGAAGTCGGACCGGAGCACCCCATGCTAGTACGGGGCAGGGGGGAGCGAGCGCCAGCAACGCGCCGTCCGTGAATCAAGGAAGGACGCAAGCTAGAGTCTACGCAATGACCGAGGCCGATGCTCGGGCCAATCCCGACTCCGTTGCAGGTAATACACGTATTCCCATGTATTTCTAGGCTTATTTGGGTCATACGGGTCATTGGGTTTGGGTGCGGGCCACCCCGGGGTCAAACCCCGCGAATTCGGGGCGAAACGGGCTAAAAACAACTACGCGCGATCGCGCGTACCTACAGACGCACGACCGTGCGTGCGAGGCAGCAGCTCCTGGCCGTTTTCCGCGCAGACGCACGCCGTGCGTGCAGGTAAGGCACGCCGTGCGTGGGACGCACGATCGTGCGTGACCAGCTACGCACGATCGTGCGTAGCCGGCAGTGGCGGATTCCGGATTTTTCACGCACGCACGACCGTGCGTGCCACCCAGGCACGCCGTGCGTGGACCCCCAGCACCCGAAACTTGATTTTTTTCGCCCCGTTCTTCTACGTTTGGACCCCCGTTTGATCCCAAACATTAGTATGAACCTAATAACCTCCTAAAGATGTGTAAAAAACATTAGAAAAGGTATCTTACGTGGTGTATAAATGTAGGAACATTAAAGATCAATGGTAGGTGTGCGAGGATCCTCATCGATACCGGGGCACAACGCTCATTTGTGAGTGAGGCGTTTGCCGAGGGGCTCGACGTGCCATTGACGCCTATGACACAAACATTGCTAGTCTCCACACCGTTAGGAGACGACGTGGAGAGAAATCATTACTATCCATCATGTGAGGTGGAAGTGACGGGTCAACCCTTGACTTGTGATTTCGTACCTCTAAGCATGTTGGAGTTCGATGCAATCCTAGGAATGGATTGGCTTGAGAAGCACCATGCTCGAGTTGATTGCTACACCAAGGTGTTGGAGCTCGAGGATGATCTAGGAAACACGTTATGTTTCGAAGGAGATCGGGGGAAATCTAGTGCTTGTATCATATCCGTGATGAGAGCACGGAAGATGATGAGGAAGGGATGCCACGCGTACCTTGCCTACGTGGTGGACGATACCAAGAAGGAAGTCGACATCAAAGATGTACGGGTCGTATGCAAATACCCGGATGTCTTTCCCAAGGACCTACCGGGGCTTCCACCCGATAGAGAGATCGAATTTGTAATCGAAGTGGAGCCGGGAACCAAACCCATTTCGATTCCTCCTTATCGAATGGCACCGGCCGAACTTCAAGAGTTGAAGGTCCAACTACAAGAACTATTGGACAACGGGTTCATCAGACCCAGTCATTCACCGTGGGGAGCACCCGTACTATTCGTAAAGAAGAAAGATGGTACACTAAGAATGTGTATTGACTACCGACAGTTGAACAAGGTCACCATCAAGAACAGGTATCCCTTACCGAGGATTGATGACTTGTTCGACCAACTTCGAGGGGCAATAGTGTTCTCGAAGATTGACTTGAGGTCGGGGTATCATCAGTTGAAGATCAAGGAGAGTGACATACCTAAGAGTGCATTTCGCACTAGATATGGTCATTACGAATTCCTTGTGATGTCGTTTGGTTTAACCAACGCACCGGCGGCATTCATGGACTTGATGAACCGTGTGTTTAGTGAATACTTAGATCAATTCGTGATAGTATTCATTGACGACATCTTGATATACTCCAAGAGCGAGGAGGAGCACGAACACCATTTGAGGCTTGTACTTGATCGGTTAAGGGAAAAGCAACTCTTTGCCAAGTTCTCAAAATGCGAATTTTGGCTCAAAGAGATTGGTTTCCTCGGTCATGTCATATCCGGTTCGGGCGTTGCCGTGGACAACGCCAAGATTAAAGCTATTATGGATTGGGAGAGACCCAAGAATGTGAAAGAGATACGTAGTTTCCTTGGCTTAGCGGGATACTATCGTAAATTTGTGGAAAAATTCTCCGTATTGGCGTCTCCATTAACGAAGCTCACAAAGAAAGGGGCCAAGTTCATATGGGACGACAAGTGTGAGAAAGGGTTCCTTGAACTGAAGAAACGACTTACCGAAGCACCAGTACTAGCCCTACCTATACAGGGGATAGGGTATGATATCTACAGTGATGCTAGCATCCAAGGGCTTGGATGTGTACTGATGCAAAACGGTCGGGTGATTGCCTATGCTTCTAGGCAATTGAAGAAACATGAGGCGAACTACCCTACCCACGATCTAGAGTTGGGGGCGGTAGTGTTTGCACTAAAGATTTGGAGGCATTACCTCTATGGGGAGACATGTCACATTTTTACCGATCATAAGAGCTTAAAGCACGTATTCACTCAGAAGGAGTTGAATATGAGACAAAGGAGATGGATGGAGTTGATCAAGGATTATGACTTGATCATCGACTATCATCCCGGAAAAGCAAATGTAGTGGCCGATGCACTGAGCAGGAAAAGTACGTCGGGGACATTACTCACATGTCTACGAACTTTGAGGGCACAAGTGGAGATGCCCACGAGTGGGGTCCTCATTGCTAGATTCGAGGTTAGGCCCACATTGCTGAGTGAGATCAGTAGATGTCAGGCCACTGATGAGGAATGCCAGAAGATCCGCGAGAGGATCCTTGAAGGGCCCGTGGAGAACTTTCGGGTACGTGATGACAGTCTTTTATTGTTTAAAGACCGTGTGTGCATACCAAAGAGTGAAGAGCTCCAAAAGTCTATCCTGGAGGAGGCTCACTCTTCGGCATATGCTATGCATCCAGGAGGTACTAAAATGTACCGAGATTTGAAGGAAAGTTACTGGTGGTCGGGTATGAAGAGGGATATCGCAGAGTACGTGAGTCGATGCCTTACTTGCCAACAAGTTAAGGCAGAGCATCAACACCCGGCGGGGCTTTTGCAGCCACTAACCATTCCAGAATGGAAGTGGGAGCATGTGACCATGGACTTCGTGGTGGGGCTACCACGAACAGTGAACAACTATGATGCAGTATGGGTAGTGGTTGATAGGCTCACCAAAAGTGCACACTTTTTGCCTATCAACATTACTTATCCCCTTGAGAGATTGGCAAAGCTATACACGGAGGAGATTGTGAGACTACATGGAGTCCCGATATCCATTGTCTCGGATAGGGATCCACGATTCACATCTCGATTTTGGCCCAAGTTTCAAGCATCTTTGGGTACTAAACTGAAGTTTAGCACAGCTTTTCATCCACAGACGGATGGGCAATCCGAGAGGGTGATACAGGTTTTAGAAGATATGCTAAGGGCATGTGCTTTGGAGTTCCAGGGGAGTTGGGACAAACATTTGGCTCTAGTAGAGTTCGCCTATAACAATAGTTATCAGGCGAGTATTGGCATGCCTCCATATGAGGCATTGTATGGGAGGAAATGCAGGACACCGTTGTGTTGGGACGAGGTTGGCGAGGCCAAGCTCGAAGGGATTGAACTTGTGGAAATCACCAAGGCTAAGGTGAAGGTCATTCAGGATAGACTCAAGGCTGCCCAAGATCGGCAGAAGAGTTATGCCGACAAACGACGCAGGCCATTGGAGTTCGAGGTCGGTGATAAGGTCTTCCTAAGGATTTCCCCTTGGAAGGGTATCATCCGATTTATATCGCGGGGAAAGCTTAACCCCAGATACATTGGTCCATTTGAAATCCTTGAAAGGATAGGGGCCGTGGCATACCGTCTCAAGTTGACGCCAGAACTTGAGAAGATACACGACGTGTTTCATATATCGATGCTCAAGAAATACGTGAGAGATCCATCTCATATTCTTGAGAAGCCACCGGTGGAGATACGTGAAGACCTACAATATGCGGTGGAACCGGTAAAGATTGTGGGTCAACAGGTGAAGAAACTGAGGAACAAGGAGATTCCTATGGTGAAGGTTCTTTGGAGGAGTGATCGAGTCGAAGAGGAAACCTGGGAGACTGAGGTCTCAATGAGGGAGCAATACCCGTTTCTTTTCGATTAGACACGTGGATTTCGGGGACGAAATCCCAATTAAGGGGGGGTGAACTTGTAACACCGTCCCCAAAAAGTACTTACTTTTAAGTGAATAATGTATTGAACTTATGGAGTGGTTAACGAGTATACGAAGTTGTGAATTTTCATTAATTATTTTGCGTGAATGGTAAATTCGCACGTGGGGCCCACACCGGGAGCGGAGGCCGCCCGATATTCCCGAGTCCGTACATTTTATTCATCTTGGTCAATATAATATTTATATGGTGGTGTATAACTCATTGGTCCAAAGAGATGATATAGAGTTGACCGGTTGATCAAAAAAAGGCCAAAATACTGGTACTAGTAATTTAACCGATAAAAGCCCGAAATTGAATTTCGGGGACTTATAAATTAAAGTTGGGGTATGAATATTCATCATAAGAGTCATAATGATGGAAATCGCATAATATATTTTATTTGACCCGATAAAATAAAATACAGTTAAAACAGTCCGAAAAATACAACTTTCGGGACAAATTGTACACTTCTGGACAAAAAGGGTTGACCTCCCACATGGGTGGGGGCCAACCCACGAATTTGGACACTCAATTAAAGGGGTTGGTCGGCTGGAGGAGTATGGAGAGAGTGGGAGTTGATGGGAAAAGAATCAAACAAATACAAGGTGGGCCCTTTCCACACCACTCATGCATTTGAGACAAAAGAACACCCACCCCCCTTCTCCTCAATCATTTCGGCCAGCATCCCTCCACCAAGAGCAAGGAAGCTCTCAAACATCTCACCATTGTTGAAGGAAGCTCCACCAAGAAGGAAGCTCCACCAAGAAGGAAGCTCTAGGAAAAAGTATAAGCTCCAAAAGTGTACAAAACTTGAGGAAAGGCTAGGTAATGGCTTCACTTACCTTTCTCTTCTCTTTTTCTTGAATACATTATTATTTGAGAAATTATGAAGAACCCTAGGATTGTTCTACATGTTGATAAATGTGGAACAAGGGGTTGGAAGGTGGTTCTATGTCCAAAAATGGATTTAGAAGCCAAACCGACAAGTTCACCGGAAAATAACCTTTTAGAGGTTATGTGTATTGATTAAGGTTTTATGATGTTAAAACCTTGTTAGGAACTTGATTTAGAGTATCTTTGAGCTTCGCCGGAGTTTCGCCGGAGTTGGTCAAAGTTGGCCGGAGTTGGTCAAAGTTCGCCAAAGTTCAACCGGGAAGTGTAGAACGCGCTTAAGCTCACTTAAGGTGAGGATGACCGACTATATTGTTTATAATTATTGGGTTAATTTCATAAGATTGCCTAAATGAATTATATGTGTTTGGCATGAGTTATTTATGATTAAGAATACCTAAAATGGAATATAGTATTGTTCATAAAGAAAATGCATAATATACAAATTTAAGAATAAATTGTGTATGATTATGTGTTGTGATTATAATGACCCAATTGTGGTGTAGGCTATAAAATTGTATGGTGATAAATATGCTTTTACCTCATGAAGGGAATAAAAGTGATATTTTGATATTGAATCAAGTTATACTTGAAGGTGAAATTAAATTGAAATGTATGAATTATTATGAAATTGGCGTTGGCTTATTAAGATTAGACGACTAGTATTGAAGACTAGTCGGGGATGTTAGTTCAATAGTGCTTGGGAGCTAATCCCAAAATATTGAAGCTAAGTAACCTTAAAGGATAATTAGGGTGGACTTTACGAAGTCAAGTTATGTTAGGAGTAGACCTCAAGGGTTACTCAAAAGGAATGGAGCCTAGACTAAGAAGTGGTTTAGGGATTAGATGACGTGACTACGAGCCGAGCTCTAGCACGTGGTAGTATGACTATGAGCCGAGCTCTAGCAAAAATATAGGAATGACTATGAGCCGAGCTCTAGCAAAATGTAGTGTGACTATGAGCCGAGCTCTAGCACAAAAATGTAGGAATGACTATGAGCCGAGCTCTAGCGAAATGTGGTGTGACTATGAGCCGAGCTCTAGCACAAATTAACATGACTATGAGCCGAGCTCTAGCATGAAAGAACATAAATTAATTTCAAATAGTAACATCCTAAGTTGAGGGTCTTGGAAATTGAAACTTTGATTATACTTAGTATAGTTGTCATTGTACTTGTCAAATGCTTCCAAGTACTGACCTCCCCTTCACGGGGGAGGCCACCTCACAGTTTCAGGTCGGGATTAAAGCTTGCCGCTACCGCCCGTTGTATCGGAGAATTCAAGAGAAGAAGACGTGGTTCGTGCTTCTTCTGTTTCTGTTTTGAAAACGATTTAAACCATGCTCATGGATATTATTTTTCTTTAATATGTATTTAGGGCTTGTATGCCCATGTTGCCAAAGTGTGGCGTGCACTTTGTATTGAATATTTCCGCTGCTTTAAATGATTATTTTACATTATGTTGTTTATGGATGTACTATGTGTGAATGGTATTCAAGACGCCTAGTATAGTATGGATGAGTTGGACTGCGGTTGACTATTCGTACTGTACGGCGGGTTGTTGACGTGTCCGGTAGGTCCGGGGCGTGACAACATGTTTACTTCACCGGTTATTAAACGGTGCTTATTAAGACACGTGTTAATAAGCGGCGCATAAAATAAACCATGTTGTAAGACCGTGTTTACTTCAAACAGTTTAAAACACCGCTTAACATTAAAATGTCCAAAATAACCCTATACATATATATACACACAAACATTCATGAACACAAGTATATAATATAATATGTGTACCCATACCCCTAACCCCTTACCCACCCTACCTTACCCCGACCCCACCCACCGCCTACCCTACCCCCTACCCCTACCCTACCTACCTGACCCCACCCTACCTACCCGACCCTACCCCTACCCGACCCCACCCTAACCTGTCCCCACCCTACCGCAACCCTACCCCGACCCCATAGGCCCCTACCCCCATAGGCCCATACCACATTGACCCCACCCCGACCCCACCTTACCCTACCTTACCCCAACCCCGCCCCTACCCCTACCCTACCCAACCCACCCCCTACCCCTACCCCACCACACCTACCCTGCCCCTAGCGCCTCTATCACATCGGCCCCGCCCTGACCCCACCACCCTAGGTATAGTGGGGTAAGGGGTGGGGTAAGGGGTATAGGGTGGGGTGATTGAGGTCAGGTAGTGGTAGGGTGGGTCGTTAGGTAGAGTAGGGGTGGGGTTGGGTAGGTAGGGTAGTGGTAGGGTGGGTTCAGGTAGGTAGGGTGGGGGTTGAGGCGGGGTAGGGGGTAGGGTAGGGGTAGGGTATGTGGGTAAGGGGTGGGGTAGGTAGGGTAAGGGTAGGTGTGTGGTCGGGTAAGTAGGGTAGGGATGGGAATTGGGTAGGTAGGGTAGTGGTAGGGTGGGGTCGGGTAGGGGTAGGACGGGGTAGGGTTGGGTTGGGTCAGGGTAGGGGTAGGGTAAGGTGGGGTCGGGTAGGGGTAGGGTGGGGTCGGGGTAAGGGTAGGGTGGGGGTCAGTTAGGTAGGGTAAGGGGTGTCTGGTAATGGGGTAGGGTAGGGGTAAGGTGGGGTACGTGTAGGGTGGGGTCGGACAGGTAAGGTAGGGGTAGGGTGGGGTCGGGGTAGGTAAGGGTATGGTGGGGGTCGGTTAGGTAGGGTAGTGGTGGGGTCGGGGTGGGGTAGGGTAGGTAGGGTCGGGGTGGGGTCGGGGTGGGGTAGGGTAGGTGGGGTGGGGGTAGGGGGTAGGGTGGGGTAAGGGTAGGGTGGGGTCGGGGTATGGTGGGGTCGGGGTAGGTGGGGTTGGGGTCGAGGTGGGGCAGGGATAACAATAGGTTAAGGGCAAGGGGTAAATTCGGAAACTGAAAAAGTTTAAAGTGCCGCTTAATTAATACATGGGGGGTGGTATGCTTAATAAGCGGCACTTTAAGCACCTCTTTCGGTTAGTAAGCGGCTTTTTAAGCAGTGTGCGTGTTTACTTCACCTGTCTTACTAACCTAACTGTGACTTTAGCAGTGAAGTAAACACCTCCCAAGAGTTAGAGTTGAAGTATAACTCATGTGCAGATAAGTTTACAACTATATACGCTACAAAAAAACTCGTGATTGACAAAGATTTTTGGCAGGGATTTTCCAAAATTGGAAGGGATTTTGGCACGCGCCAAATCGGTGCCAAAACAGTTTGACACGAGCTATTTGGCACGAATTTTTCGGTAAATCCGTTCCAAATCCGTGTCAATCCCGTCATTTTTTTGTAGTGATATACACAAATTGTTAAACTACATATACATGATTAAATGGGGAAAATAAATAATATACCCCGAACTTTGCCTTGGTGTGAGCTCCCCACCCCAAACTTGTCATAGTTTAAAAAATACCCTCAACTTTATTTATTTAATATTTTTGTACCATATTTTAATAAACAAATAATATTTCTCAAATTGTAATATTTTTATTAGATTTAGTTGGCAAAAAAAGATGTGTGATTCCCAAATTAATGTGTGCTTTTCGAATTGATTAAATAACTTCAAAATCTCTAATTTAAGTACAAAAAATATGTTAATTAATCTTTTTTTGACAACTAAATCTAATTAACATATTATAATTTGAGAAATATTATTTGTTAATTAAAATATGGTACAAAAAATTTAAATAAATAAAGTTGGGGGTATTTTTTAAACTAGGACAAGTTCGGGGTGGGGAGCTCACACTAAGGCAAAGTTCGGGGTATATTATTTATTTTACCCTGATTAAATTAATAACAAACTAATAAATAATACTAATGACTGGTCTTATCTTTGATATTCTCCGCAAAATTGGAGATCCATTATTGGAGACTCCGATTTTGGACCTAAAATGAAGAAAAGCAGTCTGTCCCAAAGGTTTAGTGAGAGCATATGCACATTGATATTTGGACAAGACGTGATGAACTGATGAGCCGCCATCCATAAGACCATAACTACATCACCAACAAAGAAATATGTTTCATACGAGAGTGAAACAAGGGATTGTTACACACATAAGTGGCACTCAAGTTATCAGTAAATAGCCGGGTCAGTGAAGTAGTAAAAATGACAGCCAGTGTGTTTTATGTGTATATTATTGGCGCAATATTTTTATATTAATTTACTTAACTCGCTTAGTTTCTTGATGGAATTTTAAGCTGAAATTTTGTGAACATAATCTACACTTCATGAAAAACATGTTCACTAGATATGATCATTCATTTAGGTGGGGCATGAAAACGGGGCAAGGTGTGCTGATGGGGCATGGCTGTTGCGTTTGCGGATCAGCAGGGGCCAAAATTCGCCGACAAATTGGATTGAGCTATTGGGGATGGCATGACTGCTGCCCGCTACAACACCTAGGACAAGAGAGGAGAACACGCTTACTCGCGTATGTTGCTGGAAGAATTGGACTATTGGAGCGGGGACAACTATGGAGAACATGAGAAGTAGCAAGGTTGGAATCTTTTGCAGTAGCAAAGGGGTGAGGGGTAGAGTTGGGATAAGGAGAGAAGTTAGGTTAAGATTATCCTTAAAATTGAAGATATTTACAAAAGAATCTAGAAGCTATTAAAAGCACCCTAACACTTGGTTTGAACTTCTAGCGTAAAAATGCTTTAAATTAAGCTGAAATTTGGATTTACAAACATCATTTCAAGCTTAATTCAAAAATATATGAAAAAAAAATCTCCAAGTGCTTTTGAGTAGCGATTGCAAACACTCCTTAAGTGTGATAAGAAGTTGAACTGACTATGGCCAAGTACATTTGGAACACTAAAACACCTGAGAAAATCCCCTTTCTCATGTGAATTATGAAAAATAAACTCCTCTCTATTGAAAACAAACTTTGAGAACACTGTCAATCATTGTTTCATGAACTGTACTTCTAGCTCTTCCATATGACAAAACTTTGAGAACTTTAATTGTACTAACAGTTCTTGTTGGGCTAGTATACGGGCTACCAAGCTAATGTTAAGGATTTTAAAAATATTGTTCCAAAGCTCATTCAGTCATTTACTTGCAGATTTGGAAGGCTAGAAATAGTTATATTCATGATGATAAGTGTGACTCTAAAAGTCTAAAACTGAGGCTATTGGTGCCATCACTAGGGGTGAGCATGAGACGATATGAAACGATTATTTCAAAAAAAAATTGTCTCATCCCAAAGTACGGTTATTTTAAAAATCAAAGAACCGATACAATCCCTAATATATATAGCATCTATCCCGTTCCATACTAATTTTCAGAACAGTTCAGTACAATTCATCAGTACTATTCGATTTCTAAATAATTAACTTCCACAAAATAAAAAATATTTTAGGTTTTAGCATTTATAAGCAACTGTACAGAAAACTAAAAAAAAATTGCAGGATTGAAGAGTCTACATTAAACTAATCTTGTGCAATCAAACCTAACTAAAATACAAAACTAAAGTCAAGATGTAATAAAATTACAATTATAGTCTTCTGAAGGATGCAAAGCAACCAGATTGCTGAACAAGTAACTAAATTGGGTTTACATGTTTCGTATCATAGTTATTAGGGAAAAAGGGGCAAATAAGTCCATCTACTAACAAAAAAAGGTCAAATAAGCCCTTATATAGGAGGTTATGTCCGGCCGTCACCATTTGGGGCAGTTCCTGGTGTAATTTTTGATGAAATTTTTTGAGCATCTTATTCATTAAGTCTAGTTTACTCATACCAAATTTCAGCTAACAATTCAATCGGAAAGGCATTCAAATGAATTCATGAAAATAATTGTGCTTTTAACGACGCAGTTATCTTCAAGAATTCATTTGAATGCCTCCCCGATTGAAGTTTTAGCTGAAATTTGGTATGAGTAAACTAGACTTAATGAATAATATGCTCAAAAAAAATTATCAAAAAGTTCCACCGGGAACCACCCCAAATGGCAATGGCCAGACATAGCCTCCTAAATAAAGACTTATTTGATCTTTTTTTGTTAGTACGTGGGCTTATTTGCCCCTTTTCTCTAGTTATTACTAGTATTATTTATAAAATTTACTCCATAGTACGCTAATTAATTGTATTGAGGGCCCAAAGAGTGCATTATACAATCCAGGGGTGGACTGAACCGGGCCGGTTCGGGCCTCGGGCCTGGGCCCGGCCGGGCCTCGATTCAGAATATTGAGGCCCAAGCCCGAACCGGGGGTGGCCGGTTCCGGGCCGGGCCACCCGCCCTATTTTTTTTTTTTTGGCTTCTTTATTTAATCCCCTACCCCTCTTTCTCAACCCCAAACCACCCCAAACCACCTCAAATGGACCAAAATACCTAATCTAACCCAAAACATAAAAAAATTTCAAAAAAAAAAAATATTTCCGGCCCGGACCGGGCCCAAACCGGCCGGGCCGGTTCACCATATGGAAGGCCCGGGCCCGGAACCGGGAACCACCGGGCCGGTTCCGGGTCGGGCCGCCCGGCCCGAGTCTAGGCCTAATACAATCTATACCAAAGTTTTGAGTAACCACAATACAAATTATTGGCTAATATAATAAATAATATAATATATACAGTATATATATTATCTTGTATAACCAATTTTTTGGGACGTGACGGTTCAGTTCAATACAGTTTGGGAGTTGGGACGATTGTAGGGTGACTCTCACTTTAGAACACATAATTAAAAAAAACGGTACGATACAATATTATATTTTTCCAATTCGTTCGGTTGTGGTAGAGTTCGGGATGGTTCTCAATACGCAACGGGAAATCCAGATCCATGCTCAGCCCTAGCCATTACTAAGAAGGTTTTCTATATTTCTGTTGTCAATCCCTTTACTTGTAATAATGATGAGATCGCTCTCCTTAATGTATGCACCATTTCTAAGAAGCGCATTTCAAGAAAGACATTTGTACTAAACCTCCCGTCAAGTATCCTCATTCGGGACTCCAAAGGTTCCTACATTGCCCAGATGAGTATATGACAGAAGTCACAGAACATTATTTATACGAGAGATCACACTCAACCTCTACAGTTCTCTTTATGAATTTTTCAATCTCTCAATGGTTACTAAATTTTCATAGGTTGTTATTGAAACTGAAAACCAACATATCCAACAAGCTCACCAGGACACACACACACATCATTGAAAGTATTGGAACAAAACCAACAAATGAGATCTCAAATTCGTCAATACAGTTGGCACATCAGCATCAACATGAAAAAGTATAAGAGAGCAGTGGAATATGTGGCCTACAAAAACATCTCTATTATATTAGATATAACCCCACTCACCAGTCATGGGTATCCTTAAATTTGACACTATTAAGAATTAACTACAGGTTTATTGCCTTTAATCGATAGGTTTCAGCTATAATCCCCCTACTATGTAATATTTCTTTCTATTAATAAACTGGTAGAATGTTCCCCAGCTTCTACTCCAACTGTAGGATTGGATTCTTCTGAGCTAAAAACAACAACTGACAAGCATTGCAATATTGGATAACTAAACCTCATCAAAACCTAGAAAGGCCAGAAGGTAGACCACATACTCAATCCATAGCAGAGTGTTGCAAGGGCTTAACTCCCTACCCACAACAAAAAGAAAAAAAAGTGTTTGGTACAACAACATTCAAGCCAAAAAGAGAAGAAAGATAAGAAAAAAAAGATAAGATGAAATGGATAAGATAAAAATAAAGATAGAAAATGATATAAAAAAAAACATGAGAAAGATAAAAGATAAAAATAACATAAGAACATAGAAAATAAAGAAGATAAAATATACGTGGTAAAAGAAAACGAGAGAGAGAAAAGAGATCAATGGTTCACATGAATATGCGTCAACCACTTTTCTTTGTTGGGTGTTAGAGTTTAAATCACTACTAGGACAGGTTTCGTTTATGCATGAACTGCACTATCTTATCAACGTCTTCTGGGGCATCAACCCCATGTGCCTCATGATCAACTCTAATCACCTGCATATAAGACATGAGTGTAACCATATCATCAATGCCATTACACACTACACTTCAAGGACATCCTATAAGGAAGGACTTCAAGGGCCTATAATTGTCCAATTTAAGAGAATGAATAAGAGCCTATTTTGTCTTAACCATTTTCATTGCACTAACACAATCAGATCATCATCATCATTACCCCAGTGCCGCAAGGGCTCCCACCTTCGGTGGGGTAAGGGGAGTCAGATGTACGCAGTCTTACCCTTTTACTAAAGGGTAAAGAGACGGTTTCCGAATGACCCATAGACTAGCACAATCAGATGCTAACAAAAAATTGCATTGCATGTGTTACTTGTTTTTTAGCTAAAATGACAACAATCAGATGAGCTCATTGCACTTGCGTTGTTTTGAGATATCCTTTTCTTTAATTTACTTAAAATATACTCCCTCTGTCCCACAAAATACTTCCCGGTTTGACTTGAAACGGAGTTTAAGAAAGTGGGAATAAAATGGAAATGTATGATAGTGGTTGAGTAAGAAAAAGGTAAATGAATGATAGCCACACAAACCTTTCCAAAAAGGGAAATGGGAAGAAATTTTTGGGACATCCCTAAAAGGTACGTGGGAAGAATTTTCAGGGCCGGAGGGAGTATATATACTTTAAAGTTTTTTCTATAATTCGGCAGATTAAACCAATTCGTCCACAGCTTCTAAAGCCATTTCACTATTTCAACCATTTTAAGTCTTACCAAACATGCACTAAATTAGTTAAACATGCCTTTAGCAAGATGTATCAAACAAGAGACCAATACCTTCATTTTGTATCCATTCTCAAGGACCTTTAATTGTTCAAGGTCTTCTTCTAGTTGCAGAGGAGTTGGTTGCAGTTCTGGATATATTCTGAGGAACTTTGTATCATAGCTCTAAGATCAATAATGTGTGTGGAAAGGAATTATTTACTTAACAGTCTGATACAAAAGCATAATTGATGGTGCAGGAAAATAATTACAACAGGTCAACAGTCCAGTTTGGTCACCTGAATCCCAAGGTGGAGCAAATAAGGGAATTGGGGATTAACCTTGCCGGACCTGAACATAGTTGGAAATCTCAAATTACTTACTATCAGAAATTCGACTCACAACCTGTATCTTGTAAAACAAGAAAATATACTGACTTGTTGAAAGGGATAAGTCCCCTAGAAAAGTAGATTGCATAACCACGACCATCAACTACACATTTCACACGGTTTGAATCAAATGCATCCTCTGGCTTCAAAGATGTCACAGCTGTGCTAAAAACTGCATCTGGTGCAGCCTGCGTTCATACAAAACTACCGTAATTCAATTTTGGATAAATAAATAAATAAATAATGATAATATAACTTTCAACTCCACCATGAGATCATTTTTGGTATCTGCCAGTCCAAAGTCAGGATAAAGGAGAAGGGGTGTTGTGGTAGGGGCGTGACGGCCAACAGTATCACCTAGCCATATCACATTACATGAATCGAAATATGAAATATCTTTTTATTTTGGTTTTTTTCTTTTCTTTTTGGCTCCGATATCATGGATCGATTCATGTTAGCCGATCCCAAAATCTGTTAGGACTAATGCTTAGGTTGTTATTGTTGTTGTTTGTTGACCGAGTTTATCCAGGTTTGACCGAGCTGACCCGGCAGGGCCGGGTCGACTGCCAGTCAAGTTTTTAAAACACAGGGAATGGGTTTTGAATTGTGTGTCCATGTTGGATTTGCCTACCTGGCTACCTTACTACCTTCTTTGGAACATGTTATATACTCTGTATACCATATGGTCGGAGGAAGGTTATATTATCATTACTACAACAATAATAACATTCATGCCTTAATCCCAAAAGATTTTGGGGTCGGCTAACATGAATCGATAGGCAAAAAAACTGTTAACTGATACTTATCTTTTTTTTTATCATACTTGTCATTTTTATCAAACCTGGATAAGAATCTAAAAATAAAAATAAGTATCCAGGTTTGGCGCCGTCGAAGTTTTTTTATCATACTTATCTTTTGGGATCGGCTAACATGAATCGATAGTCCTAACATGATAAAAAAAATATAAGCAAAAAGATAATATCAAATAGAGATAAGATATACATAAAAGTGATATGATAAAAATGATAAAAGGAATATATAGGCAAAAAAAAGGATAAAAGGATAAAACAATATATTTCATGACGACATTTTAAAATGTGTTAGATGTTTGATGGACATAAAGTCAGTTATAATAATAAAAACTTGATTTTTATGTGTGTATTAGTGGCATTAACCATGGAGCCAAAGACTCACTACTTTTTGGCTTGAGAATATGATGGAATAAAGCAAAATGACTCACTAAATTGTTTGCGCTTCTTTAATATGAAGCCGCAATGTGAGGTTCTCAGGAATTTGATGGTAAAATGAAGTAGAATTAAGATGGCAATTGATGAAAACTGAAGAGAAAGATACAATGGAGACACTTTGAGTAGTCTCCCGCACTCCAAGACCCAATCCCAACTAATTTCTGCCTACTCCCTTATTCTCTCCTTCCCACTCTTATAGTAATTATATTCTAATGGGCCAGCCCATATTTTATGACATGGCCCAAAATCCTTATTTATACAATACCACACTTATTTAATATCAATCTATTACTACTATTATTATTCTCTACAGCCCAGGTCCCTATCACGAGGTTAGTTCATGCAATTTTCAACGCGATTTTCATCATGGGTCATCCGGAAACAATCTCTATGTGCTTTAGTACAGGGGTAAGGCATCCTAAATCCGACCCCCTTACCCCAACATAGGTGGCAGCCGTAGAAGCACTGGGGTAATCTTGTTGTTGTTGTCCTTGGATCAAATGATAGAGTTCATGACAACGTTTCAAAAAAATCAAAATGTGTTAGATGTTTTATGGACATAAATATATTTATCTACATTATATATGTGTGTGTGTAGATAGTTAAATGACAAAATATAATTGATGATAATCAAAATAACAATAATAGTTAATGAACAATCAGTTCTTAATCATGTTATACATGCTATTTAATAATAGTATGAAGTACACTTTAATAGACCTTGTAGGTAGCCTGATTCTCTTCCAGGTGAAGGCTTCTAGGCTTGAAATCCATTTGCAACAGTTATGATTTCTAGCGTGTCCATATTTCCCACAATGGAGCATTGGAAGAAATTCTTCCCTTCCACATGCATATAAATTTACACTGCTCAAACAAAGTGCTGGGGAACCCGCTACTAGTTCTGCACTGCTTTTTTACCAAGCCGATTGGGTTTTCCCGTTATGAGACAATTGGGTTTTTAAGAATCAGCACGGTGTTATTAACAGTTCACTGGTTTCCGGGTTGACCTCCCAAGCCAGTTCATTTTTAAAAACCTGGCTGATTCCCCCTCTCTTTAGTCCTCACTCACAGCTAATGTAGTCAATCTCAGTAATGCCTTGCGAAAATCCTACTAAAGCTCTAATTAACTTCTTCACCTCTCATAAGGCCAGAATAACAAAATGTTAACTTGAATTGTCCCATCAGTAGTTTTACACTTTTACGAAGATAAGAACTAGAATGATCAGCCACGTAGTTTCTGTAAAACTCCAGCATCGGACCACTTAGGTGATGCTCTAATCACCTTAGTATTTTTTTAGGAATCTAATTACCTTAATATTCTTGCTGATTACTTGAGTAAAATAATAATACTAACAGCGTAACATGTTAACTATAAGAAACATGTTAACTATAAGAAACATGTTAACCAAAAGTGGATCGACGTTAATCGCTTTTAATGTAAGGATATTCGATCCCATGATTTTGTAATTAAAATTCTTCAGTGCAATATGCCAATATCTTCTCTCGGGTTCTTAATGTAGAAAGGTCTTAATGTAGAAACTGAAAACTGTCAAATAGGTCCTCGAACTTTCATAAAAAAGTCAATTAAGTCCTTCTATAGGAGACTCTGTCCGGCCGTCGCGATTTGGGGCAATTCCCGGTGGAATTTTTTGATGAAATTTTTTGAGCATCTTATTCATCAAGTCTAGTTTACTCATACCAAATTTCAGCTAAAAATCCAATCGGGAACACATTCAAATTAATTCTTATAAATAACTGCGCATTTTTGCGTTCTCGAATTCATTTGAATGTGTTCCCAATGGAATTTTTAGCTGAAATTTGGTATGAGTAAACTAGACTAGATGGATAAGATGCTCAAAAAAATTCATCAAAAAATTCCACCGGGAATCGCCTCAAATCACGACGGCCGGACAGAGTCTCCTATAGAAGGACTTAATCGACTTTTTTATGAAAGTTCGAGGACCTATTTGACAGTTTTCCCATGTAGAAATGCATCACTCATTTTTCATACACAAAGATGAGTAACGATACTAAAAATATTAAGTATCTGTAGTGGTGAAGAATCATCACAACAAATTATTTTCTATATATTATTTAAGGTGTAAGGAATATATTTTCATATGAGTTAAATAAACCAATTAAATATAATCTGACCAAATAATAAATATAATAATTAAAGAGTTATAATGATTAATAATAATAACAATAATAAGAGTCGTTACTATTGTAAAAAACAAAAAACAAGTCAACAATGACAATAAGATGATAATAATACTCCGTAATATTTACTAACAGTAATCATAACAACGAGAATGGAAATAATGTTCACAAAATGTTGATAATAAGAACAACAGCAAAAAAAGTATGAGTACTAAATAATAATACGGAGTAATAAAAAATAATATTAATAACAATATGTTAGTAACAACTAACAATATATTAATAACAATAACAACAAAATAAATATTATATGTTTTGAGAAATATACATCATAAACTTCAAATTTGAAAAAGTTGGATAAAAGGTAAGTTTTTACTAAATAGTGATTTTTCCTTCCAAATTGAGAGAAAGAGAAGAACTGAGAAATAATGCTTATGTTCCAGTCAATCCTTATTTTACTTCCTTCCAGACAAGGTAAAGTATCTTCCTCCGTATACTCCATTATTTTCTTTCTTCCCAAAAAATACTGAAAAGGAAGTTATGTGATCATGACAGCCAAACATACTGAAGAGTGAAGAACCTATGAAGGGATCATGAAGAGAGGGGTAGAAATATATAATTCAAGAATATGCAATAAATAAGCTGAAAACAGCATTGTAGTTTCTTAAGAACTATGTATGAGTGAAAATGTATAATTATATAAACTCAACACCTTTCAGTGTCAGTAAGATAGGATCATTTTTACATTGTTTACATTACCTGAAGGGCTTCAACGACGCCATCAATAATTTCAGGTTCAATAAGTGGTTCATCTCCTTGAATATTAACAACAATGTCATACTTTTTTTGAAGCTTTTGAAGAGCTTCATTGCAACGCTCAGTTCCTGGATTTTAACTAGCGGTAATCAGTAAATAAAGTAACTGGCAAAGTCAAATCTCCACCTATTTATAAACCACGAAGAAAAAACAAAGAGTGATGGAATGGCGATTTTACCATTTCTACATGATTCAGATGTCATAATAACTTCAGCACCAAATCCCTTACAACATTCAGCAATTTTATCATCATCCGTTGCCACAACTATCAGTAAATGAACAATATGTTAAGGATCCTCCACAAAAATTAGTCCATTCACAGTATGCTAAATGAAGCACATTACCAACATGATCCAATGTCCTGGCCAATTTAGCCCTTTCCCACGTTCTCTGCAAGTAAGATAACATAAAAGGTTAATGGTGACACTTACAGCATGTTTTGGTATAAATGAAGTTCACAAATATTAAGGAATTGATTTGCAAATTGCAATTCTAGATTATTGGCTGTTCGGAATCTAAAAAAGATTTTTTTGGGATTCATTTTACAATTCATTTTTTTTTTGTTTGGAGTGCAAAATAAATTTACACTATTCACTGCAATTCCAGTTCTCGAATTCCATGGAATTCATTATAACTAAATCCAAATTCCAACAAAAGGCCAAAAAGGTGGAATTTCGAAATGAAATCTTCATTCCAATACTATTTCCTTTCTTTTATTTCTTCACCTAATCTTGTAACCCAACTATTACCAGCGAAACCATCCGTTCTGTAGGATTATTGTTTCCCCCACCATAGTTGTATACTTGTACGAAATTCAGTTGAACTCAACTGTTAAATTGATATCATTCCAAACAAACATGGGAACTCTACAAGAGACCACTTTGGAATGAAATCTACAAGCGCTTCAATATTAACTTCTGTTAAATTAGTTGATCAATACAATTTCAGACAATATCCACAAATGACAACAAGTTATACGAAGACAAGTCAGCAAAAGCAGATACAGTGAAGAATTGAGGGTAACGCAAAGATGAGATTAGTTATAGTACCTGGATCATGGGCTTGCCGAGGATATTTACGAGTGGTTTTCCCGGGAACCGAGTGGAGCCGAAACGAGCTGGTATGATTCCGACAACCCGACTACGAAACTTGTAGGATCTGGAAAGGTATCTGTGAGCGCCGACAGCTACAGCAACAGCGGCTCCGGCGGCCAGGGCGTGAATCAGCCATGATTTCGTAGATGTAGACGACGACGATGAATTGCACATCGAGATTTCGCTTATGCCTGGGAGGTCAACTCTACAAGACCTTTGTTCCACGTGGCATCCAGAAAGCAGTACTATGAGCCTTGCAAATTATCGGGTGAAATTGCAATTACTTACGGAGTACAATTTTAGGTCTATCTATATCTATATATATAGTAAAACAGAAAAGTGTGGAGAAGGTTTGGGCGGGATTTTGGGCGGGAAAGTGAGGGTAAAGAATGTAGTACGAGTGAAAAAACGTTGCAATGATGTATTTCATTTATCTAGGTCTTGGTGGAATAAAAAAGCATTTAATTTTTCCAAAGCATTAGTAGTTAATTTTGTATTCTTTGTTATACGGAGTATATATTTATCTCCCCTAGGTTGTAGCACAAAAATACATGCAGACAGAAAGTCCGTTTGGTAGCACAAAAAACGGCTGCTTTGGCTGATTCTGCTGAAATTTATGAAGTTCTGGCTGAAGTGGCTGCATTGACAGATTCTGTTAATTTAAGAAAAAATTATTTTTAAAATATATTTATTAATAAAATAATGAAAAAATTATATGTAAAAATAGCTAAAATGGTCATCTACTAAATTCAGCCAATACAGTCAGAAAAGTAACTTCAACCTTACTTTTATGCTTATTACACAATTCAGCGCGCGAGAGCAAAAATTACGTGTTTGGTGAAAAAATGGGATAAGGGTCAGATAGGGCCTCGAACTTGAAAAAAAATGTCAAATAAGGCCATATTTAGGATGCTCTGTCTGGCCGATGCCATTTGGGGCAGTTCCCGGTAGAATTTTTTGATGAATTTTTTTGAGAATCTTATTCATTAAGTCTAGTTTACTCATATCAAATTTGAACTAAAACTTCAATCGGGAAGGCATTCAAATGAATTCTTGAAAATAACTGTGCAGTTAAAAGCGCAGTTATCTTCAAGAATTAATTTGAATGTCTTCCCGATTGAATTTTGAGTTCAAATTTGACATGAGTAAACTAGACTTAATGAATAAGATTCTCAAAAAATTCCATCAAAAAATTCCAGCGGGAACCGCCCTAAATGACGTCAGCCGGACATAGCATCCTAAATATGGCCTTATTTGACATTTTTTTCCAAGTTCGAGGCCCTATCTGACCCTTATCCCGTGAAAAAATTGGCTGATAAGCCTGATAAGCCAAATGGCCTCAGAGTGTAAACAATATAAACTAATTTATTGCCTTATCAAGGTTCAAGAATTAATGCAATTAAATATGGAGTGAGGCTTGGAGGCCATTTTGAAGTATTTTTCTAGACTCCGTTCACGTTCTCAATGTGGAATACTTCAATTAAAATCTCTTCCAATCTCGATAGCGGCTTGATTAGGTGTCCAATGCAGCCTTGGACGAATAAATATTCTGGATGCATTTCAATTAAAGGCAACATAATAACCCTTGTTTTTTCGAATTCCATTGCTGCCTATATAAAGAGTATACTCACATCTACCATCACATGGATCTTTAGTCAAGTTTCCAGTCCGCCTTCAAACACCTACACACAAAAGAAAAGCAATTTCACTCAACCAAGAGCTTCTTCAGAATAAATTGTAGCATCCACTTGAATGGAATTGGACACTCCATTTTAGATACACTCTGTTCAGGAAAATACAATTTATCCCGGATAACCCATAAATTTAAACTAGAGTATTTCTACGGGAATCAAAGTTGACTCATTTCCAATGGTTGTAGGTGAGACTTAAGAGAGGTATGTATCTTTTAACATTAAACAAAAGTAAGTTATGTAAACGAAGAAAATTGAGCACTTTACTTCTAACATTCCATACCCTCTACATGTGTACATTTTCTGAACATTTCATACTTCCCATTAAGAATAGTAAGCATCAAAGGTTTTATAACATCTTCAAATTACTACTTGCAATTTGCTAGATGGGTTCATTAGCAATCACTGGTAAGTGTAATATTTAGCTTCAAACATTTTCAAGCATAAAAAATATATAACATTTTATAACATATTTAAATTACTACTTGCAGTTTGCTAGATGGTTCATCAGCAATCACTGATAAGTGTAATTTTTAGCTTCAAACATTTTAAGGTAGAATGTTATCTCTACCAGTAAGGATGTTTTTACTTGGACTGTAATTTGCTGGTCTGGTCTGGTCTGATCTGGTCTGGTCTGAACTGGACTGGTCTGGTAAGGTCTGGTTTCTTTGTATTTTTATAACTATCCAAGTCTGGTCTGGTCTGGTCTGAACTGGTCTGGACTGGTCAAGGACAAATTACAGTCCAAGTAAAAACATCCTAACTGTCCTCATAAGAAGCATTATCTAAAAGCTAAAGATGACCAACAGACAAGACAAGACAGAAGGTGACCTGTAACTCTGTAAGACTCACATATGTCGTTGGTTTTAAAGATGTTGTTGAGAAGTGATGGATAATCATCTCTACTTTCACTTGAGCTTTGCATAATGAATAATTTCTTTAATATTTTCTTTTGTAGATTCTGTTGAAAATTTAAACAGTTTGGTTAGTTTCTTAATGAATCTTAAAAATGTGCTTTGGTCATCAATTGGACATTTAAAAAAAATTGTACTTCAACAAAATGTAATTGAAAAAAAAAACTAATCTTAAATTAATAACTTGGATTTCTTATACGTAGTATAAAAATGGTAGAACTTATTTTACGTATTAAAAGAATTTTATACTTTTTCCAGTATCATTTTGTGATCAAATTTGACTACTTCCATATATTTGTCTTCAACACTGCTGCTGGTACTTAAGTTTCTTATTACTGGGTACATAAATTGAAGGGTACATAAAGCTTAGATTATGAAAACAAATTCCACATTAATTGGGTTCTTTAACAAAATACGAATCAAAGAAATATAGAAATATGCTCCATTGAATACTCTTTTCATGTTTAATTTTGATTACCAGAAAGATGGCATCCAGTTGTTAGGTACAACAACTAAATAATATTATAAAATTATACTGAGTCCAATTAATTTCTAACAAAAATAAAAACCTCTCAAAAAGCAAATATACGAAAACACAACTTTTAGGCTAACAGATTTCTGGAGTGTTTTTTGACTGGCAGAGTGACACGTTTTCTGAAAATAGAAACATTCATAAATTTCTGCCATTTTGGGATCTTAGGTAAAGATTTGATATCTTATGTTTTTCTGAATGGTTCTGTCGTTCTGGTGACACATGTGGGAAATTAAAATGAGTTTCTCCGTTTACTTAGGTTTCATCAAACAATGATATCACTAATTTAAGTGTTTAACTAAATTATTATTGAGCTAATCAATAAAAGAGGACTGAAGAAATACCGGGAGTACAGATGGTTGGAAGTGAAAATTGAGAAGCGCCGATGCTGAAGAGGCGTGCTGGCTGAGTGGCGCTGCTGTTGTGCTGTGTGCTGAGCGTTCGACCGTTTGTGGATGATAGATGTTAATGGATCCAGAAATGTTTGCTCGGCTTCCTCAAGCCTTTAATTAATACTCCCTATTGGACTTTTGGTTTGTTGGAAATGAATATTGGGCTTATTTTTTTGGAAAAATTGAAAATAATAATTCCAACTATTGGCGGTCCGCCGACAATAATCTCAATTGTTTATTATTTTTGTATAATCCCAACTATATAGACCGTCCGCTAATAATGGTCCATGACCAGATATTACCTCCTATAACAAGTGAATTTTAAATAGAAATTAAACGTAAAAATTAAACATTAAGATTAGTTATAAGGATTACTTGTTATATCTCATCTCATCCACTTAAAAAACTACAAGAATTTATTTATATGGACCATTATTGACGGAAGGTCCCTAAAGTTGGGATTATTCTGGAATAATCAATAGTTAGGATTATTATGAGCGGACAGCCAATAGTTGGGATTATTACAATCAATTTTTCCTATTTTTTATTTTTATTTTTTGGGGCTCCCCTCTTATGTGATACAAGAATGTGGAATATATGTGTTTGGTAGAGAAAGAGGTGTTTAACTGGAGGAGAAATAAGAATAGTCGCCAGAAAAGGATATATACATGAGTGTTCATTTTTCTTATTTGAGTTAAAATTGTGTAATACAAATAGTGTATTTTAGATTTTCCACTCGAGTTGAACTAAAATAATATTTCAAGCTATTGGTGTACAATCAATGTTTAATCAATGTTTAATATTGTAAAAATGAAACTATAATCTTTATTTTAAATATTTTTTATATTTTAAAGTGTGCAGAAATGTTTCATATAATTCTAACTATATTAAATTAAAACAATGAGTTTGAAATAGTATGCATTTTTAATGAATGGTGCGAGAGTTGTAACAAAAGAAATTATAGTTCTAGCAGAAAATATATAGGGAGTATAAAATAGTATCATTAGGTAGTCTAAAAAACCAAAAAAAAGATAGCCCAATAGTCTTTGTTTTGTTTTTTGCAAGAAGTCTTTGTTTTACTATAGTAGACTGATCACTTTGAAATCATATCATACCTAAATAAAATCAAATCAAACAAGATCATATTAGATTGGGTCCGACAAGAATTAGACAATACTAAAAACGTGTAGAAAGATGTCTATCACATCACATAAAAAAGTATGGGGTTGACTTAGGTTTTTCGTAGGGATTCGCCAAAATTCATAGAAGATTTGACAGGGATATGTAAAATTCATGTCAAAACCATTTTAGTACGAGCTATTTGACACGAAACCATCGATCAATTTGTGCCAATCAGCCAATCCCATAAATTTTTTTTGTGGTGGTCATATAAGATCATACAATTTCAAACAATTTAATAATCTCTTTAGACAAATTTTAATAAAAAGTCCATATTTTAATCACATATGCTATAGTTTTTCTCAACTAAATAAACAAGAAATTAATTTTAATGAATGACCAATGAAACGTTTCACCCGGTCCCATCTTATAATCTCAAATCCAATAAGGTAAATAATTTAATTTTTGAAACAGTAAAAATTCAATAGCCGAAGGACATCTTAATTTCTTCTCCGTATTTCACTAAAGTCTCAAAAATGAAATTCAAGAAAAAAAGGAAAACAATAAAAGAAAATGTTACGATTTAATATGAGGATATTTTTAGCTTAAAATGGAGGTTTATGTTAATTATCACGATTAGGTTAAGATAAACGATAAATTTAAAGCAAGAACACAAGAATTTACGTGGTTCACGCAATCGGTGTGATTACGCTTAGTCCACGGCGAACGAGAGAGAGATGTATTATTATTCCAGCGTCTGGTATGTTTACAGATACATTAGGGATGTTTAAATAGGTTTAAGAAAGCCTAAATAAGGGTTAAGGCCGCAGGCCCAAAAATTAATCCCGTCATTAATTTTTCCCGTATACTCGATCGAGTATACATACATACTCGATCGAGTATAGATTCCAGAATTCTGCCCGAGTAGTGTTTTTACACATACTCGACCGAGTATACCTCCATACTCGATCGAGTATAAACTCCAGAATATAACCCGAGTAACCCTTACACGCATACTCGACCGAGTAATGATCAATACTCGATCGAGTGTAGAAACCAGGGAAATACTCGACCCATCAAACACCTCATACCCGATCGGGTAACCCAACATACCCGATCGGGTATATACTCCTGCATTCCAAACAAGGCTCCATCTTCAACAATCTCCCACTTGGAGGCTTGTTCAACAGTCATCTGCCATCCAAGAACATGTATCCTCTGCAACACCCCTGATCTCTATCTCTCGTTCACACCTTCCCATCAAGTATCTGGAAGGCCAGTTGAAGTCATGCATAGCTTCAACTTCTCCGTTGTCACCACCTTGGTAAGCATGTCTGCTGGATTCTTCGTACCAAGGATCTTCTTCAAGTTTATGATACCGTCTTCAATCAACTCTCGGATAAAATGGTATCGCATCTTGATGTGTTTCGTTCTGCTGTGAAACACTGGATTCTTCGCGAGATGAATAGCACTCTGGTTGTCACTATATAGACCGCAATCCCCCTGTTCCATGCCCAACTCCGAAAGAAAGTTCTTCAACCAGATCAACTCTTTGGCCGCTTCAGCAATGGCCATATACTCTGCTTCTGTGGTCGAAAGAGCCACACTCTTTTGAAGTCTAGACATCCAACTGATCGCCGTACCTCCAATTGTGAATATGTAACCCGTAGTGCTCTTCCCGGAATCACAACAGCCCCCCAAATCAGCATCAGCAAATCCTTCTAGAATTACTCCATTCCTCCTGAAACAAAGAGTAGTTCCAGAAGTGCCTTTCAAGTAGCGTAGCAGCCACTTGACTCCTTCCCAATGTTCCTTCCCTGGATTCGACATGAACCTGCTAACAACTCCCACTGCATGAGCAATGTCCGGCCTTGTTGACACCATTGCGTACATCAAGCTGCCAACGGCTGATGCATAAGGAACTTTAGCCATCTCATCTTTGTCTTCATTGGTCTTTGGGGACTGCTGCTTAGAGAGTTTCAGCTGACTCCCTAAAGGTGTACTCCTTGGCTTGGCATCCGTCATTCTGAACTTCTCAAGGACTTTCTGAATGTACTTCTGCTGTGAAAGCTTTAAAGTACCTTCCACCTTGTCTCTAACTATGCTCATCCCAAGAATCTGTCTCGCCTCCCCTAAATCCTTCATCTCAAATTCTTCGGACAACTTCTTCTTGAGCTCGTTGATCTCCTGCATGTTTGATCCAGCCACCAACATGTCATCAACATACAAAAGAAGAATAATGTATGATGACTTGAATTTCTTCAAGTAACAGCAATGGTCCATCTTGCATCTAGTGTACCCATTCCGCTGCATGAAACTGTCAAACTTCAAGTACCACTGTCTGGGAGCTTGCTTCAGTCCGTATAGACTTTTCTTGAGTTTGCACACCAACTTTTCCTTACCACTCACTGAGAAACCTATCGGTTGAGCCATGTAAATGTCTTCTTCAAGGTTGCCATGAAGAAAAGCAGTCTTCACATCCAGCTGCTCCAAGTGTAAATTTTCAGCTGCAACGATGCCAAGAATCAACCTGATAGTGGTCATCTTCACAACCGGGGAGAAGATTTCATTGTAGTCAACCCCCTTTTTCTGTTGGAACCCCTTGACAACTAGCCTGGCCTTGTATCTTTTGCTCCCATCTGCTTCATCTTTAATTCTGAAAACCCACTTGTTCTCCAATGCTTTCTTTCCCGGTGGTAACTTGACTAAGGACCAAGTTTGGTTTTTGTCAAGTGAATCTAACTCATCTTTCATGGCCTTCTTCCACTGTATGGAATCTCTTATAGCCAACGCCTCTGAGTAAGATTCTGGCTCGCCATTCTCGGTCAGCAATAGATAATTTGCTGAAGGAGAATACCTGTTAGGAGGTCTCCTGATTCTGGTGGACTGTCTGATGTGTGGAGTAGCTGCCTCTGAACTCCCACTGTCTACATCACTCCCACTATCTTCAGACATTCCTGTATCTCCTGAGCTCCCACTGCTCCCTGAGCCTCCAGCCGTCTCATCACAACCGACCGGTTGTGCTATGTCATCTTCAGTCATCCCTTCAAACACCACTTGCTGTTTGTTTTCCGGTTGCTTGCCTTTGCTTGTTCCTGCTGCAAGACCATCTTTATAAAGAGCATTCTCGTTGAAGGTGACATCTCTACTTCTGATAACCTTCTTGCTTTGGTTGTCCCAGAACCTGTAGCCCATGTCATCCGACCCGTACCCAATAAAGATACACTTCTTTGCCTTTGCCTCAAGCTTGTCACTATCTGCATCTCTGACTTTGACATAAGAAATACAACCAAAAACTTTCAAGTGATTAAGAGATACCTCACGACCTTTCCATTCCTCTTCTGGAATTTTGAAACCAATGGGAGATGAGGGTCCTCTGTTGATCAAGTATGATGCTGTGTTCACTGCATCGGCCCAGAACATCTTGGGAAGTCCTGCATGCAATCTCATGCTTCTGGCCCTCTCATTCAATGTTCTGTTCATCCTCTCTGCAACACCATTTTGCTGTGGTGTTTCTGGAACCGTCTTCAGCATTCTGATCCCCTGTTCAGCACAATACTCTACAAACTCTGTGCTACTATACTCACCCCCATTATCACTCTTTAAACACTTAATTTTGAGATTTGTTTCATTCTCAACTGCAGCTTTGAACTTCTTAAAAGTGTTAAAGACATCGGATTTATTTTTAAGAAAATAAACCCATACCTTTCGTGTAGAGTCATCAATGAATGTAACATAGTAGCGGGAACCTCCAATTGAAGAGACCTTTGTAGGTCCATAGACATCTGAATGAATCAACTCCAGCCGCTCAGTCTTGGGTTGTTGTCCTGTCTTCACAGAGGTTACCCTCTTTTGTTTGCCTAGAACACATGGCTCACAAAAGGTCAACTTTGAATTCTTCAAATCTGGGATTTTGCCCTTTGAGGACAACATCTTCATTCCATTCTCACTTATGTGCCCAAGTCTTTGATGCCACAAAGTAGAGATCCCTGTATCTTCAACTGCTGCGTTTGCTCCATCTGTAGACACTTCAACCATGTACAGTGTACCATGCTTTTGCCCACGAGCAATGACCAGCTTTCCCTTTGTTACCTTCCATTGCTTGTTGCCAAAACTAACGTTATGGCCTTCCTCATCAAGCTGTCCTACTGAGATCAACATCTTCTTCAGGTCTGGAATATACCTGACATCTTTCAGCCTCCAGGTTGTACCCAAAGTGGTACTGAGATCAACATCCCCAATACCCGTGATCTCCAGGGATTTATCATCCGCCAAACGAACTCTTCCGCCGTAGGGCCTGAAATTTTTCATCAAATCCCTGCAATGACAAGCATGAAACGACGCACCTGAATCCATGATCCAGGACTCAACTGAATTCTCAACGCTGCAAATTAGAACATCTTCATAATCCTCTGCCACATTCACCTCCTTCTTGCCTTTGTCTGCTGGGGCTTTTGGGCACTGATTTCTGAAGTGTCCATTCTCCTTGCAATTCCAACAATTGATGTCCTTCCTGTTCTTGGATTGACCCCTCTTCCTCGACTTTGATCTTCCCTTCTTGTTACCCCCTTCAGTGGATTTTCTGCCCCTGTCTTCAGTACTCAACAAACTATTGGAGCTATCCCCCGAACTTCTCCTCCGGATATCCTCACCAAGGATTAAGTCACGAATACCTTCAAAGGTAAGCTTAGTGGTTCCAGCCGAACTACTAACTGCTGTGACTGTACCGGACCAACTATCGGGCAAAGATGATAACAAAAGTAGTGCTTGAACTTCATCATCGAATTTAATCTCAACCGATCCTAACCTGGATATGATTGAATTAAACTCGTTGATGTGATCTGTCACGGATGCACCTTCCTTCATTCTTGTATTCACCAACTGTCTGATTAAGAAAACCTTGTTGGCCGCTGAGGGTTTCTCGTACATGTTGGATAACGCCTTGAGCAGTCCAAACGTTGTCTTCTCGTTGACGATGTTGTAAGCAACGTTTTTCGCCAACGACAACCTCACCACACCAAGAGCCTGTCGGTCCAACAAGTTCCACTCCGCCTCCGCCATCGTCTCTGGCTTGTTCTCAGACAAGGGTAGATGAAGCTTTTTCTGGTAGAGATAATCCTCGATTTGCATCTTCCAGAAAGCGAAATCTTGACCATCAAATTTATCGATCTTAACCTTCCCTTCGTCAGCCATAGCTCTGATACCAGTTGTTAATTATCACGATTAGGTTAAGATAAACGATAAATTTAAAGCAAGAACACAAGAATTTACGTGGTTCACGCAATCGGTGTGATTACGCTTAGTCCACGGCGAACGAGAGAGAGATGTATTATTATTCCAGCGTCTGGTATGTTTACAGATACATTAGGGATGTTTAAATAGGTTTAAGAAAGCCTAAATAAGGGTTAAGGCCGCAGGCCCAAAAATTAATCCCGTCATTAATTTTTCCCGTATACTCGATCGAGTATACATACATACTCGATCGAGTATAGATTCCAGAATTCTGCCCGAGTAGTGTTTTTACACATACTCGACCGAGTATACCTCCATACTCGATCGAGTATAAACTCCAGAATATAACCCGAGTAACCCTTACACGCATACTCGACCGAGTAATGATCAATACTCGATCGAGTGTAGAAACTAGGGAAATACTCGACCCATCAAACACCTCATACCCGATCGGGTAACCCAACATACCCGATCGGGTATATACTCCTGCATTCCAAACAAGGCTCCATCTTCAACAGTTTATGAAAAGAAAAAGAAAAAAAAAAGAAAAAAAACGGAGTTTTATGAAAAGGAGATGAAACCAAAATCAGGATGAAGACGTTTCTCAAATGATATTGGTATAATGTGGTCTAATTTCTAAGTAACTTCATCTCTATAAACATATTTTTTTGTGATAGGGTAGTGCATTTTTTATTGCATTTATTCTAATCTCAATCTATCTGCTATATTGTACGCAGTGCCGGATCCCTTTTGTTTAAAGGGGTTCGAACACCCAAAAAATTGAAACTAAAATGTAAGAATACACATATAAAATTGATATAATTTATAGTATATTTTTAGATAACATTTTTTACAATTTAATCTTATTTACCAATTTTTTGTTGTTGAAAAGTTCAATTATTTGATCAAAGAATATTATTGTTCAATATGTCAATGATAAATTAGTTGTGAACATCCAACGTTTCATTCTAAGATCGGACATTGATTGTACGGAGTATGGTTCAAGCTACTCGGGTTTTTGAATGGTTTGCATGGTTCACAAAAGAAAGCCAGAAGTAGAGAATATTTGGATTTTTAAATTTCATACTCCGTATTTATATCTGGTAATTGTAATTTATATGGAGTACTACATATTTATCATTTATCAAAATATTGATATGCACTTACATTTGGTTGTTTATTTTTTTCATGTTAAGTAATTTATTTTACCTGCTATTCGTACTATATAGATTGGATGGTACTACCTTCGTCCCATTTATATTGTCCCTTTACGGTTTACTATGTTTGACCGACGATAAAGCAAACAGATCTCTGTCTGTGCTCAAATTATTTTTAGGAAAAAAAAAACATATTCAGAAACTACATTTAAAGTTTTACAAAGTCGCAAAAACCTGAATCAAATTTGATAAATTTTTTATATATAAAGTAAGAAATTAAGAGTGATTTGTGTTGATCAAGTGAATAGGAACTGAGACAATATAAATGGAACGGAGGGAATATTATTTACCACATATTATTTTCTCTTAAATATTTAAAAAACTTATCTTTTTTAATTATATTCCCGTGCATCGCACGGGTAATATACTAGTTAGTTATAGATTCATGAACTCCCTGCTTAGCTTTCTCTCGGACGATTACTCGTGCATAGGCACCAAACTGACTTGCGGAGTATCTTTTATTTTTATTAATTATCAATTTCTTCCTCAAAGTGACTTGTCTCAATATTCAATACTTAAAACACTAATGGAATGATAATTTATTTGAAATATCCTCATTTCTTTATTTCACTAGATCTACTATTTACATTTAAAATAGAATTTTGGTGAATGTACACAAAAAGGGCAAGTTGTCTGTGACAGGCAACTTGTCTGCTGGGGACAGACAAATGTACAAAAAAGGTGTACACTTTTTGTGTACACCACACATTTTTCTTTAAAATATCTCTTAAACACTAATGCCCACTGACGGTTAGAAAAAATACAGAATTGGATTTTCGTTCATTACTTGAGTGAATGTTTATTCTTTGTTGCACTTGAATAGTTCTTTGTTTTGAGTACAATTGAATAGACTTTTTGCTACTTCCACATCTTTAATGATAATATAGTAAATTGTTAATAAAGAATCTACTACATGTGCATATTATAGAAAGCGGTTTATATTATACGGAGTATTCGAATGAGTTTTCACTTAAATGAAATGTCATACACAAATGAATATTCAATGACATTAGAGAATTTAAACGAGTTTTGAGTTTTATGGTACTTTAAGTAAAATTTTCATTGGAAACTGCGGCTCACGTGTTGCTAATTAAATGGTGAGGGATTTTAAAAGGAGATTATCCTTCAATATTTAACTCTGCATCCCATATGGGATTAAATCAGAAAATCCACTGCAAAAGAATGCCTTAAAGTCTTAAACCAAAGCTGAATGAATACATAAGCATCGCTGATAGTTTGGCACCGTTTGTGATGTGAATGAATAAATTGAAGAGTTGAATTAGAAGACCATCTGATCACAAATAGGTGCTCAAATCAAATTGAAGAATGTTCATAGATCGGATATTAACTAAGATTTAATTATGTCCTTCCTAACATCATAACTTGGCACATTTGGAAAACCCGTAACAAAGTCCTGTATGATAACAAAACGGCCAACTTCCCTGAGGCTATAAAGGCTATTAAAACTGAAATTTTTGCTATGTCGTCGTTAGCCAAGCCCTTTACCACTAAAAATCCTATTTTCCCTTTTAACATTCACATTACTCCACCCAACAAAAACATCCAAAAGCCAGCCCTAAAAACTTGGACTAAACCTCCTGCCAGTTACTGCAAAATCAATTTTGCTACACGCAATATTACGCCTAATGTTGCCCGTACGGCTATTATTGTCCGAAATGACCAGGGGAAATATATGGGTCATGCTATCCACATGCCTAATCACAATCGCATCACTTTTGCTTTATATGAAGCTATTGAGTACTTTATTCCTTTTTTGCAGAAAATTAATTGCAACAATTTTATTCTGAAGGTTGATATTAAGGATGTGTATGAAGGTCTATCAGGGCTCTCACTCCAACACTGGCAATACTTGCAGCGAATCCACATCATCAAAACAAAGCTCAAATTATACAACTACACCATTTCTCACGTGGACCCAAAGATCAATAGAGCGGCAGAGTTCTTATCTTATAGAAGCATGTCTATCAAAACCACCACTCATCATTTTAGCCACTTTGTAGCCATTCTTAAGTTTGATGCTACTAGCTTCCCTTACATTATCTAGTTTGTTTTTTATGGGGGTAGGCCTTGGTCCAGTCCTCCTACTTTGTACCCTTGTTTTTGTCTAAATAAATTTGACGGGGTGTTTCCTGGCCCTCGTCCCAAAACCTTAGGGTTTTGGAAGCTCACCGGGTTCAAAAAAAAAATAAAAAAATAAAATAAAAAAAAAACAAACTAAGAGCCCCTTTGGTAGCACGAAAATCTGGCTGATTCTGTTGAAATTTCTGAAGTTCTGGCTGAAGTGGCCGATTCTGCTGATTTAAAAAAAAATATTTTTAAAATATACGGAATATTTTATTAATAAAATACAGAAAAAATTATATGTAAAAATAGCTAAAATGATCATCTACAGTAACTTGAGCCAATATAGCCAGAACAGTAACTTCAACCTTAATTTTTCTGCTTATTACACAATTCAGCGCACGAAAGCAAAAATTACGTGTTTGGTGAAAAGCTGACTGATAACCCTGATAAGTCGAAAAAAAGTGTTGCCAAATGGCACCTAAATTCAAATAAGCGTGAAAACAGATACCGGAGTAATTTATATGGTACACCCGGCTGTACTTTCCTCTTGATACATCCAGGTAATTTTGTAATACAGTGCAACTTGTATCCTCTTTATTTCTTTCTTTTTTCCTTGGGATAACTTTGAGTAGGCTTTGGTTTGGCCCTCCTACTAGTGTAACTTTCTGTTTATTTAATAAATAGGTGTGGTGTTTCCTGGCCCTCACCCCAATGACCTCCGGATCGTTGGGATTAAACCAGGTGGGGGAAAAAACTTTTAATTTTTTCGCTTTACGGAAACCTCCACCCTCTTTCCTTTTCCGCAGGCACCTCTTCGCTCCATCCTCTTTTTCTTTCGCAGACATCCTCCATCTTTTCTTTCTTTTCTTCCGCCGCATCGTCTTTTCTTTCTTTCTTATGTCATCCATTCCTGATTGTTACTCCGTACTTTTTAGTTGTCTTTTTTATTTTCATTTTTTTATTTACTTTTACTGCTAGCTACTCTGTATCTGGTTTTACTTTATTGATTGTTTACTTCTTTCTTTTTACTTCTTTTGGTTTGTCTTTTTTTTTTCTTCTTTTCGTTTCTTTATTGATTGTATACTTCTTTCTTTTTACTTCTTTATTGATTTTACCTTAAACTCAAATGAGTAAAACACTTAAAAAATGAACATATACAAATGAATTTTTGATTTTTTTAATACTCATTTTGTAAATTATGTATGTTCATTTAGTATCTCTGCTATGCTCATTTTTAAAATGTTTTAACAATGCATATTTCAAAAGTCTCATATTACATTAAATTTATATAAGAGTTGATTATAGACACGAGACCACAAATCATTATACTCAATCGCAGATTCTAATACTCAATAACGGAAATTTACAATTTTCATATCAATGTTCATCTTGTAAGTTACACATGCTCATTTGTATAGGTCGATGCTCATTAATAGTTCATTAATGCTCATTTAATAGTAATCATGATTTTCATCAATCTCAATAGAGGAGTTTTGATGCTGAATGAAAATGTTGTGATGTTCAACCAACAAAGCAACTAACAAATTCATTAATACTCATGTTGTAAGTTACATATGCTTATCTGATACTGATCTTATGCTCATTTTATAAATGTCATATCAATGCATTTTTAAAAGTATTATTTTATGATAGACTCCTAATACTCAACATAATAGGTTTGATGCTCGTTAAAAGTTCATTATTGCTCATTCACAAGAAACTATGATTTTCATCTCAATAGCAGATGTTTGATGCTCAATTAAAATGTCGTGATGTTCAATTAACAAACCTTACGATAAAAATTAACAAAAAGAAAGTGAATTAGAAGTTTTCATTTCAATGCTCATCTTGTGGGTTACAATTGCTTATTTGTACAAGTCCGATGCACATTAAAAGTTCATTAATGTTCATTTAACAGATATTTTGATTTTCATCTCAATATAGGATGTTTGATGCTCATGAAAATGTCAATATGTCAAACTAACAAACCTTACGATTTTCTTATCAATGAACATTTTGTAAGTTACGTATGCTCATTTGGTAGTGGTCTTATGCTCATTTTCTAAATGTCATATCAATGCATTTTTTAAAGTACTATTTTGCATTAATTGACATATTGAAATTCATAGGAATTATGAATTTATTAAGATTTTATAAAAGAAAAAATAACAAAAAGAAAGTGAATTAGAAGTTATGAAGCGGAGATCACGATTCTCAATATTAGACTTCTAATACTCAACAGAATTGGTATGATGCTCATTAAAAGTTCATTAATACTCATTCACTAGAAACCACAAATTTCATTTCAATAGCGGAGGTTTGATGCTCAATTGAAATGTCGCGATGTTCAACTAACAAATCTTACGATTATCATATCAATGTGCACTTTGTAAGTTATGTATGCTCATTTGGTATAGATGTTATGCTCATTTTAAAATGTCATATAATTCATGTTTCAAAGGTACCATTGATTCACATATTGAAATTCATAAGAGTTGATTATAAATATAATTTAAGAAATTTTTATAAAAGCAAAAATAACAAAAAAAAAAGTGAATAAAAAGTTATGAATCACGATGTTCAACATTAGATTCATAATACTCAACAAGATAGGTTTGTTGCTCATTACAATTTCACAAATGCTCATTTAATAGAAACTGTAATTTTCATCTCAAGAGAGAATGTTTGATGTTCAATGAAAGTGTCGTGTTACTCAACTAACAAACCTGACAATTTTCATATCAATGCGCATTTTGTAAGTTTAATTTGCTCATTTGGCACATATTTTATACTCATTTCTAAATTGTCATATCAATGCATATTTTAAAACTAGCATATTACATTAAATTCACATATTGAAATCTATAAGAGTGGAATATCGATATAAACTAATAAGTTTTTATTAAAAAAAATAAGAAATAGAAAGTGAATTAGAATATATGAAGCAGAGATCGTGATGTTCATTGTTAGGCTCTTAATACTCAGTAGAATAGGTCAGATGCTCACTACAAGTACACAAATGCTTATTTAGCGAAAGCCGTAGTTTTTCTCTTAAATTACAAATGCTCATTTAACAGAAATATTACATTAAATTCAGACAAATTCTCCATTGTTTTGGTCTCATCGAGGAGAAACTTCAATCGAGGAGAGAAGCGATTGATCTCATGTTCCCCATTATTAATTATTTGTGCTCGAGCTTGTTCCCCATTGTTAGTTATCTATGCTCGAGCTTGTTCACTCTTTTCAAGTTTAGTCTGTTTTGTAAATTTCGATAAGATCCATTCATTGAATTTAACCCTTACGAGTGAGAATTAATATGTGAGTGAGTTTGGTATGAGTAACCGCCTGCAGCCCCACTTGAACGCTTCTTCCATGAATCAACTAACCCCCATATCCCTAAAGCAAGTTTGAAATCGGAAAGCAATTGAAAGCTCAATCTGCAATCCGGTTTGGTTTTATAGGCATGCTCGCGCTAAAATTCAAGATGGCCGCATCTGCCACTTGGTAGTTGCATGCTCCAACTTCCATAGTTCGTATATGCCATCTGGTAGTTGCAACGGATCTCCCATGCCCGTCGGACGGCCAGCTCAAGTACGTTGGCGGTGAGACAACATTGGGCCTTTTCTTATGGGCTTCATAATTTAATTGGACTCTCTCTTTAATTGGGTCGGATGTACCTACATCCGGGTGTATAGTATAGGAGCTCCAGATACCAGTATCACTATTTCCTCTCGAAAAAGACAATCCATGGCATCGCATCAAGAGTTAGAAAAATTTCTAGATTCTGCTTCTATTTGCCTTTACGGCTTACTGTAGTGTTTCTTCTACAAGAGGAGTGAAAGAAAAGAAAAACATGGAAAAAATGAAGCTGCCAACGGAAGAAGGGACTGTACTCCTCAACGTGTTCTCATAGAACATAAAAGCTACTGTCGGAAACTAAAAGATTTGGGAATAAGAAGAGAATTCCTGAGCGGGGAAAAATGTTAAGGAAATATTCTATCATTAAAGATTATCAAGTTATTATAGGACTTTCAAAAAAATTATTATAGGAAAATAATTATTCATAGTTATTCTTTCCTAGTTTACGTAAACTTCTCTTTGTATAAATAGTTGCCATGTGCTGAATAAAACTCCAAGCCTGAATTTCTGTTTGATATGGTATCAGAGACTCCGTAAACAACCCTTAAGTGTCTATCGATAGCTCAAGCATGGTTGTCGGCGACGAAGAAGCTCCACCCCCCAAAATCGAACCAAACTCACCGTTTTTCTTGGGTCCTCAAAGCAGACCCGGTGATTTCATCACACCCGTACGTCTGCGCCTTGAAACTTTGATGCCTGAGCTCATGCTATTCGCGTTGCTATGTGCGCTCGGCGGAAATATGTATTTCTAGATGGCACTATTAATTCTCAGCTGGCCACGTGTACCAAGGACGACTGGACCACAATCCAGTACATGCTAGTCTCCTGGTTGACTAATACCATCGGCCTGGAGGTAAAATCCATGCTTTCCTTCTATGATAATGCAAAATTGCTATGGGATGACCTGCACGAAAGGTTCCCTGTTGTTAATGGGCCACGAATTCACCAATTGAAATAAGACATTAGTCGTTGTCAACAGAGTAAAACTTTGTCCGTTGCCACGTATTTTGGGCACTTGAAGGTTCTGTGGGACGAATTGAGCCATCATGAACCCATCTTGTCCTGCACTTGTGGAGGCTGTAAATGCAACCTTGGGCAAAGCGCACGAGAAACGGTGTGAATCAGACCGTTTGCATCAATTTGTGATGGGATTGAATTCTGAGTATTACGGCTCACTACAACCCAATCTGCTCAGCAAAGATCCTTTGCCTACCCTGAATCGTGCTTTTCAACAGATGGTTCAAGAAGAACATGTGCAAGGAATCGTCCGGCATAAAGAGGAGAAATCAGAAATACCCATAACCGAATTTGTTCTCACTGTCATAAAACAAGGCATGACAACACTACTTTTTTTTTCTTCATGGAACTCCGGATTGGTGGCTTGAGCGCTACGGACAGAAAGAAGAACAAAAACAGCGTGTTCCTAATCGCAGTAAGGGAACATATACGCAGGCTGCAGGACATGGGCGCGGCGGAGTACGGGCTAACGCCACCACTTCAAAACCTGCCTCTTCACTAGCGCATTCATCTTCTCCGCTAGTGTTTAGTGCAGACCAGTGGAAAGCTCTCATGTCCACTTTTGGTAACAATAATAATCTTCCAACAACTCACTTGAATGGTACGACTATCATCAACTCTTGGATTATTGATACAGGGTGCTCTCATCATGTTTGTGGTGACAGAGATGTTTTAAGTACTCCCTCTGTCCTGCAAAGATGTCCCTGTTCGGTTTACGATGCTTGACTGACGATAAAGCAACTTGATCCATGTTCATGCTCACATTATTTTTAGTAAATAAAATTTACATATTCAGAAAGTACATTAAAACCGCTACAAAGCCTGATCAAGAAAATTTCAATTTGATAAAAATTCGATATATAAAGTAAAAGATTAGGAGTGACCTAAGTTGACCAATGAATAGTGAACGGGAAAATCTTTGCGGGACGGGGGGAGTAATATTCAGCAAATTCGAGTATGCCCAGTGGGTCTCCCTGACGGTCAGACTGTTCTGGCCAAACATGAGGGCACAGTCAGCCTAACTGACCAGATTGATCTGAATCATGTGCTATATGTGCCTCAACTGAATTGCAATCTGATTTCTGTGACCCAGCTTATTGATGAATTAAAATGTATTGTCATTTTTAATGATAACATGTGTGTTATACAGGGCCAACATTTGAGGGAGCCGATTGGAGCGGGTGAGAGGCGAGATGGACTTTATTACCTTCGTCATCAACCCACTGTTCAAGCTATTTCTTCCGTTCAGTCCTCGTCTTTGGAACTCTGGCACCGAAGATTAGGGCATCCTTTTGCAACCATAGTAGAATTGCTTCCTATTGTTGGTACTTGTCCGACACATTCAATTAAAAGTTGTGAAATATGTCATAAAGCTAAACATTCCAGAGATAGTTTTCCTTCAAGTCAAAATAAAGCTACTCGTATTTTTGATTTGGTACATTGTGATTTATGGGGTCCGTACGAGACACCCTCTTCTTGTGGTGCACGATATTTTTTGACATTAGTCGATGACTATTCCCGTGCTGTTTGGGTTTTCTTGATGATTGACAAAATCGAAGTTTTCAAGTGTTTTTGAACTTCATTGCCATGATTGACAGACAATTTTCTCAAAAACTTAAAATGGTTCGGAGTGATAATGGGACTGAGTTTCACTCACTACTAGAATAATAGCTATTTGAGGCGGGTTTTTTTTTGCCTATTTGTTGCGGTTATGAACCGCATCAATTGGGAGGGCAGCAAATAGTGGGAAAACCTATTTACTGCGGTTCAGAACCGTAGCAAATAACTATTTTAAAAAGGGGAAAGTTCCCGAAATATGACTAAAACAATTTGAAAATTCCAAAATAGGACTACCATGTTTTTTATTCCCAAAATAGGAGTAATTACTGCCAAATTTGGAAAATACTGTCATGTTTGAAGTCTGGTACTGCCAAAACATGGCAGTGATTAGTCCTATTTTGGGATTAAAAACATGTCAGTGCTATTTTGGAATTTTCAAACCGTTTTAGTCCTATTTCGGGTAATATTCTCTTAAAAAATCAAATTTTGACTTATTGTTGCGGTTCCAAACCGTAGCAAAAAGTCTATTAATGACACATTATTTTTGTCTTACAATACTAACTAAAGTTACAAAGTTGATTTTTACCAAAATATTTCTTGCTTACAAAATAAGAAGCAATTCATTTCTGCCATCCAAGTTTCGCATCAACACGAATCAATATCATAATTCCAAGAAGAATTAAATAATAAATTGCCAATATTCATAATGAATACCATACAAATTACCATCTTGTTATAAGTTTATCATCGCTAAAAGCTTAAAAAAATTATCACACAAATACATGGCAAAGCCTCACGAACTCAATCAAAACAACATGATAACATACGACAGTATTATGTAATACTACTCCCTAGTCCTTACTACTCATAAACGTGTGCAAAATACTCTTGATTCATCATAACGCCAAGCCAACACTCATCCATCCATCTGCACTTGATTCAAACTTTATAGAAAAACTGCACAATATTCAATGCTATGTTCCTTGTTGTTTTTTGCAGACCGTCTTTTATTCCTAGGGGTGTGAGAAAAGACAGGTTCCATGTATCAACTGCACAAGTTCAAAATGAAAAAAAGAAGTCAAAACGTTAAAGAGGTCAAGTAGTTCTAGTGATTAACCTTTCCTACTGATCTAAAATTAACCTTTAGAAGTCCAAAGAGAACTTGGAAGCCATATGCAATCATAGCAGACATCTGAATATAAATATGGAGGGGATAATTTATGTTGAAAAATTTAGGTAGTAAGTGTTTACATTAAGGAGGCCAGACATGGCTGATAATTCAAAGGGATTGGGCATTCCAGGTCCAGCAGTAGATTCTGAAAGCCCTTTACTATCAATTGCTCTAAATTTTCAATTCAAAAGGATTGGGCATTCCAGGTCCAACAGTAGATTCTGAACGCCCTTTACTATCAGTTGCGCCAGATTTGTCATCTGAAAAATATAGTAAGAATCACTTGATCACTAAACCAAGCCCTACATAAGTTATCTACAGATTGCTAATAGTTATGTATATATAGGGAGCATAGTGGTATATGCAAATAACGAGCAAAGAAAGAACAGAAGCTGTAGAATTTAGTCTGTTATCGAGTAGTCTAATACTTTGTATCTTATAACCTTATCATACTTTGATTTGAAAGATAACACTACAAATCCGAAAAAACAAGGCCATTTATTAATCCCATTAATTTGACAACTAATATTTACTGAGGTGCAGCTTCAAATAGAACAAAAGCAGGTCTCCACTAGCAACATTCTAAAGAAGATCACAGGCAGTGAGGTTTCACATACTAGAAAGTTATGTGCAACAACTAACAATTAAGTGCATCTATTGATAAGAGATTTATTTTCATGGGGCATCAGGAAGAATCATTGGAGTTTTACAAAACATTAACATATAAAACTTTTTTTACATGTAATTTCACTTTTACAATATACATTCCACATGTGCTCCAAAAGATGTGTCAAAAGTTGTACCGTACAAACAACTTTAGCAAATCGAGAATTGGAGTTACCAGTAGAGCTATAAAAGATGACTATTCAAAGGACCAGAGTACCATTAACCGCTCCAACGACTCTCTGGCTGATTTAAAAATGAAATATGAAGTTACATCACAGTTTTTGAAACAAAATCAGTGTAATAAATGAGGGTTTCAGATTTTACCAGCACATTTGAACAATTTATATATCTTGTACACCATACTAAGATATCAGTAATATAATATTTTAACCGGTTAACCATTTGAACATAATAGTAACATGCACCAGGTCAAAGGAGCTTTAAGATATCGATTAATCAAAACATAACACCAACCTCTGGGCATTGTCTTGTATAATGATTTTCTATAATGCATTATGACACTATTGTAGCGATATTTGACTTCATCTTCTAGAATTGGATGTCTTTGTCCCATACGATCTGTCTGATAAATTAAAAAGAAACACATAAAATGATCAATAATGTATATTGTTACAAAGAAACGGGACAAAAGATCAATAGCAAAACACCAGCAAGACTTTGGACATAAAATGTATAGTCTTTATGACTGAAAAGTCATAAACTATGCATTAATGCACTAAAACTCATTATCTCATAATCAAAATTTAACTAAAAGAATCTGTTAGGGATATTTTATGGTGTCCAATCTGGTTAAATATCTTTGTATTTGTGTAGCTATTTTGTCTAAATATTTCAGCCCATTGGCACGTTTGTAAGCTATAAGTAGACTAAGCTTTATTAGGAAATGTGTAAAGTGTGTTATTGGGCCCAATCAATAAAAGAGCCCAATCATGCTTAGGTCACATCACACATTCCCTAGGCATATAAATATTGCCTTTAAGGGAATGTGCAAAGAGGGACTTTACAGATTCAGAGCATATATTATTCTAGTGAGAGAGAGAGAGAGAGTCGAAACTTAGTTTCTCAATACCCATGTTCTGTACAATCCTCGATCATTGTTTGGTATTGAATCAAAGCTATATTCTTCTCTTCTCTATCACATATTGCTAGTTTGATTGTTGAAACAGGGACAAACAAAATCTCTTTACCTTTATTATAAAACCCTTTATTGTGTTTAGTACTCTTGTAAAACAATATCTTCACTTTTGGGATAAAACCCTTTATTGTGCTTAGTGCTCTTGTGCATCCATCATTTAGTCATTAAATGGTTCCACCCAATAGTTTTTTGTGCCCTCCCAAGCCTTCTTTTCTTTACCTTGATAACCTATAAGTTATATTAAATAGGGAAAAGGGTCAAATAGTCCCTTTACTATCTTAAAAACATCACCTAAACCCATATACTAAAAAAAGCATCACATAAATACATCAACTCTTAAAATAAGGTCATAATAGTCAAATTACCGGAATTTGACCCTGTTAACTGGTTATGCCATATTTATTTTCTTTTTTCTTAATTTTTCCTTCTCCTTTAAGTTCTCTTTCTTCCTTTCACTTTCTCCAGCGTAGCTCTATCGTCTTCTTTGCCCTCATCTACAGATTTTTTTCTCTTTTTCTTTTGCCTTTTTCTTTCTAGCCGTGATCGGTTGTTCCAGCCTCTATGTGTTGAACTTCTTTCAGCCTTCTTTTATTTCTTTACCCTTCTTATTTTTTTTCTTCTAATTTTCTTTTGTTCTTTTCTTCTTTACCTTTTGTATTTAATGTCTATCTTCTTGGCGTCCTCTGGTTTCCCAGCTCTCGTTCCCCCTTTTACACTTCTTGTCTTCTTCTATTTTTTCTTCTAATTTTTATATTCTTCTTTTCTTCCTCATCAACATGGTACGAAAAAAATCATTATCTAGTCTAGACAAGCATGTGAAAGTAATAACGAGACTTGATTTTTCTATACTCTTGCGTACATATATATTACATCTGGAATCTGTATGTATATGTCATGTATGTTCTAGTGAATACGTAGTGTATAATATTTCGTAGTTCGTATTTCCTAATAAAATATTTACATTCAATTCCCTATATAATTATATTTTAGCATTGGCATAAGGAAGTAAAATAAACTCTACTCCAACTCTACTCCGTAGTATTATAATCAAAACTGAATATTATTTCCTAAAGTAGCTATATATGCCAACACTTCTTTTTTCCCAATTAGACGATATGGGTTACTATTGGACTCTCTTCATTCACGAGGTTTATTATATTGTTGTGTAGAGTGTGTATATATCACTGCCTTATACTCGTATTATATACGGAGTATGTAGGAATACATATTTTGTTGACTTATCAGTTCTTATCAAAGGCTTTTATATTACGTAGCTAGTGTATATATACTCTATAATTCTAATCTCAAATGAGTATACTCTATATTAAATTAGGATGATGGCGGCGGAACCAGCAAGTGAGTAACGACAATGGAAAATCAATGTGGGTTTGTATAAGAGATGCACGCATGCATGAAGCATATAAAAAGAAAAAGTATTGAAAAAATAACAAAAGAAAAATCTGAAAAGAGTAAGGAATGGCAAAGAAGATGGATCGAGCGGAAGAAAATAAGAAGACAAAAAGTAAAGAAATAGGATAAAAAAGTAAAGAAAAAATAACAAAAGAAAATTTTGAAGCGAATACGCATGATATGGCGAAGAAGAAGAAGAAAGGGGGAGCGGAAGAAAATGTCAGAAAGAAAGAGAAAGGATTGACCGGATTAATATGGCTAAAATGATTCTTTTTCAAGAGTTGATATGTTTATGTGATGCTTTTTTTAGTAGGTGGGTTTAAGTGATGTTTTTGCAATAGTAAAAGGGCTTATAGGACCCTTTTCTCTATTAAATACTACCGTATAATGCCAACTTGCCAAGTCAAAATTCAACTATGAAACAACAAAGTAGTGGAGTGTGGATACTAAAAAAGAATGTGATGTGCAAACAAATACTTGGAACACCTAAAATACAAACCTTCTCTGAGCTCAGGCTAACTTGAGTCTAAAGGAGTCTTTAGAATAGTTCCACAAAACTCTGCTTGCAGAACCCATATTTCAAATTCCATCAAAAGTGAGGCAGCAATATCTTGCATCATAGTACTGTCCGAAAGAATATTTTGCTGCTCATGGAATAATTTTCCAAACCTCTTGTGTTGGCACTCCCTTACAAAATGGGCGGGTGGAACGCAAGCATCGACACATTTTAAATGTGGCTCGTGTCTTAGCTTGCGTTTTCAAGCTCATTTGCTCATATATTTTTGGGGAGAATGTGTGTTGGCTGCATCTCATTTGATTAACCGCACACCTTCCATACTTCTTCACAAGAAAACTCCCTATGAGATGTTTTTTGGGTGTTCTCCTTGTTTTGATGAGTTACGGGTGTTCGGCTCGTTGTGTTATGCTCACAATCAGCGCGCCAAACATGACAAGTTTGCTAGCCAAAGTCGTAAATGTATATATCTTTGTGGGATACCCATATGCCAAAAAAGGATGGTTGCTTTATGATCTTGAAACCAAGGATTTTTTTTCCTCACGGGATGTGATGAAGTTTTTTTAAGATGTTTTTCCATATTCTACGTCTCAGCCAGCCTCCTCCTCCACGGATGCAATCACTTCTGCTTCCAACAACGACTGGCCGTATTTGGATACTTTGGATGAGACTTCTTTGGTTGTTGTAGGTCCTTCGAATAACCTTGCTTCCGGACCCGATACCATCAATCCTCCGGTGGTGACACAAGAATCTTTTCCTTCCACCGACATGATAAGTGGTGATTATGCTTCGCCTAATGAAACCACTCCTGCCGACACAGCTCTGGGTCGGGGCCTACGTACCAAGCTTCCCTCTACTCGCCTGAAGGACTATGTTACTCACACTATGGTACATCCAAGTCCATCTCTCACCTCACCTACATCTGATCCTCCCTCAGGTACGCCGTTTCCTATCGCACACTATGTCAGTTGTGACAAGTTTTTTGTACAACATCGGCATTTTCTTGCAGCTATTACTGCAGGTGTGGAGCCTCAGTCCTTTCGTGATGCCATGCAACATCCCGAATGGCAAGAAGCTATGCAAGCCGAACTTCGTGCTTTGGAAAACAATGGTACTTGGTCTCTTACGGCTCTTCCTCCCGACAAGAAGTGGGTGTACAAAATCAAATACAAGTCTGACGGGAGTATTGAGCGTTTTAAAGCTTGTTTGGTGGTCCTTGGTAATAATCAAACCGAAAGAATTGATTATAATGAGACTTTTGCCCCTGTAGCCAAAATGTTCACTGTTCGTGCATTTTTTGCTATTGTTGCTTCTAAGAATTGGGAACATCACCAAATGGATGTTCATAATGCTTTCTTGCATGGCGATTTGGACGAAGAGGTATATATGAAGCTTCCGCCCGGTTTTTCTAGCCCTCAGTCAAACATGGTCTGTCGTCTGCATAAGTCTCTCTATGGCTTAAAACAGGCTCCTCGTTGCTGGTTCGCTAAGCTTGTGAATGTTTTAAAGGCTTATGGTTTCTTAGAGTCCTACTCCGATTATTCTCTTTTCACCTACACCAAAGGTGATGTTCAAATCAACGTCTTGGTCTATGTCGATGATCTTATTCTTTCGGGCAATGATTCTTCTGCTCTTACAGCTTTTAAAGCCTATTTAAATCAATGTTTTCACATGAAGGATCTTGGTGCCCTCAAATATTTTTTGGGCATCGAGGTGGCTCGCAGTTCTGCAAGTATCTTTCTTTGATAAAGAAAGTACGCTCTAGATATTATCTCTGAAACAGGCCTTGATAGGTGTGAAAACACCCAATACTTTCTCATAAATATGGTCTTTGTTTGTTAACATTTGAAGATTTTTGCCCCATTTTGGTTAAACTTGTGCAATATTTTGGTTGAATGAACCATGTGAAGGATTTGAGCATTGTAGGGGTGAAAACCAAGCTCTTTGAAGAGTCTCGAAAGTATGAATGGATGATTTGAAGACCCTGAGGACCAAGCGGAGCACAAGGGAGCAAGAAACGAAGAGATCGAATGTGTTTTGGTGGAAGCAGCATCGGAAACGCCATACGGAACGACGTTCCCCCAGCGTCCCCCCGTATTGTACACCAGTTTTTCACTTCAAAGTCCCAGGTGTGGGAACGCTGAAAGGGAACGACGTTCCTGTCAGCGTTCCCTCTAGAACGACGTTCCTTTTCCGTTCCTCCCAGCGTCGAACTTTCTGCCAACCGGTTGTTATATTTTGTTAAAGGTAGGAACGCCGATGGGGAACGCCGTTTCTTCCTAGCATTCCCCCGATTCCCCATTTGTATAAATAGCAATTCTTGTTCGAATTTCCATAGTTTTGGACGAGCTCTCTTCTTGCAAACCCTAGTTTTGGTTGTAAGCTTGCTTAAACTCAATTGCATTTCATTTCTTAATATTATTTGCATCAAATCTTGAATCTAGCTTCATTTAATCCATTAGATTGCATCATTATCATATTTCCCTAATCTCATCCATTGATCTCACTTCATGTCTATGTCTAATATCTCTTCTATGAATATGAAATCTAGCATGAGTGAGTAGTTGGATTAGGGATTGGGGGTGTTTGAGAAACATCCAACCATGTGATGTGTTAGGTCTTGGGGTTTGATTTGGGGGAATTTGATGAAAAAATTCTGCACACAATGTGTTTGTGAAAATGCTTTTTTGTATTTATAAGACTTAGATGGCCACAATGTTCTTAGATGATGTTTTGGATCTTCAAGGAGACTTGTAGGGTTCCTTTTGACACATTCACACACACACACTATCCCTCTCCATGAGAATGGGATGAGGCAGGGGAAAAATGTTGGTTGCTCTTCTTTGCATGACTTTGGATTGCTAGTCGACCATGAGAATGGTCAATAGGATCCCTTAGTACCCCCTTGACCATGAGAGTGGCAAGGGAACTTGTACCTATCCCTTTGTTGCATGATATATTCCCAAATATCCCCATTTTGACCCCTTATCCTTAATCATAGGTTGTTCCTTGTATGCCCCCGCTTCCCTTCTAGTTTAATTGTTATTTATCTTCATTGCAATTTAGTTGTTCTCTTAAATTAAACATACTTCGACTTGGCTAGCTTACATGTTAGATTTCTAGATTGATTTCACACTTGATTTTCCATATACACCGTCCCGTGAGACGATATCCGGGACTTCCATATCCCGGCACCCGATGAGCATTATTGTGAAAATGACTCGTCAGGCCTCTTAGGCGCCAAGCCTGCCATCACTCCTATTGAACAGAATCATCAATTAGCTCTTTCTACTAGACCCAAACTTGTTGATCCTGAGCCGTATAGGCGACTTCTTGGTCGTTTGATCTATTTGGCAGTCACTCGGCCAGACCTCACATATGCGGTCCATATTCTGTCTCAATTCATGCATGAACCTCGTCAAGAGCATTGGGATAGCGCCTTACGACTTGTGAGATATTTAAAAGCATGTCCTGGCCAAGGTATCCTTCTCAGTTCTGACAATGACCTTAGTTTGCAAGGTTGGTGTGACTCGGATTGGGCTGCGTGTCCGCTTACCCGTCGCTCTCTCACGGGTTGGTTAGTTTTTCTTGGGCACTCTCCTATTTCTTGGCGGACGAAGAAACAACATACTGTGTCCCGCTCTTCCGCTGAAGCCGAGTACCGCTCTATGACATTCGTCCTGTGTGAGTTAAAGTGGTTAAAAGGCTTACTTTTGAGTTTGGGCGTCCATCATCCGAAGGCTATTTCTCTTTTTTGTGATAGTCAATCATCTCTCCATATTGTACAAAATCCTGTTTTCCATGAACGTATCAAGCATATTGAAGTTGACTGTCACTTCATCCGAGATGCCATCCGTGATGGTCTAATAGCACCTTCATATGTTCCTACTACTCTCCGATTGGCCGACATGTTTAATTACCAAAGCTCTTGGCCGGAAACAATTCGATGTGTTACTTGACAAGTTGGGCATTTGTAATTTACATGTTCCAACTTGAGGGGGTGTTAAGGAAATATTCTATCATTAAGGATTATCAAGTTATTATAGGAAAATAATTATTCCTAGTTATTCTTTCCTAGTTTACGTAAACTTCTCTTTGTATAAATATTTGCCTTGTGCTGAATAAAACTCCAAGCCTGAATTTCTGTTTGATAGAAATTAAAAGCAAAAGGTGCAGACTGAAGAGGATTGGAAACGTAAGAAAGAAATAAAACGAAAAGCAAAAAATTAAAGAAAACAAAGAGAAAACCGACTATGTTAATATAATTGTTACTTTTATGATTTTAGTTAAGCATTTAAATTAAAAAGAGTGGATTGAATCTTATTTTTATTTTTTAAGTAATTCTACTTATTACGTTGTTATTATAAAAACACAAGATAATAAATATATATTAATGTCCTAATATGTCTTTTTTGCCCTCTAAAAGTCAGTCGCAAATAGCAAACATTATTTATATACAAGAAGCTAACATTACCAGTTAATCAAAACATTTAATATAAACAACTATTGAAAAGCAACTAATATAACCAGCTAACATCCAACCGCAACAGCTGTTTGTCAAAGAAGGCTAATGGCCTTATGTTATTTACTAGCGTGGGCGCGCGCTATGCGCGACGGGTGGGGCCCAATAATGAATAAAAAGAGAGCATTGAAATGTAGCAAAAGAAATGTGAATACGGTTTTAGCAGCAGCAAAAAAAATGATGCAAGTTATTACAACTTGCAGCTGGGTGCACAAAGTTTCAGTTAGAGTGTTTGGGGGCAGCATGTTTAAACAGAACAAAACAGCAAACAGGGGATACAGCAGGGCATTTGGTAGGTCAGGCAGGGTTAGCAGGAGTGCCACGAGCAGCAGTGCGTATCTCATACGTATTAGTTTCACGCGGGAGTTCCTCTACGCCGCATGATGAAATTGTTAGCAGATATGCCCTACTCTGACCATATTTAAGGAAGAAAAGAGTGGAATGTTGGTCTATGCCAAAAGTCATTTGAATGTCGCGCAGAACGGGTTGTGCTCTAGTTTCAAAACAAGCATCATCCTTGCCGTAGAAGATCTGTAAGCGGTTCCCCACACTGGCACACGACCTCAGGAAACTTTCACACCATTGCTGCATTTGGGGAAAAAGATGTAGTATAACGACAATTGGAAAAGAAGAGTAATTTGGTACAAGAGCAATGTAATGGGCAGGCATTTGTAGGTGGCAGTGAACAAAAAAGGTAATACATGGAAAGGGAATTTGTGCAATGAAAGAAGGGAAAATGTATTGTTTGAGTTGTGTAGTAGGTGATGTCACCAGTTGATGTTTTCTGGGGTTGCTGCATTGGTTCATGCATCAGGTTTAAGCGTTCTCCTTAGGGAAAAAGTCAATAGAAAAGAAAAAACACATGTGAAAGTGCAGAATAAGGAAAGGACCATATGGACAAACCTCAGGAATTTTTTTGGGCACATACAGGTAAGAGGCAGAGCAAAATAACCGGCGGTATGACCAATCTTCAAAAGAGGACTCCACACAGACCAGGAAGTCATCTGCAACAGGAGAGGCCGACATATGAGCGTCTGTTAATGGTAAAGCCAACAAGGAAAGAAACCATGCTTATGATTCCCAGATTTAAAGAAGTAGGAAAAGTAGGTTAACTAACCAATGCCTTTCAAAATAAAGCAAAAAGAAAGATGAATGTACTTGGGGTATGCAAAGGATTTGAATGACCCACAGGAGTTCCAGGTTGGTTTAGAGAAAAGCCCTGAGTGTCAAAGATGAACACGTCAAACGTGAAATTCCCCACATGCCTGAGCAGGACATGGGAACCAAATTCAATGTTGTTTTCCATGAACATTTCAGCAAACCCCTCGGTGAACGAGCAATCATCAACCCTGACGTCCCATGAAGTGGTTCCGTACCGAAGCTGAGCAGAAGACTTGGTATGCTCAAACAAATGCCTGTGCATACAGGATGGCATTTTCTGGGCAAAGAGAGGAATAAACAATTAAAAGAATGATGAACAGCTGTAGTAACAGGCCAAAAAAAACAGATAAGAAACACTTAATGAGAAGTAGGAAGCGTACAACAACTTCAATGTCAGGTACGTCCAACGTAAACCAAACAACACTGAATTGCATCACATCAGGGAAATGGAAAGTGTCAGTCTTCTGGCACACTGGAATTTTTTATTTAAAAAAAAAAACTAAAACACCAAGGATAAACAACATAAGCCAGGTTAGGGCAGTCATTAAAAGGGATGGAAATGTCCATATAAAATCTAAAATAGTGTGCAGGATGTTAGTAAAAATGAAGCAAAACAAAAGAGATTCAACCTGTGATTAGAGGCATTGATGGACCCCGGCGAACATAATGGCTCAGTTTCTGCTCAATTTCGGATTGGCTCCTGAAGTTTGTTGACATGAAGCGGTAACACCCCGAGGCGCGCACAAATTGTTTCCAATCGTTACTTGTCTCACATGCACTATTTCCTGCACCTGTGTTGGTAACAATGGCAACCAGCAATTTTCTTCCGTGGATTGTATTCATGAAGTACGTAAGGGTTTCACCACCGGTAGGAATCCTCGCCCGTTCAACTGAACAAGTGCTAAAAAGATCCATAAAACCTATTAACATGAAACAAGGAAGCATAACCTATGAGAGGACAGGACGCAACAGGTTGGGAAAAGTGGATAAGTGCACGAAAGACGACAACAAGCAACAAAAAATAAGAAACCAACGCAACCCAGAACAGGATGTCACGAAGGAGCAGTGACCAGGTAGGGAAGCAATTGGCACGTACGAAAGCAGCAACAGAACCCAAAAGCACGAAAGTTTGCTCCATTAACAAGCAGGCGTGATTACAGGTGGGGGGGATCCAGAGCTTGAATGGCAGTGAAATAAGAGGGAGAAGTTACCTGAGCGGCGGGTAAGGAGGCTGGAGGATGGGTTGGGCTGGCACCGGCCGATGAGAAGCTGTTGCGGTTCACTGGGAAAGAGACTGAAGCGTTTGCGCAGGAGAAAGGTAAAGAGGCATATGGTGGTTGGTACGGACCCCTATACCATGCATTGGGCGGCACTCGTTACAGGTCAAGTAATAAAGGAAGAATCTGTTTAACACCTCGTCTATTGGAACAGGTCAAGCAATAAAGGAAAAGTCTGTTTAATATTTTGTTTTTTTCGATGACTATATATAAATTACACAATAAGATACGGAATATGTTATATGTATATTACCGATCTTTTAGAGAACCGAGAACAACAATGGCTTAACTCACTAGGGAAAAATTTATTATATTGGGTGAGCTAGTAAAATCAATGTATGGAATGGGGGGGGGAATGGGACCCGATCCCGAACCGCCGGTAGCCGGTTCCGGTTCTGGGCCAAACCGGGGCGGGCCTAAACGGACCATGTTTTTTTTGTTCTCCTATTTGACCCCCTACCCCTCCCACTCAACCCCAAACAACCTCAAATGGTCCAAAATACATAAACTAACCCAAAAACTTTAAAAGTTTAAAAAAAAAAAAAAAACGACCCGGACCGGTTCCGGGTCAGACCGCCCGGCCTGAGTCTACCCCTACTAGTGTAGGGAAGTTTTTAAAAAATGAAGCTAAAAAGACTACTTTGAAACGAGTTGGGACCGGGCATGGTCGGACCGGGCCGCATTTCACTCAACCACACGTATGGCCTTTACGTTCAAATACGTGGGAGTGTGGCAGGTGTAGTTGAATTATTAATTTTTATTTTTAAGGATTTCAAGGGTTCTTCCTAACGTTAGGAAAGAAGACGAAAATGAGTAAAAGGAAATAAACAAAAGGCTTTGAAAAAAAAATATGTGTTTTTCCAGAATAAGCTAAGGCAGTGAAACTACGGCCATTTCCACGATTATTTATATACAAAATGGTACTAAACCACACCTTGAGAGTACATGATTGTGAGTTCGTATATACATAACAACCATTATCTCCCCTAGATGAACAAAAGAGGAGCAAAACGCAAAAAAAACAGTGCACTCAATGCACCACTGCACATGTGCAGTGCTAGACGGCTACGTCACTATTTTGAGTCAAGTGTTTGAGCAAAAAATGGATGACCGCAATGAGCAAATAAGACAAGGAAAATCAGTGTGTCATCCTAACAAAAAAAAGAGTAGAGCGTGGATATCAGGCATCAGGAACTTTACGCTTCCTGAGTCGAGTGCTCGCAATTGGTTCGTCATCAGATTCTCTAGCGTCCAGGGGGCCTTTTGCAGGTGCAGAAGGGTATGTTTCGGTGATGGGGGACAGAGTGTTGAAGTGCAGCTTCCTTTTAGGATCAGAGGTAGTGGCTGCAGATGTTTCTGAGGGCGCACCATCTGCGGACATGGCAGATTCTAGGGGGGGTCCTCTTTCGCAACAAAGACAATACTGTATGGGTTTTTCTGAAGGCCATCCTCGTTGTTTTTTGACCGTTTTACGCCTGTAAGCAATGTTAGAGAACGCAGTTTGGCATCTAAAGCTTCCAAGTCCATGTCAGTTTCTGGGTTCATGTCTACGTACTCAAACAGGCGTAATATATCGCTTGTGAAGAGAGTTACGGGAATGCAGCTGTGCGTATCACCAAGAGAGGCATTGCAAATATACCTAAAGAAAGTAACACTGGGTTAGAGCTGAAAGAGATCACATTGGTTGGCGTCAGGTCGTTCAAAATTCATACCGCTTAACCATCGTTCCATGTTTCTGTCCACAAAACAAACACTCGAATGATATGCCAGCATCTCCATAAACCTTGCGATTACAGTAATCACAGCCCACGTAGAACCCATTTCCCGGATTGGCAGCTAAAGTGAACTTCCCACACACCCACACCACAGGAACCTATTGGGAAGAGGTAAAACAAAAAAAAAGAGATCTTCAAAAACTGAATACAACAGGGTTAGAATGGAAAAACGTAGTGAACTAACCGTGTTCAGTTGAGCCTCTACAGCTGAAACCGCTGTTCGCGGCTGTGAAATAGGTCGGGCAATGTCAACCAGAGCGTCGTTGTATTTCTTCTTCACGACAAGCTCAGTAATTTTCAATGTATTAGAGGCGACCCTGGAAAATTCAAAATTTTGGTCAGGCAGGTGAGGATTTGAAGTTACATGGCGGAAAGGCAGAAAGCAAAGTTACCATTTTTTCAGAACCAAGGCGCGTTCACCAGACGGGTTCAGTTCCATGTGGCTATCAAATCTTGTTGAAAGGGACATTCCTGCGAAAAGAAAACAGGTATGGAAAATTGTGGCAGTTTAAAAAGTTTACAAGTGCGTAGGACAGAGCTAACCTTGAAAGAGGTTAATAGCAGCCCTTTGGATGAGCACAAGAGGGAACTCCCCTTCGTTCAGTCGTTTTTCAATTTCTGCACCATGACGCGTTACAAATTCTTCCCACATAGTAAGCGGAATCGGTGTACAACTGCAGGTAAAAACAAATCATATGAGCGTACAATTGCAGGTAAAAACCAAAGCATATGAACCTAATTTACACATAAGAAGCAGAGGGGCAAGGATGATAAATAGCGTCTGCACGTACTCTTCATCAACCAGCACAACGTCCCACGCAACTTTCTGCTCGTCGCTAGTGACTATGAAGGCACGTGGTAGTTTTGAGACAATTGCAGCTAGGACACCTGTAAGAAGGTCAAGATAAGTTAACTGTAAGAAGTATAGCAGGTGGGAAAACTCCTTGACGACAATTGGGACTCACAGATTTTTTCATCATGAAGGTAGCAAGTGTAAAACTCCCAGAATGGTCTAGTGGCTGATTCAGCCAGCTGACGATGATCAACTCCTTCAGTTGGGGCCACATCCTGGATCAATGTCCTCCGATTGAAAGACCAAACATATGCATAAGTTTTATCGACGCAGTGACGAAGGTCAGTCAGCGGTTTCACATATGCGTTAGAGATGAGATATGTTGAGTATAATGTCAGACGTTGATCAAGCCCGGCGATGTCGCTCTGAAAAGCAGTGGCCTGAACCTTTGTCCCCTAAACAAAAACAAATAATGCAAGTGGTAAGAAATGGATATGCACGAAGAAGAAACAATATATTTCACAAATGAATAAAGGTCGACGCACAGCGGAGTCCATCAGGATTATGGGCATAAACTTGATGGGGGAATTTTTAGCTGAACGAACATTCTGCTTTTCAATCACCGTAAGGCGACAGGTCCACCGTTGTGTTTCTGGCTTCACATTGGCAATTAAGATCTCAGCTGTCATAATGGTACTCGTCTGTGAATGGTAAGGACAATGAAGCACATAACTGTATTAGCTAGATGAAAAATAGGAAGTATAAAAAGGGGAAGACACACAAATTGTAGCAAGTAACCTCTAATTAATGTAAGGCAATATTTCATCATATACAACATTGAATGTACTATTCATGACAGCTGGTGTGTGTTCATCTGGACACAACACAATCTTAATGGATGCTGAATTTCTGGCTCGTGACATTGCGACGTACAATTGACCATGTGAAAAGACGGGTTCTTTCAAGTATATACCGACAAAGTCTAGAGTTTGCCCCTGGGACTTGTTTATTGTCATGGCGAAGCAAAGTTTAATGGGAAATTGTGTGCGTTTAAAAGGCATTGCACAATGTTCATCCTTTGTCACTTCAAGAGGAATTTTAGGGATAAACACATGCTTTCCTTTGTGATCACTGGAGGCAATGAAGCAGCTTAAGATATGATCTCCAAAAGAGTCACAAATTAAGCGGGTACCGTTGCACAGACCCTCACAAGGGTTGAGATTGCGTAATAACATGACAGGACAGTTATGTTTAAGGTAAGTTTATGAGGTGGTAAACCAGCAGGGGACAAGGTGTGTAGGTAATCTTCACATTGCATGTATTTGGGGTCAATTGCAGTGTCATAGCTAAGATATGTGTGTTCTTGACCAGGGAATTTTCCCATCAAGGATGAATTTATGAAGTCGACAAAGTCATTTTTAGTTGTGAGTAAAGCACGACCCATTAAGGCGTAAGGATCTGTCTTGAATAGCTGCAAGTCTGGGTACACTGCAGCGAAAAGTAGATCCAGCGAAGCAGTTTCATTGATCCAAGGTATGAGAAAGGTCGAGGGGATCCTGATTTGTCCAGACGTGCCCGTTGGTTCAGTTCCATTGCCAATACGCATCAAGTAGTCACAGAAGGAAGGGTCTCCATGTGCCCGCATGTTTGTTATTAAGCGGAAATGGCGGATGTGGGGCCATATTACGAATGATTTAACCAGACATGCATCAATGAAGTCTTTTTTTTGTTCCAGAACGAACTACTGGCAGAGTCTGCCTGAAATCCCCACCAAAAACTATAATCTTTCCTCCGAAAAGAGAGTCAATATTAAGGATGTCTCTTAATGTTGTATCAAGGCTTTCAACAATCTTGCGGTTCGCCATGGACACCTCGTCCCATAAAAGCAGTCAGGATTCTCTAAGGAGGCTGGCCTCTGAAGACCGTTTGCCGATGTTACATGTATAGCGCGATTCACCGTCAAGTGGGAGTTTAAACCGTGAATGTGCGGTGCGGCCACCATGTAGAATGGACGCGGCAATGCCAGAACTTGCAGTCGCAAGAGCTATCCAGTTGTTTGTTCTAGTTGCAGCCAACAAACACTTGTACAAAAAACTTTTACCTGTCTCGGCAGGGCCATCAACGAAGAAAACAGAACTACAACAGGTATGTACAGCCTCCATGATAGCGTCAAATGCGGTTTTTTGTTGCGGATTCAAGAAAGATATGTTGGCCAGATCTGCATCGCTTACTAATATTCTACGCTCAGCGGCTATTTCACGGCTAGTCTCTTCATGTACAGGTACTGTAAATTCAGTGTCTACCAATTTAAAGGAATCAATATCCTTTCCCATTGAAGTAAACAAGTCAGACAGCAATGAAAGCACGCAGTGTTCTGCCCCTGTGACAGGCTGAAATCTGGCAATGTCTTCACACAAATGAGATTTGTAGTCGTCCCAAAGGGTACGCGGATCTGGAACAACAGAGAAACAAAGGTGTGTGGCAAACAGTCTGCGCAGGCTGGAGGGCAGCTGGAATAACACTGCTTCGTCCAGTGACGCCCGTATAACGAAATCACATGACAAAAGACCGCGCTGTTCAGCTGCACCTCTGAATGTCGCGTACACTATGCCATTTACACTTTTAAGGTCGGTAAAGGACTGTGGCGCCCGAACATTTGCAAGTAAAAGCCGCAGATAATAGCGATCCCCCTCAAAAGGGTTGACGGAAACCAGCCTGCCAAGAACTTCTTTTCTTTTTCGCTGAGTCCATTCTTTTTTGTGTGCGGTCCACACAAAGTAATGAGGAAATTCAACATACAAGAGGTCAAGTGACCTTGCAGTAGGATTGGAAGAGTTCATGAAAAAAACTGAGTAAGCATAGTTCTGGTAGAGTCTGCAGCATCAGTGGCGCATGTGATCCGCTGGTTCCAAGTGAACTTGCAACGACAATACAGCAGGTTTCATTTCAGAGAGAGGAAACCCGAATATACGCCACGCTGCTTCAGGTGGAGAAACCCAACGTGCCTTTTGGTAATCTGATATTTCATCAATGACTGCGTTGTTCCCCACACCCGAAAGCGCCATACTGACTCTATCATGGCCTTTATACACATATTTGTATATGTACTTGACTGACTTCACACTTGCGCATGCCTCTACGTTGATGTGGCAATCGTACTTATGGAGGAGCTGTGCATTATAAGGGACGACCCACCTGTTGTCCAATGAATGGTTTCTAACACTCACAGTCACACCAGAAGATCGTCGCCTATAAGTGGGGAAAGAAGCGTCGTCAAAGGTTGTCGTTAGTGCGTATTCACGTGGGTATTTGCTTCTGCATGTAGGAGTCGGTGCCCCGGGAGAAAGGACCATGCAGGGGCATTTCGGGTTCATGTGACCACAGGGACCATGGATCATATGTTTCTTAACAAGTCGGTACAAATCAGGTTCATCGGTGGGATCAGGGAGTTCGGCCGTTATGAATTGATCACAGCGCGCAGAGGTGACAATTTTGCACGACTGCGACAAGATCAGAAGGAAATGGACGTGGGGAAGGCCTCTTTTCTGAAATTCAATGACGTACGTATACGCAACAACTGAACCAAACAAACCCCCTTTTATTATGTCTTTTTTGAAGTCTTCGAGGCGGGCACGAAAGATGCGGGCAACAAGTTCTGGCCGATTTTGAACCTCATCCTCATAGGTGATTCGCTCCTTAATTTCAGGCCAATTTGGATTGCATGTTACTGTAATGAAAAGGTCAGGTTTTCCAAAATTCTGAACAAGAGCCATCGCGTCCATATAGCGCCCGCGCATGTCGCGTGGGCCACCTATGAATGACCCGGGCAAGATAATCCGCCGGCCAACATCGTTGGTGTTTTGCACGCCTGCTTCAATACTATCAACCAGCCCTTGGTAGGTGTCTGACCGGCAATCACGCTGTTTGCTGCGGTAATAGTCTAGACGTTGAGTCTCTATTTTTATGTACAGGTCAACTATATACTGCTGGAATAAACGGCCTGCATGTAAGATAAAAGAGGTATTCTGATGGCGCATCTGGAGCTTATAAGCATAATATTGTCTACATGAAATAGATGGTCTCTTTGTGCCCTCATTCCGCATATTTTCCTCACTTGCAAGTAAATCAGAAGCTGTTTCAAATCGGTTGCACTGCACAGATAGTGAAGGCGTGGGGTGGAGAGTTGGGACGGGCCGATTGGCAGCACTTTTTGGAATTCCTTCATGCCAACCTACTTCGCCAAGGGGGAACAACAAAGGATACTGCAACGGGTCGTAACAACCATAATAATAATGAATGTTTTGTGACCTGCCACCGTGCGAGTACACACGGATGTTCCTGTTGGACGCTAGACCTTCGTAGTCATCCTCAACCCAGACAGCAGCGTCCTGGGATGATGTTGGTCGATTATAAATACGCTGGTCGAGGGCAGGGTTGCCGTTCAGTACAATGGAAAATTCATCAGAACGATCAATATCAGCTAAGCTTTTGAAAAACTGTGCGTACGGGTTTGACGATAAGACACCCATCAAAACTGTAACGATATCTTTGTCCAGATGACCTGTACTTTCTAACCTGGTATCTGTAGCACATTCAGTGTCATAAAAGTAAAGCTGTAAATTACGAGGCGGGCACCCGTCAAGAAGCAAGTCGTTAATGAAATGGTATATCTGCTCTTGAACCCTGAAGGTATATATCCCCTTGTTGCGCTGACACAACTGTTTGTCGTAGTTGTGAATCCCTATTGATGTAAAGGCGAAAGTGTTGTTGTACGTCCGCACGCATGTTTGAAAGTGCTTAGATAAAGGGTCACAGGATGTGAATAACCGTTGCAATTCAGGGGGCATTTCAGTTGAACTCAGTACGACCTCACTTCGGCTGCAACAGCTGGTAGGGGGTTCATATTGGATTCTTTCAGCACCACAAAGCGAACAGTCGGGCACCGGTTTCAGCCTGTAACTGTCATGGACAGGGGTAGGCGCAGAAACGGTCTCAGCAACGGGCTCAATATGGTCACCGTCAACTGCATACCCTCCCGAAGTTGGGGAAACACACCAAGCATATAGCGAGGAGCACATGTCAGCAAAGAGCATGGTATGCAGGCAAACAAACATGGTGCACAATTCAGCAAGGAAAATGACCACCATTAAGGGTCACATGAAGTCATAGGGAGCAGCGCGTGACAAGAAGGAAATTATGAATAGAGGTTTACATTGCATGGGATGGATGCATGAAAAGAAAGGGCAACAAAGGTAGGAAATCAGGACAGGTTATGCACAATAGGGATTAAGTTTGGTTATCTATCTTAATATAAAAGCAAAAGATTTTTGATGAATAGGGTTCCCTCCAAGAAATGTCAACATCAATACTTTATTATTTTAATTAGTCAAAATAAATACAAATGAATTATCATGTAAATATAATAGCTCGGGCAACAGATGATGTTTAGTGATTAGGCAATTCTTATTGGTGCAAAAAGGAGGTGTGCAGAGCCCTAAAAGTTTGATGCATTCTTATTGGTTCAAAAGAGAGGCCGGCACTGTTGATGCACTATTTACATTGCTTTATTTCTATTGGTAGATATGGGTGGTGAGCACAGTGAATGAGATTTGATGTATCTCATTTCCAGCCCTTAGCATAGTTGCATTCAGCTATAAAACAAACACACCGGCATGACAATTCTCACATCCATCGGCACATCAAGCTGAAATAGCAAAAACAAATATTTCTTTCAATATGGTTGGTATGTGGTCTATGATTCGTGGTTATTGTTAAAAAGGTAACATAAAGGTTAGCAGCTTACTGAAGCTTAAGAAATACGGAGTATGGAGTAATAAATAAGCTACTGATTTCAATACCTCAAATGGTGTGGTTGGTATGGTGGGCTTCACCAGTTGTCCATTCCTGAATCTTCACATCTTTCCAGTACTCTGTAAGGATGCCAAGTGAAAGTGCATCGTTTAAGTTGATATGAGTTTCGAGTCTGTAGAGTGTGTGGAGTGCGGAGTCTGTGTGTTGTGTTGTAGAGGTTTAAGAGTAGAGAAAGAGATGGGTGGTGAGTTGGGTTTGGGGTGGATTGCGTTCAAAATAATACGGAGTACATGAGAGTATGAGACAGTAAAGTCTCCCAACCGTCCCAAACATTCAGGTGTAGTAAGAAAAAAGTTAGAATAGAAAAAAAAAATTCTCTTCCTGAATATAGTAAAACAGCTTCAAAATCTGTTGCAACACAATTATTGATTATTAGGAGGTTTATTGAATGTAGAAACAGTCTTTATTCTTTAAAGATTTCAAGTAAAATATTTTGTTATGTTGGGTGATACAAATTCCAACAACCAGAATTACCCAAAGGGGTGAATACTAAAGAGATATATCTATATTCCATTTGAAATTGTAAATAAGAATAAAGGATACGAAAGTTTTTCTTTCCTGCCTGGATTTGTGGTTCGAAAATAGGAATACAATTCAATGAAGTGTTTTATTGCGGTTCATCATTAAGTTTCATATTTCACATGCCAAATTAAAGTTCAAAGAAGTGCCACATTTGTTTAGCCATATTGAAGTGTCATATTTCAAAATCAAAGTAAAGTTCTGAGTTATGCCATACTTTATTTAGCATCAAGTCATATTTCACAAATTAAGAAGCACAGTAGAAGAAGTGTGAGGGGATTATATATGATAAGAAAGTGAGACCAACATACCTACAAACAGGGAAGACCTCTAATTCGTAGCTCTTAATTCACAGTGTGTATTGACTTCTTGATCTTCCTCCGCCGGAACAGTGGAACGTGTATTGACTTCTTGAACTTCCTCCGCCGGAATAGTGGAACGACCTTCTTCTTCTTCTTCTTCTTCTTCTTCTTCCTCAGGGTGGTTTTCCTTTGGATTGCATACTCTTTCAAATCATCCTACAAGCCCGATAAATATGGTGGTGCACTCTCCGAGACCACGGAGGCGAAGGGATCTGCAGGACTTTCAGAGACGATGGAGGATATGCGACGTCGTCCGATTCCGATTCCGATTCGTACTTGGATGCAATCTGTTAAGAGAGAATAGTTAGATCTGGAGTTGGAAGAGATAAGGGAGGGTAGGTCGTTTGAGTTGAAGGTTGAGGTTAAAGTGGGGGTGAGAATGAAAATAAGTGGCATTCTAGAATCTTTCTTAAACTAATTTAATCGGTTTGAATATGAGAAAATCATATTGGACTGTACTATCGTATGTTACTCCGTATATTTTATTAAAAAAATAAAGAAAAAAAATAGAAAATTACAAAAATATACTCCGTAATATCTACTCCCTCTGTCCCATTTATTTTGTCCCGTTTTACCTTTTCGGGAATTCCCACTTATATTGTCCCATATCATATTTGACAAAGTTTGTGTGGCTCTAAATCATTCTTACTTTATTCTTACTTTATCGATTAATATCAACCACACAAACCCACTTTTCTTAATAACCGTGTCACCCTCTTCCGGGACAATATAAATGGGACGGAGGGAGTACCATTTTAGAAGATAAAATTATGTCTACTCGCATTTTTCAAAAAACGTACCCCACTACGTACCCACCCCTGCCCCTACCTCCCCCCTACTCGGGGTGTTTGACAATTGGTTGTTGGTTATTGGCTGATTGTTTTAGATGATTGATGATAGCGGATTCTGTTAGCTGTTTTAATTAGCTGATAGTATTAGCAGTTTGTAAATCGGTGTTTGGTTAAATGGTCGTTTATATTCACCTGAAAACTTATTAAATGACTTTTGGACATCAATTAATTTTATTATTAATGATATTAGTAAACTACATAAATCCTTTTTATGATTAAAATGTTAAATGTATTAGAAATAATTACATACTTCATATTTATTACTAAAATCAAGTCCGTTTACAAAAATGTGATTGACTAGAGTAGTAATGAAATTATAGTAACTTATGTTCAACTTTTAAACTAAGTTACTATAACACCACATTTTAGTAACTAATAGTCATATTCATGTAAATAAGATTTATTTTAGTAATATTTTTGTGCGGCAAACCTATGAATAAGAGTTGAATCGGCAGGCTGATTTGGGGTGAGAGTTGATGGAGTAGATAAGAGAGATAAAGTGATGAGGGGTAAACAATGATCAGATGTCTATTGAATTTTCTAGACCCCATTAGCGTGTAAATTGGAGAAAATTTGGAGTAAAAGTTCGTATATAAGTCCTTATTATGCGGTGCTTTATGAGACCTTTATATCCAATCAATTTTTGTTTTTATTGTCCTAACTAAAGTGCATATGTAATTGTACAAAGTCATACTCTTAGGTAGTGTTTGCAATGGTTTAAAAAAACACTTATCAGCTTTTAGCTTAAATAAACATTTATTTACCAAACACTACCAATTTTTACTTTTTTCTCGACTTGCGTGTGAAAAATGTTTTTCCCTTTTCTATTACACAAAAAGCACTTATTTTACCAAATGCTACCAACTTTTACTTTTCAAAATCACTTTTTTTCAAACACTATCAACTTTTACTACTTATCACTTTTTTCAAATCACTCCAAAAGTGCTTTTTTTAAGCAGAAGCAGTTGCAAACACTCTCTTAAGCTTTTAAATGTGTTCGAATTACTTTTTAGATTAAATTGGAAATAATAATACGTATATTTATAAAAGGTAGTACATATAAACTGATGAATCAATCGAAATCAAAGATTATGTGCCCGTTTGGTAGCAAGGATTTTTGGCTTTTCGGGTTTATAAGCTAATTTTTCACTAAACACGCCACTTTTGATTTTACGGATTGAATTGTGTAATAATAAGAAAAAATAAGGTTGGAGTTCATTGTCTGGCTGTATTGGCTGAAGTTACTGTAGATGGTCATTTTAGTTATTTTTCATATAAATTTTTCTTTATTTTATTAATAAAATGTATTTTAAATAATAGTTTACACAAATCGGTAGAATCAGCTAGGAATGAGATTGGGTCGGGTTGGGTCGGGTTTTGACTAGAACCGTAAAAAACCCGAAAAGCATCAGGTTCTACATTTTGGGCCCAACCGGAGGACCAATACTTTCGGGTTGGTCCAGGTTTTAAGAGCCTCGGGTTCGGGGTGGGTTCGGGGTGGGTTGGGTTGAACCCGGAAAAAAATCAAACTGAGATATCCAAAACCAATTGAAATACAATCACAACAAAAATTGAAAATATCTAAACATTTAACAAAAAAATATACATAGTATCGAAAGCAATATATATTTTGAATCTAAAAATTAGAAAATGTTGGAGAAGAACAATTGATTTCCAAAGTCAAGCTTCTTTAATCAACCAATGATAAAGTTAAATCCTCCATATTGATACTTATTTCATTTTTTAATAGTTAAAATTTACATTTTAAAAAACTACATTAAAATCTCTTCAAAGTTGCAAACTCCAAATTAAATATAATTAAAAATGGACAAACCAATTTGAGTAATACATTTCATTTTACATCCAATTGATTATTGTGTATGTTTTTTTTTTCTAATTTGAGTAAAACTTTGCCCTTTACATTTCATCATCCGAGCATCGCACTGGATTTGTACTTATTTTTGAATTAAGAACTACTATAGATTCTACCTATTGCGCTTAAATGATAGCATTACTTTTTATATACGGACTCAACTAACATTTTCTCACAAATTCATATTTGAGTATTGTTTGATAATGCCATAACACACTTTCACATATTTGCACACCCCCTGATTTGCCAATTTTCCCGGGCAATTCATATAAAAAATGCAATTCGTATAAATGCATTGTCACCATATTGCTCGAGATGTTTATACTTACACTTATTTCAGTCTCAGATCAAACCAAACTTAAACAAACCAGATCAAACAATACTTGGATATTATAAATAGTAGAAGCACCTATTTGAACATTTTCCCACAAATTTAGATTCAAGTATAATTCAAGAATGACATAACACACTTTCACATATTTTACTCTCTTATTTTACCTATTTAGAGAGACAATTCGTCTAAAAATGCAATTTGTGTAAATCTATAGTTACCTTATTACTTAGTCATTATAAATAATTTACCTTCAATTAATTTATACAAACCTTTGAAAATGAAAAAAAGGCAAATCATTTGCACATCGCAAGGTGAATTACTAGCAAAACGTTTTACTAAAAGAAATGATTTTGACATAAGTTAGTGCGATCTAAAATGTGTTGATTCCTAAGCATTCCTATTAACAACTTCAAATGTTAACCGTGCGATGCACGATCAGTCGATGAGATACAGATGTACTATTTTTGTAGATACATTTCTGCGTGCGAGGCTGTTTGGCGCATATTTGGGTTTGAAATTCAATATAAGACCCCGGCAGTTAAACATTTGAGATTCCATTTGCTGGAAGAACAAAGTGTTGTCTTCCGCGATGATCAACCTCTAGATCCAGCGGTTGGGGCATGCCCAGTTAAGGACAATTTTTTCACAACATGGATGGAGGCCAATAAGACGTACCCGGAAGTAATGCTTTAGTATTGTGAGCACATCGATTTCAATGCATATTTACAATGTTATTGTTTCAACGTATTTGTTGGATGTTTTTTATCTTTTAAGCAATGCTTAGTAATCTCATTTTGACCATAATATTATAAGTGTGTTCTGTTTAATACTTTGATGTATATCAGTATTACATAAAGATATATCATCAATTGATAGTGTGATTTGAATTAATAAGTAGACATAAATTTGAAAGAAAATTTTTCAAACCGTGCATCGCACGGGTGAGTATACTAGTTGTGTCAAAAAGGTAAAAGAAAAAATGTTAGAAATTCCAACAAACGACGCACTGAAGGAAATTTCATGGAAAACCACCAAGATTGTGTAAGTCACACACCTGAAAGGCTAGGTTCACAGCAGGCAGTAGGGACTGGAGGCATTGGTTTGACGCTGCTATGGGATGCATTCAAGGCATTCCTGGATAAGCGACGGCGTTTATTCCGCCGCAATCGCTGTTCATCCAAAGGAACGATGCTGCCACGGCCACCGCGGGTGGTCATTGCTAAATGTGCCGCTTAACAGTTAATAAAACAAACAAACCTTGAAAAATCACTGCCACGATTAAGACTCGGAATATCCATTGTAACAACCACTACACAAATTCGCATACTGACACAGAAAGACGCTATGCACATTTAATAAAACAAGAACACGATGGCCAGCATGAACAAATCCAAGGCCCAAATCAAAACTGAACCCTACTCTGTATTTGTTGTTAAAAACTACCACAAACCAGGATAATCATACAAACACAAAGCAACTGGAGGATATTGTAAGTTCAAAACGTTGAACAAGCAGGCTAAACCAATTACAAGAAAGATAAAGCAGGTTGGTGTGAGTGCAAAGTAGACTTTCCAAACACTTGTGAACAAATAAACAATGCATCATTATGGGGAACAACAACATGCCACCATAATATGAACATACGATCCTCCACCCACACAGAAAGGGGAAGGGACGGGGGACAATAATCAAACATGGAGGAAAAATTTCAAGTAACAGCACACCAAATAACGGAAACCACCATGACATCTCACCCTTCCACAACCACAACAGGGAAAACACCACAACAAGAGGAAGGCAAACCAAACAAAAATGAATATAAAACTCCCCAGGCCCTAACAAGGGCCGGCAACCTCAAACAAAGCAGTACAGCCTAGTGGATTTTTGAGGTAAAAAAAAACAATAAGGCAGGCAAAACACAAACAGCAGAAAGTAGGCAAAAAACAAAACCACAACACAGGGGCAAGCCCAGAACGGAAAAAGTGGGCCAGCATGAGAAGACAACATGATGAGGATCAAAGACTAACCAACAACAAACCAACAACGAAGGAACACCCTACCAAACAAAGATTTTAAGGAACACACAACTCTCTAACCCTGACAGCACCAAGAAACACACACAACTGAGCAAAAAAAAAAGAGAAGCAGGGAAGGAGAAGACAAGCAGGGAAGCAGAAGAGAAGCAGGGAAGGCGACTCACAGGCGGGCAGAGCGGGAGCGAAAAACTCAGCAATACGAAGATTATTACGTAGGGCTGGCCAAACGTGCAAAACAGATATTATACATAGGAGTACCTCAGCCGCAGAATGGAACAGTAGCAAACAGTAACCGCCAATCTATGACCGCAAAAGATGCTGAGCGCGAGCGTCCACCAACGGCCACAAACCGTTAGTTTCATTGCAGTGTGAGAGGGAGTTCCGTCCGCACTGTTTCAACGGAAATAGGACCATGTAACTTCCTTAGGCATTTTATATATAGTAAGATATCAAGATGGATATTTTGCAATTTTAGTCTATAGGAGGCTACTAAAAATCAGAAGCTAATAATTAATGAAATAGAGTCAAAAGAAGTGAAACAACCTCAAAGGCTAGAAACACTGCCCAAATGTGGGTGTGCTGGAGGCAAAAAAGTTACTCCCATAATCAGGGACGGATCCAGGATTTCGAGTCAAAGGGGGCAAAAAAGTTTTCGTTTGTGTAGGAGGTGAAATTTTTTCGCTAGTGTAGCATGGCAAGTTTTTTTCCGCTAATGCAACGGGGCAAAATTTTTCGCTAGTGCAACAGGACGAATTTTTTTCACTATTGTAGAGCTCCACGGTAAATTTTTATTCAAAAGAATTCATTAGTACGTGCACTATGACGTTTAAATCTATTACATTCTAAGTTTAGACAATGGAAAAATAACTTTAAATTTTGTAACCGTAAATGCTCTTGAAAAAATTATGGATACATTAAAGCATAATAAATTGCAAATCAAAGGAAATTTATTTGAAAATAAAAATGATATATAACATTTTCTCAATTTATTTGAAGGTAAAAAATTTAAAAGGTACACGTCAATCAACGCATTTTAAATACCTTATGTCTTATCTAACCACATGAATCTTATCTGAATAAAGAATTGGTTTTTGAATTGTAGTTTTTGTCTACCAAGGAGGTCGGGTGTTCATGGGTCATGAGAAGTTTTCTTAAAATTACAATAGTATGAATGCGATTATTATTTTTAGAATAATATTATACGTAGTATTGTTAATTCATATATATGGTGCATATTATATTTGTATTAATACTAAAATACGTTAAAGTTTATTATTTATGCAATAATTTGCTTTTAGAAAGTAAGAACTAAATGAATTGTATAATTTAATGTCAACAAACAAACATTTATATTTTGTATACACTTCACATGATCTAAAAGCTGTTTAACTAGTGTGTCTGGTATTTAATATTGTTTGATCTCTTACAAAATTTAGTACTAATTATATAATAAATGTAATTAAATACTACAAAGCTAGGAATTTTTATATAATAGGCATCCTAAGTCTTAAACTATCTAAATTATTTTAGATTTTACTTCTTTTAAATCCTCAATTAAGGATTACACTATGTAAGACTATATATTAACGTTGGAAACTAAAAGTTAAGGGGGGGGGGGAGCGAAAACATATACATCTAATAAAAGTATGAAAATACTACATATATAGTAGAAAAATTTGAAAGTCCAAGGGGGGCGGTCGCCCCCCCCCCCCCAAATTCGTCCATGCCCATAATTCATATTTGTCGCATAATATTATTCTAAAACAGATAAAATTAGATGCAAGAGGGAAAGAAGTGGTAAATTTCGAAGTGACTAAACATATCCTTCATTGGTGTCTATATATAGAAGGAAAAAAATCTGACTTTTTGGTATAATTGTTTTTTGTAAAATAAGATAATTTAATGCATAAAATACTGTGTTGCACGGAAACGCGGAAATCATGAGGAAACATGAATCAGGAAACGTCAACTTTTGCTCAAAAAACGCTTATTTGGAGAGTTTCCAAAGAGTTTCCGAAATGGGAAACGTACTCTTTCCCGAGAGTTTCCGTGCTACATAGATAAAATATTAAATTAAAGAGTTGGTGCGGTTTGTGGCTAGAAATTTGGGAGGAGAATTCATCTCCTCTTGCATTTGCTCCACCCGTACGTAGGATGTTTTCTTTTGGACTGAAATTTGCTAGTCTGGTCTGGTAAACGTCTGGTCTCTGTGTATTCTATAATTACGAAAGTCAAGTCTGGTCCGGTCTGATCTGGTCTGATCTAGGACTGAAAACAGTTCAAAAGAAAACGCTCATACTCCCTTTCAAGGACAAAAGGAGCCACTTGACTAGATTAAAAACAAAAGTGTCAGATTTCATTTTTGAGCTAGCAACTTGATCGGTCAAATGTTGAGCTTCTATCGTGGGGGTTAACCCCCATCATTTTTTATTTTTGATCCAACTTAACTCACCATAGTGGGTGCTCTAATGAACTATTGAACGAAGAAGATTTGCATATATGCCTTTAGAGAATTAGAAATCAGAAAACCTGAAACCCCTTGTTAGGTTGTTGGCATAAAAAAATTGAGAAGAATTTGTATAAACCTGAAGCCAATTGTTTAAATTTTAAATCGCTGGAGTTAATCATCATAATTTTTTAGATGAATTTGTATTGCTAAAAATGATCTCAAATCTTGAATTTGAGATGAATTTGTACAATTATTTTTAAAACCTAATCTTCTATCATAATGCTTCCAAATCGAAACATTCGCCAAAATAACTAAAAAATGATCGTGATACCAAATAATCCTTGAAAACAGTCTTTGAATTTCATGGTGGTACTTTTCAAAATTAAAATACTCGTAGTAAGTATTACTCCATACTACGTAGTAACTATGGTTTATTATAAAAATATAAAGTAAGGGTTAATGCAGTAAAATAAAAAATTGACAATTCACAAAGACTACTCCCTTTAGCACCTCCTCGTGCACCACACAACTGAGTATCGGAAATACAAAGATGCTCTAAGAATTGTGCAGTTTTTTCAAGTTCAACTAATAACAAGGACACAGTAACGAAATAGGAAGTACATTTATTAAGGAAATAAATCAAACAAAACAAATCTAAAAAAACTAATCAAAATTGACGAGATGGGTTTAATTTGGCTGGAAGTGATCAGAAAATGTCTAGAATTTCGAGTATGAAATTGTTGCAGAGTGGACAATTCCCCTTCTCCGCCCAAAGCTCCCTCGAGCAGAGCCTGCAGAACGTGTGACCGCACGGCTCGAACGGCTCGCCCTTGTGCCTCACCATACACACACAGCAATTGTGGAATTCCCCGCCGCCGTAGTCCTCGCAACCTCCGCCTTCCTCCTCCTCCTCTTCCTCATCCATCATGTATCCGCCTTCCGATTCCGCCAGCAACGCCATCAGCGACATCCTCACCGGCTGCTCTCCTCCTCCGCCCTCCTCGTTTTCTCCGTCTTCTCCCTCGCCTCCATCAATTTCATCATCTCCGCCTTCGGCCGGTCTCCTTATTGACATCGAGCTTTGTAATTTGAAGCTCCTATCTGTCGGGCCGCCCGCGCGGCTCGGATTCCTACTCAACATTCTGCTCGACGGCGCGGATCTCAGATCTCTCCGCGAGGCGGACATAGAGAGCTCCGGTTTGTATTCCTCGGCGGGGTATTCAGCGTCGGGGCCGTGGTTCGTGGAAGGAAACCGGGAGGAAAGCCTCCGAGCCATCATCGCCCTGTTGTTCGTCGGATTGATCGGGACGTCGGAGGCAGGGATCGGGACGGTGGAAGTCCAGGCGGCGCCGGCACGCTTCAGCCGGAGCTTTTCCTTGAAATGCTTCCATGTTTTCCGGTTTTCCTTGCTGCCGTTCGGATCGTCCTTTATGACATCCAGAAGGGTCCGCGTCTGGTGGGGAGTCACCGCCGACATCTCTCCGCCGCCCAATACGGCCAATAACGTTAGACCGGATAGATTTTCTCGGTGGCTGTGCGACTCTGCTTTTTCATCTAATATCAACGGTCTACTCCTCCCAACAACACCGTGATGCATTCACGCTTACTGTGATTCGAAGCAATTATGCCCAAAAAATTCTATTCCATTTCTTGCCGTTTTTTTTTGCCTTTGGTTGGTTGGAAGAAATGGAGGTTGAAGGGGATTTGAGTGTTGTGGTAGACAACAATAATACGAACACCACACAATCTGTAACAATCCCAACGGCACACCATAACCATTAAACGATCAACGCAAACACTAATGTATTGGAATTTGTAAAAATGCAAAGAGAAATAGAGAATTAGAGAACCATAAATCATAAGATTACTACTACGTAGAAAATTAAAATGCCGAGTTGATATATTTTGCACTGTTTATTAAAATGATTATGAATTATGACAGTAAAATATAAATCTAACTTAGACGCGTTTGATAATATCAAAATCGTTATATTGGCCGATTCTGCTGAAATTCATGAAGTTATGACTGAAGTGGCTGAATTGACTGATTTTGCTAATTTATGAAGAATTAAATTTAAATATAAAATAATGAATAGATTATATGAAAAACAACTATGATGATCCTTTATAATAATTTCAGCCAAAACAGTCACAATAATACTTTAAAGTTACGTGTTTGACGAAAAACTTTGCTGATAAGCCAGATAACCTGAAAAACAGGGTCACCAAACGAGCTATTAGTAAGCGTAGAACTCAAAGGAATTAGATTATCCATGACAAATGGGAAAAGTTTTTTTTGAAAGGAAAAACATCAAACTACGAAGTATATTAATTTAATGGGAAAACTATCAAATAAGCCCTCTTACTTTTCAAAAAAATCAATTAGACACCCCAACTAAAATAAGACTCAATCAAACCCTTGAACTAATTTAAAAATGGCAAATCCTCTTTTTAGCAGGTATTTTCAAAACTTCCGGTCAAAATTCCATGCTTGGCTGATATGGCATTTTTCATTCCATTTCATTTCTTTTCTTTTCTTTTTATTTCTTTTCTTTTCTTCTTCCCTGCGCTCAACTCTGTTCATCTTCCCTGCCCTCAACCACCTGCAACTTTTCTCTTTTCTTTCTTTCCCCATTTGCTTCTTTCCCTAGTTCTCAGCTCGTAGATTCCTGGCCTCACTTTACCATCCTCAATCCTCACCTTCCTCCACCTACCCCTCTTCTCCGTCGCAGACCAAGGTCTTCAATTCGGCGAAATTGAAGCTGCGGATCTGGAAATGGTTTGGAGGTCTCGTGGAGTACTGTACGGCCGTACCTTCGTCGAGTTGTGTTCCTGACCCAGAAGCTTCAATGGAGAACTTTCCCCAACTTCCACCCCAAAGACTCGTCGAAGTTTGATGACCAGCCTGCGAGAAGGAGGTGTCCGGCGTGATATGTGTACTCGAGCAGTTCCGTCGACCATGGTTTCTCTTGGGCTCTGAGCAGTGGAACACCGACCGACAAACATTGGGTGAGAAATGATGGAAGAAGGGTGAAGACTGTGAACTGCTGTAAATTGCAGGAACGACTTGGTGGAAGCTGAGTAAGGAAGGACAATGTGTGGGGTCAAGGAAAAAAGAAAATAAAAGGTAAGAAAAAATGGATAAAGCCACGTGGATGGCAAATGTGTATATAGTAACCGGTTACTTGTTCATCACCGGCTAAAAAGATGATTTGCAAGTTTTAATTGAGTTGGAGGGTTTGTTTGGACGATCTTTCGGTTGGAGGGCCTAATTGATTTTTTTGAAACATCGGGGGGCTTAATTGATAGTTTTCCCTAATTTAATCAATGGTCCGCAGTTACAATAAACTAATAACTCAAATTCCAACAATTTTCTAAGAGACCCCCATCTAACTCAAGAAAAATCTTACTTTTGGATTCTCAGACGGTCACCTCTAAAGAAGTCACGCGAATCGCTAACCATCAAATGGATAATATAGGGTTCTTCCTGACCATTAAGGCCACCGTACTCTTTATCACATCAATAAACTAATAAAAGTCAAAAAGCCCCTCAATCCCTGATTAGACATATAAAAGTTCATTCATATTAGAACAAATCTTTTCACTGAACATTTGGGAGTTTTGAGGCAAATAACAATTATAATACCTCACAAAATCCATTAACACAAATAAACCAACAACTAAATAAAAAAGCAAAAGAAACATAAATACAGCTGAAAAGGAATATGAAATATAGATCAATAACCCGTGTGCGACAAAAATCAAACTTGAAGCTACATCTCCCAAACGCTAACCATACGATACCACCATGGCGGCGGTTCAGGAGGGGGACGGACCGAAAACATTACATTTTCTTCTTCACACTGCTCCTGGTTCATCACATTCTTTGCCATGTCATCACTTTCGGCACTGAAAGTACGCCGCCAAGAACCAATTACCATTACATGGTAACTTTCCATCCGAGTCTCCGTCTTTGTTGACAAGACACCAATCAATGCCCTCATCAAAGGAATCTCAAATCGACTGCATTACTCTCTTGAATCTGAGATGAAATTTAACGATTCACTGAAATTACCCTAAATCGATTCCAAACGTATAAGGTAATTACTAATTCTAAAACAATAACAACTTTATGATTAGTCATCCTAAATCATTTTCAAATGTATCGACTACTTAGTCATCCAGTAAAACTGGTGTGGCTGCCCCTCTCATTCCTTCGAGAGACCGAGATGAAGGACTCCTTCGAGACACATGTGATCTTTAAAGTTTTCACTTTTCTTATATATATGTCCCTAAATAAGATTTCAGTCACCTACTTGATAAACAAATTTATAATATGTATCAATTTACTCTACTACCACCCTTAAATAACAACAACAACATAATCCAAAATGTACTTCCTCCTTCCTGTTGAAAGATTCTCATTTTCCTTATTTGAGTGTCTCATTAAAGGCTCTCATTCAATTTATGAAAATAATTTATTTTCTGTAATTAGTTTCACTTTATACGTTTATTTTTTCTAAATTTTCCATTTCCTCTCTTTTTTACCCAAATTACTTTATTTAACAATTTGTCTAAGAAATGTGTCATTTACTCACGGAAACCTTCCAACGGGACAGATCTAGATGGTATTAAACAACGCCAACTGGCCTATTCTATAGTATATTCTACAGTAAAATTTAGTTCATAGTGAAAACCACTTCCTCAATATGCATGCAATTGAAAGCGGAATCTTTTTATAGTATATTTTTATAGTGTCAAAAGGAGTATTAAAATGAAACTGGTTTGGAATAACTCTTACCGCCAAACCAAGTACCTTGCGGTCTAATGACATCACCATCATTTCCAAATAGGATGTCACATGTTCGAATCACATCCCAGTTCAAGGATGTTGGCTTTAACAGAACAAATACTATAATAGGTTAGAAAGATTTGCCAAAAAAAACTCTTACCCCCAAGGGTCACACTTGTTCTAAAACCTTGCCTAAAATTTATATCCTTCTAAAACATGCAACCCTCTCGTAAATGGATGATCAGTTTTAGAAAATAAATATTCAAAAATGATGTTTGTACCCACTCTTATACCCACTTATGTACCCACCTATGTTTGTAAAGTGTTTTTTTTTTCCTGTGAATCCCGCCCGGTTCACAGACAATATTTTGTTTGTACAAAATATTGTCTGTGAATCGGGTTCACATACAAAAAAAAAACAATTCACAAACATGATGTATATAAGATGAGTATAAGAGAGGGTACATCAAGCATTGTTACTAGCATTGTTAATATATATTTACCTGACTAACAACTTTCATCAATTGTCGGCATTTTAGATTAGTACGGAGTACTAGTTATTTGATTCTTGTGTTGAGAACCCAATGAGTTACTACACTCTTTTTGAAAGAGTTTAAAAGAAAGTACTTCTCGGCTTTGACAAAAAAAACTAAAATCAGTGTTTTCAAATGACAACTTCTACTTAAAAAAGTGTTTATCGACTTTTGATTCAAAAGTGCTTTTTACTATTTCTTTTACACAAAAAACACATATTTTATCAAACACTATCAATTTTTACTTTTCAAAATCATTTTTTCTCAAACACTATCAACTTTTACTTTTTAAAATCATTTTTTTCCCACACACTATCAACTCTTACTACTAATAGGTCTTCAAACTTTCAAACAAGTCATCGAACTTTTATAAAAAAGTCAAATAAGTCCTTATATGGGAGTTGATAGTGTTTGAGAAAACTAGACTTATGAATAACTGCGCATTTAACTGCACAGTTATCTTCGAAAATTAATTTGAATGCGTTCCTGATTGAAGTTTTAGTTGAAATTTGGTATGAGTAAACTAGACTTGATGAATAAGATGCTCAAACATTTTCATAAAAAAATTTCACCGAGAACCGTCCCAAATCGTGACGGCCGGACAGAGCCTCCTATATAAGGACTTATTTGATCTTTTTATGAAAGTTTGATGACCTATTTGACAGTTTTCCCATGACCTTTTCCAAAATCACTTAAAAATTGCTCTTTTAAAGCAAAAACATTTGCAAACACTCCCTACTTCTAGGACACTTATGGAAAAATTTGAAATTAATTATGTTTCCACTTTTTTTAAAAGCAGAAATAAATAATAATCCATTTTTTCAAAATAATCTCCCCAACTTTAAAAAAAGAGAAAATTGCCATAGCATATGCTTATTCCCAAAATAGGACTTAATGTTTGGTTTCCCTAAATAGGACTAACCTTACTTTTTTTTACCCCTATTTCTATTTAATTAATTAATTGATCTAAATAATTGCCTCTCCTAGTCTCATTGCACAACCAAGGCAGTCTGTCGGTGGCGGCAACACTCCGGCAGCCGGTCGGCGGCAGATTCCGCCATTCCGGTGGCGGCGGCAAACTCCAGCAATTAATTAACCCAATTAATTGTCCCCTAGTTCTTTTGCACAACCAAGACAGTCCGTTGGTAGCGGGGCAGTCCGGTGGTGGCGGAAGCTCAGCGGCGGCAAATTCCGGCAGCGGCAGAATTGTTGGCAGAAGTCCAGGAAAAAGTTCTGGAAATTTTTCTGGCGGTGGTCGCCGGAACTCTGACGGCGGCAGCTGGTGGTGGTCGGCAGCAGGTAGTTGGCAGCAGTCCAGGGGCAACAATAGGAGTATTTTGATCCAATAACAAATAAAAAATCCTATTTAAGAATGTTTAAACTAAATGGTCATATTTTGAAAAAAATGTCATATTTTACTCCTATTAATTAGGGTAAAACCCCCATAAAAAACTGCTTCTAGAACATTTTTGTGCTTCCTACATTCAGGAATCAGGAGCACTTTCAATTTGGTCTCAACTCTCTCCCATAGTTCCATCTCTCACATTAACCGATAAGGCCCAAACTTGGCCCCGATACGCAAACAGCCCAGCCAACGTTTGTCTGCATGCTCGGCCCACTTGCTGGTAAACGACGAGCTTAGAGAGAGTCAGAAAAAAGAGGAGCACGAAGACGAACCAGGAAACCATTTTTACAAACTCAAAAGCACCACGCGCGCGAATTCACGAACTTATTCCTGGGTTCATACGCACCCATATTTTACATTTACATATTATTATTACGTGATATTTCTGCCCCACTCCGAGATTCAAACGCGTACATGGCTGGCTGGCTTCACTTATTGTTCTAGGGCATTGTGTCCCCTGCTATTGAATTGAGGTCCTCTTTTGCCCCCAAAACCTAACCCTAGAATTGGTTGCGACGTTCCTGGAAGATCCAATTGTTGTTTTGAATTTGCAATTCGAGCTTTGTGTTTCATAATACAGGTATAGTTTTTCATTTCTTAGCTCCGAGAAAACAAGAAATTTGCACTCTATTTTTTGGTTGCCAACCCTAGAATTTCGTTGGTGCTTGGAATTGGCAGTTGGCGTTGTTGGTTAGGTGTGGAATACTGGAACGTTAAGTCGCAATTCTTCAATTTTTTTGGCGCATTTTTGCTTAAATTGCAATTATGTTTTGCGTCTTGGTTTATGGAGTTCCTTAAACTTCCTTATTAGAGCACCATTTAATGCAAGGACTTTAGTGTATCTTTTAGCTCCAATAGTGGAGCTATAATTGTTTGGCGCTTCCATCTTGTTGCACTCTTTTGGTTCGCTGGAGCTGCTTTGGTAGTATGTGTAACCTTGCTGCTAATGCTCGTAGCATGTACTTGGTCATTAAGTATGCTATGCATGCATGAGGCTGCAGCTCGTTGATGCACTTTTTGTTGTTACGTGAATTAATTAGTCTGACTTGGTGCTAAAAACACACCATTTACCTGGAGATTTAATGTCTGATGTGCTTCCTGTTGTAGATACCTAAGCACAATAAAATGCAGTAGGTACCTAATTGCACAATCAAATGCAAGCAAATGTGTGGGGTACACAGTACAGTCCATAAATGAGATGTCTTTTTTCCCATGATATTACTTTCCATCTTTGATTAATATTTGCTCTAAGGAAAATAATCAACATAGCCACCTTTTATAACTTTCCTGTTTTGCTTGATGCGCGACTGCGCGTTATACTAATAATCAGAAAAAGCGTTTTTATATAACTTTGCTGGATTACGTTTTCTACATATACTGCTCTCTCTCTCTCTCTCACTCACTTCTTTTGGATAACTTGGGAAAAAGGCATTACTTATTATTCACTTGCAGTAGTGTATAACCTTCCCAGGATCCACATGTGAACAAGTGGTAAATAACTAGATAAAGGTGGGATTTTATTTCCTTCTTGTTTTTCATCTATTCTTTTTAAATTGTCTAATTGTAGGATCATCTACACTTCATCTTTAATCATTTTTTTTTGTGGGGACTAAACTTAGTAATATTTGCCCCTTAGTTTCTGCTCATCTGTTATGCATAGATGTCGATTATTGTGATCATGCATGCACGTAACGGGACTTATGTCAATGTTTCTTTGGAAGAGACTGTTGTAACTGTTGAACTAATTGCTCATATTTATTAAGTATTATGAAATATGTTATATATGAGATACATTGATGAAAGTATGGTAGTGGACTACTCCACTAATGTGACCAGCCGTATAAATAAAACCTTGATTACCATTTCCTCGACAAATTAGAGAAGTCAGACCCGAGTTTATAGAGCAGATAACATCTCTACAAATTCATGCTCTATTTTATGTGCAACTGTGCAAGTTGACCACTTCTCCTGGAAGCAAATTGCAAGTGGTGCAGTCTATGCAATTACTGAGTTTCTTTTTGGTTCTTTGTTGGGGCGCTGTAGATATCATGTTTTAGCCTCAATTTTATTGAAACATTTCAAAATGCAATTATTAATAGACCTCTCTTTTCTTGTTTGGACTCATTTCAGTAATCCCAATTCAGCTATTTTAGTTAAATAAAGAATGTACAAATATATACTCCCTCCATCCCGAAATAATTGTCTTGTTTTCCTTTATGGGTTGTCTCAACATATTTGCCTTGTTTCCTCTTTTGGCAAATGGTACAAATATATACCATTTCATGTATGTCTACTAAAATCTCAACCAAATCTTTTACCCTTTTAACCACTTTATTAATAAGTGTGCTAAACCAAACAACAACAACAACATCCAAGCCTTATTCCTAAAGGGGTTTGGTCGGCTAACATGAATCTACATATGCAATTGGAGGTAAAAAATATAAAAAAGATAAGATAAGATAAAGATAAAAAAGATAGGATAAAAAAGATAAAAACATAAAGCAGATAAAAAAGAACCAAACCATTTCATTTTTTTCATTTTCATTTACCCTAGTGCCGCAAAGGCTCCCACCTACGGTGGGGTAAGGGGGGGGGGGTCGGATGTACGCAGTCTTACCCCTGTACTAAAGCATAGAGAGACTGTTTCCGGATGACCCATAGTGAAAATCGCGTCCAAAATTGCATGGATTGACTGCTGCTTCATAATAAAGAAGCGCATATAGTCTAGTGAGCCATTTTGCTTTATTCCATCATATTTTCAAGCCAAAAAAAATGAATTTTTGGTTCCATTGCAAATTTTGGGATGGGGGTAGTACATTCTTTATTTGAAATAGGCTTTCCTTTGTTCCCACCTGATAGTGGTTATGCTCCTGTAATTCCATTTTAGGCTTTCAATTATTGGAGATGTGTAGTTGTTGCTGTAAAAGCTGGGATGCATGGATGTGATGCAAATCTGTTCTTGTAGTCAATGCTGAGATTGGTTTGATGGGGGGAGTTGGTAATGATACCAAAACCTCTCCACGGAGAGCAGCTATCGAGAAAGTTCAAGATGAACTCAGGTAATGCTCATTTGTTTTGAACTTTTTGACACCATTCAGATGTCTTTGTTATTTCAAACAAGTTTCTTGTTGATAACAGACAAGAGTTTGATGTCATAGAAGAAAGGAGAAGAGAATTGGAATTTCTTCAGAAAGTATGGAACAACATTTTCCTCTTAAGTTAACTGTTCCCGATTCTTCTCCGGGAGCTATGAATAGTTTTTTTCTCCTTTCTGCAGGGAGGTAATCCACTGGAATTCAGATTTGGACATGCCGTTTCAGTTAGTGTGCAGTCCACATCACCAACGGATCAACAAGTAGATCAGTTTGTGACCAGGTATTCACATTGCACTTATAGCCTGTGATCTACCAATTCGTTTCCCTAACAAATACAACAACCACATCCAAGCTTTAATCCCAAAGAGTTTGGGGTTGGCTAACATATCATCTACTTTTTCGTATTGCAGCAAGGCAAAAGGCAGTTTTGGTTTCACTGCTTCACCTCACGGGGACTCAGTCGAAAGTAGTGGTAGACCTGGGGATAGTCAGCTATGTGAACCAAATAGTGCTGATAACCTCAATCTGTTTGATGGTGAAAATAAACTCATTGAAGGTGAGCGGACATCTAGACGTCTTAGTAGAAATAATATTGCTCCTCTAGGGAAGTCAACCCAGATAGATGGAAGTCAAAATGTCAAAGAATTAGGGGATTCTGTAGCTCTAGGAGTTCCAAGAAAAGCATATAAGCGGCGTTACAGAACCAAGACTAGTCGTGATGGTTCTAGATCAAATTCAAATGATGTCCTTACTCGTGGTGGACATGGCTTTTCTTTGCCCTCATACAGTGTAACTAATGACTCAAAAGGATTGGCATCTGATGCAGAAAAACAGTGGGGCCGGAATATTACTGGGCACCCTACCAGTTCAAATGGTGGGGTGACCTCTAAAACTGTACCTTCTAATAAGAAGGTTATGGTTGAGCCAGACACTATAAAGGCTGCCGAGCCAATGACTGAAATGTCAAAAGTTTGCCAGCCTAATGATGCACCAGATATTATTTTTTCCACTGTTGCAATACATAGCCAACACAATCAACGCGCGGTAGCCCATGAAAGTCCCACTGAAGTGTCTATTAAAGGAACAGAACTGTTGTCAGAAAAGGAAAAGGTAGGGTTGGGAGGTATTGAAACTAAGCTATCAGACTTGGAAAAGGTTGATGATCAAGTTAGTTCTAGACAAATGAGTGGGTCTAATGGTGCAAAGGTTGATAGGAAAAGGTTATCAAGTGACAGTAAGCACATCAGTGGAGCATTCACCACAAAGGGTTTAGATTCATCCTCATCTTGCACTCAGACTAGTCTTAGTCTTACTGAAAAGGACAGTGAAATCTGTACAGAGCCAATAAATATATACTCAACTGTGAATAATATGACGGATCAATCCTATGTTTCTGTAAGGGACTCTGTTTTAGAAGACAATATAGTCAAAGACGTGAAAGAGATCAAAGCTGATGAAACTTGTGGGTTTGTAAGTGAGGAATGCTATTCTGCGCAAAAGAATCATAAACATAATGGGTTTGAACCACAACTAGGGGATGAGTTAGTTAGGAATGAATCTACTTTGCAAAGTGAGACAAAAGACAAAGTCCTCATTATTGACAAAGAATCAATTGGTGCTGCTGCATCAGAGACTGAGGTCAAGCCATGTATTTCTGGAAGTGTCAATTCCAACAACCAAGATACAAAAGTATGCTTTGAACTTCCTGGCTCTTTTGATTCCTCTGTTCCATACCATACAAAGGTTGCAGAACTGGCCAGTATTCCACGTGTCGCCCATGAGGGGAATCAATCTGAGATCAAGATCAAACTTGTGACTAGACCTGATGAAGATTCAATCTTGGAAGAGGCGCGAATTATAGAGGTTACCATATTTGAACATAAAAGAAACATAAATCTTATTTTTGAATTTGAAGAATCTCATATGTATGTATGTATGTATGTATGTTGGCATGCTCACATGGTTGTACACTTGCACCCACCCACCCACAAAGAACTCATTTAAGATTCGAAGTGCTAACATAATTTGAAATTCAGGAAAAGCGTAAGAGGATCGCAAAGTTATCTTTTGTAACCACCGCAACAGAGACCCGTCACAAGTCTCACTGGGATTTTGTACTTGAAGAGATGTCGTGGTTGGCAAATGATTTTCTGCAGGTACAATGGTATAATGGATGCCATTATTTAGTAACTTTCTGATTTTAGTGGGGCGTATTCAAGTATGCATTTATCATGCATAAAAATCAATGTATTGAATTCCCTTGGGATCACATATTTCTGGATTTGGCAACCTAATGTGTTTTATTGTCGCATTTGGTATAGGAGCGACTTTGGAAGAAATCAGCTGCTTCTCAAATGTCTTACCATGCTGCGTTTGCCTATCAGTTCCGATATCAAGAAATCAATGACAGTTGGAAGCATAAAAAATTGGCTCACACTTTGGCTAAGGCTGTAATGGATTTCTGGCACTCAGTGAAGGTATCTGAACAAAGTTCTAAAGTGATGGACTTCCATAATTTCCTTTGTATTTTATAGTTCCATGGATAATTATCTTATTGTGTTATCTAATAAATGGGCATTTGAAAAAAAAATCACGTTTGTCTCAGCACTTCAGCAGTGAATTTTAGTCTTCTTTTGGTTGATGCTGGTTGCTGTCTCATACTATGCTGTCTCTATCTTAGAAATATTTGTTGAGATTCTGTCAAGTATCAGTTATATTTAAATTTTTATAATGTTATCTTGTACCCAAAAAATCTAGAATAAAAAGCAGCATTGGTTTGTAGTTTCTGGAATCTTTTTTAGTAAATTTAATCTGTTATATTTATCCGTGACACTTGAACTATGAAAGCATAATTGGAGTGTTTGATGATCTGAATTTCTATGCCCACTGACCATGTCTTTCTAACTGAAATAGCTTGCTGTGTTCACAAAGCTCACCATTATGTCATCCACATTTATGTTGTAGATTTGATTTCACTGTTTTCTAAATGTTCATTTCAGTGGAGCTTGGTTGAGATAAGGGGTTGTGTTGTACTGTACTACTGTTGCATATATGTATTATTGTGGCTATGGTAATAATAATAAGCAGAATTTGGACAATGTTTTTGAAATCACTGTTAAGAACATGGTATTTTTATTTCCGTTTCTTAAATTACAATACCTCTTGATCGTATAGAAATATTGTTGATGTATCCTCAGGGTCATAAGATGACCAATATATGCTTAATGGGATTCTTTTGCTCAAACTTCTGATTGTTAATGGGTAGTTCATGAGCTCATCTTATAGGGAAAAACACGAGGGCTGGGTCGAATTTGTGTTTTTTGGGAACAATGTAGAAGATATAGTGTGCATATCTTCCCAGCCCACCCAGATTGGCTACAGGCTGGAATAAGTGGGTAAACAATGGGACATCACTACTGTAGAGCAGGCTAGGGGTGGATTGAGGGCATGCTGGCATGTTTGGATAGTCTGAATCACTTAAATTTCTACTCTGGATTAAGAAGATTATTAGGAAAACAATATATACTCCTGTGTTAATGTTTTTTAAACCATTGTGAACAATAAATTACTCCATATAAGAATGGTTGTTATATGTGCTCCAACCCTACAAATAAAGTATACAAGTTTTGAATAATAAACTACACTTTGACCAATATATTTGAATGTTATCCAATGGAGAACTTTGGCATAATGGGCAAGTTATCACGACATGGATTAAAGGGTCATTATTAGTTTGTTTTCTCTCCTTTGGCGAGAGTGTGAGACCATTCATATTTGTTGAATTTTCTTTATCTGAACATATTTTCTATGGCTAAGGGAAAACAATTAGATTCTCATTGCACTTTTTGTGATGTGTTATACAATGATTGGCACAGGAAATGAACAAAAAGGCAGAACTGCAATGCCCTAAGAAAGCTGTTGGCTGCGATATACGGGAATATGCCTTGAAATTTCTGAAATGTAATAGTTTAGATGTTACACACAGTCAGGCTGAAGCTCCTACAACTCCTGAGAGGGTGTCTGAGACCAAAGTACGGATGTGCCCCTGTAACTCTTTACACATATTATTTCGTTAGCTCAATCTACTCTACTTCTTCCTTTCTGTTCTGTAAATATGTGCACACTTGTGTAACTGCAATGTACACATCTTTTAGGATTTTGCCCTTCTGTTGTTTGTTTAGTAATGTAATGCGTGAAATTTGTAGTCCTACTTTTTGCAGGAAATTCTTTTTTATACAGTCCCAGTCGGTGCAACTGAAACTTACAGAAAATCTATTGAATTTCAAGTTTTACAACATGAGGTAACTGTAATATTATAGTTGGTTATTTACCTGCATATTCCCTGCTGGGTAGTTAGGCAAACACATTGCTCTTAATTAATACTGCTGTACCACTTTATTTGTTCTACGTTTCTTAAATAATCTCCACTTTCCTAATTGGAACACCATCTTTTGACTTTTCCTTATTCATCTTTTATCTTTCTCACTTATTGAAATAATTTGACACAATTTGCCCCACTCGAGATGCAATTCTTTAAAGTGAACTGCATTTTATTTGTTTTCATTAACAACCTCTCTAAAAACATGGTGGTTTCGCTAAATAGGAGTACTATGTTTCTCCCTTAAATAGGAGTAAGTACCACCATCCTAAAAAAACTGCCATATTTTGGCATTCATACTGCCATATTAATGCCTCATATTGCCATAATATGACAATATGATTTCAGGATGACAGTAATTTACTCCTATTTAGAGGGAAAACATCGTACTCTTATTTAGGAATAACTACCTTGTTTTTATTCCTATTTTGGGAAATTTCCCTTTTTGTTTATCTGGCGATGAGTTGTTTTTAAAATGTTTTCAATAAGCTGTCTTTTTGAGCTCTTGTTTGATGAGCCTTGAGAACAGCAAATTTCAATAGTGGTATAAATGTATAGCTTGGACATATCATTGGGTCTGAGGAACATCTGGTGCAGTTTTTATAATACACTTTTCTTGTTGGATGGCCTACTGAAAATTCATGTTTAAAAGAAGTTGACAACTCAAAGATTGAAAACCATGGATTATAAATGTATTGGTGTTATTCCAAGCTAAGACTGTAACACCTGAGATCAATTACCTTTTTCGACTTGCCAGTTTATAGAATATAAATATTGTTGGATTGGAGGCTTTATACCTTTGTGGGTTGTCTTGTCATTGTTTCTACATGTGCCTTCTTACAGAAAACTCGCTCAAACATGCAACGGGAAGTTGAAACTTCTGCACGTGATGCTATGGCAGGTCATTCCCTCAGAGATAATGCTATGTTTGCAATATTTCTTGTTAGCAATTTTATTGATTAATATTTTTCTCTTTAATCAGGACCTCAAGATTATGCATGTGAAGAAAATGAAGGGAAAGCAACAATGTATGATATGCCAGCTGCCTTTTGTGGTAGCAATTCTTCTAGACTTTCCAAAAAGAAGAGGAGATTCCAAATGCACACATACGGTGGAAGGTCAGATCACATGACTACTGATTTATCATTCACTCAGTGCATGGAAAATAAAGTAGGGAGCCAACAATCTATGCCACACCTTAAACGTCCTACCACTAGTCTTAATGTGTCGTTCCCAACCAAACGTGTCCGGACTTGTTATAGACCAAAAGTTCATAGTCCTTTAGGTGCGGGAACATCAGGTCTTCAGTTCTCTACAAAGACAGATGCCTCTAGTGAAACTAGCTCATTTCAAGATGATCAGAATAGTTTGCATGGTGGATCATATGTGCCAAACAGTGTAGAGGTTGAATCTGTTCGGAACTTCGAGAAGCATCTTAAACTTGATTCTGCTGAAGTATCTATGAAACCAAAAAAGAAGAAAAAAGCAAAGAATCTGGTATTTGAGAGCTCATTGATTCTCTATAGACAGATTATAATTTTTGAAATTTGCAGATTGGCTCCATGTTTGTGAACTACTTCTTACATCATCTCTTCTTTCTAGGGTTTCTCATATGAACAGAGATGGACAGCTGATTCTAATTTTCAAAATGAGCAGGTGCTCCTCCTTTTCCTATATATTTTATGTGGACTTTTCATTTGATATTACAATGCCAAGTTTATTTTTTAGAAGTCCTCACTCCCTGTCTCTTTGAACCAGTCATATTAATTCAATTTTTGTTTCTGTGTTCGATCTATACTGTGAATGGTTTGATGGCTACATATCGTATGGAATGAAACTCATGAACTAATTAATTAGTTATTTATTTTTATTCTTTAACCATGAGGTTATGCATTGTCGCAACATGTTGTTAGCTTGATTTTAATTTTTATATACTTATGTTGTCGCTCTTGAGCTCTCAAAAGCTTCAAGACTTCTAGTGTTACTGAGAACTGTCTTCAATAGTCTTTTTGCATTTTTATTTTTTTAGCTTGTGAGAAAAGCTTATCTGAGCCACGGCTGGAGATTAGGACAGCACTTTTAAAATAAATATTGCTGACAACATACGGCATGAAATTTTGTAAATTGCAAGTGTAGATATTATACATTACTCATACGAAAACAAGAAATCTGAATTTATATTGTTTATGCAGGCCGCCTTTTCTGTGGTGTCATTTTTGGATGTTTTATCTAGAAATTCATTTTTCTATTGCAGTAGAGCATAACAGTCGGTCACAATTCTATGATCAACACCTTTTTTGACAAAAAAAGATTTTATTGTGTTTAGTAACATATATGTCTAGTTCACACTCTTATATGTAACTCGACCAGACATTTTATTAGTATATAGTATACACAATTGAATCTTCCAAATCATTTCTGATTTCAGGGAGGTTATTCCAGGAAGAGGTCAGACAATCACCAGTTTGAGTCTAAAGGTTGCAATGGTAAAATCTCTAAACTAGCCACTTGAGTTTCTTGTTATGATACGAATGTGTGCATGCGGGTTTTTCCTTGTTTTATGCCTTAATGCCTTACTAATGGTTACTCTTTTGAAGGTATATTTGGTCAGCATGTTCCAAAGAAACCAAAGATAATGGGGCAATCGTTTGAAAATACTTCTGATAATATCTCTCCAACTCCTGGATCTGTTCAATCTCCATCGGCATCCCAATTGAGTAGCATGCCTAATACCAATAAGTTTACAAAAATGCTTACTGGCCGTGATTTAAGTAAGAAGGTAAAAAATTTGAAGGTAATTTGAAAAGCTAGCTCAACTGCATGAGGCTTTCATCACGTTTGCTATCTATACTTGTCATCTTCTGACATGTATTGCCCTTTAGATGCCTGCTGGAATGGCTGGTTCAGGAAGCCAATGGTCTCCATTTGAGGACCAGGTTGAATATTATGATCTTCAATTATGTTTGCCCCTTTGCCTTGTCCTTGTAAGGTGTATAATGAAATAAAATACAATACCAGGCACTAGTCGTTTTGGTGCATGACATGGGTCCAAACTGGGAGCTTGTGAGTGATGCTATAAACAGCACTCTGCACTTTAAGGTAAGCAACTAAGTAGTTGTGTATGAATATGTTTTTTATGTTGTGTCAAGTGTTACTAACAGTACTGATACACATGCAGTGCATATATCGCAAACCCATGGAGTGTAAAGAAAGGCATAAGTTATTAATGGTAACTAATGGTGATGGGGCTGATAGTGCTGAAGATCCGGGCAATTCTCAACCTTATCCTTCAACATTACCCGGCATTCCCAAGGTAGAAATGAAGCACAGAACCTATATCTAGTAAAAAAAATTTAAAGGTTCTTCGGTTCAGTTTAAACTAAACCTAATCCATATGATCATATTAACGCAACAAACTATGATCATTTTCCGATCAATTCATTTGAGTGGATTTATTCAATAGTTATGTGCAATAAACAAGAACAGTTCAATTTAACACGATATGTATGATCCTCCAAACAAGTGAGAATCTGTATTTAACTATATACAATACATTTACCCAGCTCTTAATGTTTTTAAGTTATAAAATTTTTGGTAGTGTAAGATGTACATAATGTGCAATTTGAGTTAAAGCTTAAACTATTTGTGTCACTTTATACACACAAACACACATATATAATGCATATAGTATTATAATTCCTGTTTGTCCGGACTGTACAAGTCCGGTCTGACCATGGAGTTCAGATTTCTGGTCAGAACCTGATTTTAACTCATCCCTAACTGAGACAGTAATATTTTGAATACTATTTACCACTTACCAAGAAATGTGATTGTCACTACAGGGAAGTGCCAGACAATTGTTCCAGCGTTTGCTGGGGCCTGTGGAAGAGGCTAGCCGCAATTCTCATTTTGAGAAAATCATCTTGATTGGGCGGAAGTATCATCTCGGGAAGTCTCAGGTATGATAATACTTGGTATTTTGTTAGTTTCATGTTGTTTTGTATTTGTTGTGTTTCGGGGACATTTCGTACAAAGTGTGTAATAATAATTGTTAATTTAATTTAATTTAATTTTCTAAGCTAGGTGTGTGATGAACTGGTGTTACGTGGAGCTTAGGTGGGATCAAACCCGGAAAGAACATTTGCACTTAAGGAAACTCTAGCGCCAAGGTGCTCCTAGGCGGTTTGAAATAATAATTTAGTCGATACTAAGTACTTCTTATCACATAATAATAGCTATAATTATTATAATGATAATATTAACAACAACAATAATAGTAATAACAATAACAGCAACGATAATATTGGTGAAACACAAGGCTGTGGTGGTGTAGCAGCAGTGGGGAGTGCGGTGGTGCTGGCATTCTAGCAATGGTGGTGGTGGTGGGGGCAGGGTTTTGAAAGGTGAAATCGGGTTAAGGCTGACAGCCTCAGCCTCATAAAGCGTAAGCCCTAAAGCGAAGCTTGTTGTAATAATTGGATGAAAAAACCACCACTCTACATCCCATAACTCACTCTTACACCACAACCACCACCAACAAGAACAACATTACCCCTGTGCCACAAAGGCTCCCACCTACCGTGGGGTAAGGGGGTGTCGGATATACGCAGCCTTACCCCTGCACTAAAGAACATAACTCACTCTATTACACTTAATTAAGAAAAATTAATCGGGCACCTCAGTAGGAGAGGAATGACAAAAAGTGAACATGTATTCAAACGTCACTAAAATACCATCCAGGTGTGTTCTGTCACTTGTAGACAGTTTGCTGAACCAAACACCTTTTTGTAGTCATCACTAATGTAACAAAAGTGGGAGAAGGTTATCTTAGTAATAGGTGTTTCTAAATTGTAACCCTTGACCATCATTGAATGAGCTTTTGAGTCAAATTTGAAATTTGTGGCTTAGTGCTGGAGCTATTTTCAAGTTGGCGCTCCCTTGGGCTTTGAGCTTCAAGGTGAAAAAGCTTAATTCCAACAAGTGACCCAGGAGGCCAGGAATCAAGGCTTATAGCCTTGAACGTCTGAGCGTCATGTGAAGCACAGCCTTCTGGTTTGTTATTCATGAGAAACGTGCTGGATAAAGATCCATTACCTGCTGGTTTAGCGATTTTGCAGAAGTTTCGTTCAATGCTCCCTTCATCCACATGCAGATGATATATTTACAACTTCCACCTGAATAGTGATAATAATATACTTAAAACAATTTAACTCAATTAATATTAGAAGTACCAATTGAGGAATTAGACAATCAGACAAAAGGTGGTAGTAGCACCTATTGAAGGTAAGATGTGAGGGTCTCGATTGTGGCGGTTTGGCCATGTGTGTACTGTGTAGAAGACTGAGTGATAAACCTGTTGGATGAGTTGGTAGGTGGGAAGAAGAGGTGGGGAAGAGAGGGAGGAAGGCCCAAATAGACATGGATGGAGGAGTCAGGAGTGATGTGGTACTTCTTGGGTTGGATGAGAGTATCACTTTGGAGAGAGCGAACCCGACTACTCGAGTGAGAATATTAATGTGGAGGATTGATCTCATTTCACATTTTTAAAATCTTTTTTTATCTTTCTTATATTCTTCATCCCTTTTATCTTATCTTTTGTATCTTTTATCTTTTTTTATTATCTTTTTTGTCTTTTTTATATCTTTTTTAGCTCCAATTTCATATGTCTATCATGTTAGCCAATCCCAAACTCTTCTGGGACCAAGTCTTGGATGTTGTTATAATATTAGAAATTTAGAAGTACCAATAATTAATTAGTGAAGGGCATGCTTGTCACGGCGGTAAGTCGAGTCGCGGCGCCAGCTGACCGCCATATCGCCTAGGCGACAAGGCGCCCGCCTAGGCGACAATTAGGCGACTAGTCGCTTATATGTGTATATTATATCATATATTATATATAATTATATATTTACATATATAATTATATATTTAATTATATATTATGTGTAATATATTACTAACTAAAATGTATATAACTTAGAATTGAAGTCCACAATTAATAATTAATAACAAGTTTATTAATGGGATAAGTTATGTATTTTAAAAATATACTACGTATATAACAATGAAGTATATCATAGAACTCTTATTTTAAAATAAAGTATCACATGTTAAAACATAAAAAACAAGGTCAAAAGTCAAAACAACAAAATTATAAATGCACAACTTAAAATTTAAAATAATAAAAAAACTTAAGCAAAAGAGATCGGGGGCCTGAGAATAAGAAAGTCGTCTGCTATAGTGTTACTCTGCTTCCGCGAAGCACTAAGGGAGGGCGACACTAGCACAGTGCGACTTTATCTTCTTCGTCTGCTACTCTGCTTCCTGCGAATCTGCGATGCTATTTGGGGCGATTAGGCATCCGTAAGGTAGAACCGTATAATACCATGGGCTTAGCTTTTAATTAAAATCTGAAGCCTTAATTAAATTAGCTTCCTAAAAAGGAATTAAATTAGCTTCTTAAAATAATTAAGGCCTAAATCTAATTTTCTTTTTATCTGGGTTCGGGAGCTCTGGACTTCTGGCCCAGTTTCGGCGACTTGCAAAATAGGCGTGGAATCCATCGCCAACACAGCGACTTGGCGACGACTTGGCGACGCCAAACACGCCTGGTTTTCTTCTGGCGAGGCGAGTGAAGCCGGCGAGCTTCCCCCAGCGCCTGGACGCCTAGTCGCCGACTAGGCGACGCCTAGGCGACGCCGTGACAACCCTGGTGAAGGGGGTTGTTTGCCATTGGGTATCCCTCTTGATGTTCTGGGATTTACCTTCCTATTTGATTACCGTTTAGTTTTGCTTGTTTCGATTCATATTGTCTGCAATATCTTCTCTTAATATTTTTTCCATTTGTGAAGGGTGATGACCAGGATCCAAAGCAACTCCAGCAACCTCATAGTTCTCATACAAGTGCTCTTTCACAAGTTGCTCCAAATAACCTGAATGGACTTATTTTGACGTGAGATTCTACTCAACCATGCCTAATTGGGATAACTGTCATTCTAATTTGTTTTGAACTTTTTGTTTTCTTTCTGTCGATATTCACCTTTATTTGTTTGCTCATTACTGAAGACCTCTGGACCTGTGTGATGCACCCTCATCTAGTCCGGACATTAGTTCCCTTGGTTACCAAAATCCACATCCAGTTGGATTACCTGTATCAATGTCTTCTTCTGGTGCAAATTCTGCAACACCGCAAGGGTCTCTGAATGTGATTCATGGAAACAACTTTTCTTCACCTTCAAGTCCTCTAAATGCAACTTTCAGGTAAAAAGGTTGAATTTAATGCTCATAAAAACAGGTCTTCTAACATGTATCCTGTTTTTATTTTCAAAAAAAAAAAAACATGTATCCTGTTTTTAGTATATTGAGTGCTCGTTTGGCAGTAGTTTTTTTTGCTGAACCTACTGAACTTTCGGAAAAGAACATTTGGTAATATTTATTCTGCAGGAATTAAGCAGAATAAGCTAATTAGTGCTTACTAAAATGCCAAATGGGGCCTGAATCGCTTAGTCTCTGCTAACCCAAGTCTAAATGTGTTTTTCTGATTTAGAGATGGAAAATGTGCTATATCTAGATCGGCATCTATGCCAATTGATGAACAACATAGAATTCATCATTCCAATCAGCTGCTACCTGAGAAAAACATATCAGTTTCACCTACCCCTGGAGATTTCTCAGGACCTGAACATGGTGGGGTCCACGTGCTACCCAGTGGCAGTGGCATGGGGACTATCTCTAGCATTACTAGAGGCATGCCAACACCCAGGCCTGGCTTTCAAGGATTTGCTTCACCATCTATGCTGAATTCTGGGAGTTTGGCTTCTTCTGGTATGATAACACTGCCAACCCCAGTGAATGTGCACTGTGATCAGATTACCTCAATGTCCAGACCTATTGATAACTCGAATATGATGAGGGTTAGTCATTCCTATTTTTCATACACCTATCTGCATAATTTATTTTGATCTATATTTTATTTATATTATTTATAAAAGTGCCCAATGCTTTCAATAAAAGGGTGGTAATCAAAGGAAATTCACCCTAATTAGTTTTACCTCTCCTGTATGTTAGTTCATGCTATGACCTCAGACATCATGGGCTTATTAATGCTTCCTGTTAACTTCACTCCATTAGTAGGTACCATCAAGGTTTTGAAAGGCGAAATCGGGCCTCGAGGCGTTTGCTCGTAGCCTCACGAGGCGTAACGAGGCGTAAGCCTCAAAATTAATTGCTTAAATGTTTAAAAGAATATCCCATCTAAACAAAATCGAGTAAAAATAACATAACTATAAAACATCTAAGTCAGAATAATATAAAATTGAAATGCCAAAGTCAAAACTCAAACCAACGTAAACACTAAAATTCCAGGACAAATAAATAAGCTAAATGATAGTTTTATGATCACTTTAAAGTTTAAACTGTAGGCCAATCGTACAGTAATAAATTAATAAAATAATAATATTGAATGACAAGTTGACAACCATAATACTTTATAGCATAAGTGCATAACAACTAAGAAGTAGTGGGGCGGTGGAATATTTTGTAGTTTGCTGGCTGAAAAAGCATTAAATACGTAGCAGACTATATACTTCAAACCTGAACTTTTAAATAATTAAAAAGTTAAAACAAATTAACTTAAACAATAAATACAACAAGAAACTATAGAAGTAGGCTGGTGGGATATTTTATACAAGTGGTCGTTGGGATATTTAAATATATTTACTTAATAATACCTGGAACGAAAGCAACTCTGAAAGATCGAAGTCTACATACTCAGTTTCAAGCCTTCGACTGAGAGTTTTTCAAGCCGTTTCTTAATATCGTAGTAGTGGAAGGTAATTAAATAGTTACCTAGGGATGTCGTGTGTTACCTAAGAGATAAACGTGTAGTTTTTTTTAAAATTTTTAAATCGATGCCCCCAATAGTTCAAAAAAAGAGCCCAGTTGCGTTTAGTTAAATGTGTACGCCTCAATTACGCCTTGCGCACTGGGATCGCATCACCGCCTCAGCAAAAAAAAAGGCGTTAGCCTTGTTAGTGGAAGGTGATGCTCAAGCCTTACAGGCGATTTGTTAGCGCCTTTGCGCTTTTACGCCTCTGAGGCGTAGGTGCGTTTCGCCTTTTAAAACCATGGGTACCATTGCATAAAATGAACAAAAATGCACTGCATTTGCATGTGTCAAGGATTTTGCTCTCATCTATAGTTCTAATCATTGTATCTGTTTACATGAAGTGCAGACACTCAGTATCTAACTTTAGGACCTACCTGTTTGTGTTACAGCCTACCCAAACTCAAGAAGCTCAGAGGCAGATGATGCTTGCTGAGCTTCAAATTCAGGCCGCACAGGTAAACAGTCGGGCAGTACCACCCCCATTTGGGGGTTTAACTAGCTCATACCCCAACCAGTCTCCCTCTTCACACGTTCCGTCTTACCCACCTCAACATCTTCAGCCATCTCAATCACCGCTCATCCTTAGTAGTCCTCATTCTCATGCTCAAGTAGGGGCCACCAATCATGCCCCAAACAGTGCACAGAAACAAAGTTACGCATTGCACTTGACAAAAGAAAGACAACTGCAACAGCGACTTGTGCATCATAGGCAAAAGTTTGGCACCTCAAACTCTTTAACGCCGTCTGCACAGCAACACCAGCCCCCATTGCATAACAGTGCCCAAATCACGTCACTAAGTGTTTCCTCACCTCCAACACTTTCTTCTTTGGCATCAATGTCTCCCTCAGTTGTGCCTCCTGGCCATTCTCGAAGTGCTCAAGGTGGTCCAACTAATCTGTTGAGCAAACAACAGCAGCAACAGACTAGCAGGAGTCACCCTCAGCAGCGGCAGCAGAGTGCCAATGTTTTGAAGGGAGTGGGGAGAGCGAATGCTTTGAACCAGCACATGCAGCTGGATGCCTCTGCGTTGAACCGGTCAACTTCAAATTCAATGACCACCATAGCTACAGAAAAAAGTGGCAATCAGATGACCAACTCAATTCAAAATCAGGGATCATACACTGGGTCAGAAGTAAATTCCATTTGGCCTACAAAATCATCAGTGGAACAGCCTAAGAAAAAGATGCATCCTGTCCGAGCTGCAACAAAGCCACTCAAGCCAACAACTTCTCAATCTGATTGTATGGAAGCACCGGAGTCAACCTCACCTGCTGCCAATCAAGCTATTCCAACGCCAGTCATTAGTTCTTCATGTGACGAACATGTTCCACATCCACAACCTCGGGTGCGTACACAGAAACGTATAGCAAACCTAAGTCATACTACTGAGTCTCAGTTCACTCAGCATACCATGAACAACTGTTCTAATTGTGCAGTAAAGGAAACAACTAGTGATTGCAACAATGCAACTAATGCAACACTGCTTCCAAATGCTGCTGCTGGTTGTGAGAAATCATCTCAGATTGGACGGGGGCTATCTCCAGGCAGTTTGTCCCCTGTGGGGCATGAGGCTAGCTTGCATTGGGAACAACCACAACAACAGCAATAGCTCACCAATCCTGCAATTTTTTTCCTGCCGCCAAGGGTCTTGCAATCAGATAATAGCAGTTTTTTGTGGACCCCCAGTTGTGGACTGGATTGATGTCACTCAGCATGATTTGCAGGCATTCCATTGGTTGCTGGTCATACCCCACATCTGGGCTGTCGCATGTGCTCCAAGTTGCAGTGTACAGGTTCTATATGCACCTATCATTCTGTTTGATACTGTCTCAGTGCTTTAAACACATCACCCAACATTATTGGTCTAAAAGTTGGAGTTCTTGATTTTTTTCCTCTGTAAGAAAATAAATCTCTTGTTTATTGCACTGAAGTGTATTTTCTTGCTGAGTCTTGCTTGTGCTGTGCAGGTGAAATCCAGGTTTTGCTAGACTAAGTTAAGGATGTCAACGAGCAGTCTTTTTGGGTTTTGTATATTATCTGCCGTTGATGGTAAGGAATATAGGGGTACCTAGATATAGAGGTAGGTAGGTGTACATGGTATATTTTTTCTTTTTTTATTACGTAGTATTTTATTTTATTAACCTTCCCAAGTCCTTGGTTTCCTCTTGTACATTGAATGGGCTCTTTTGTAAGAGGGTAAGCTATAATTTGTATAGCAAAATGTGTTCTGAGTAGTAGTAGTTCATTCCATTATATTATTGCTACTACTTTTCCTGGGGTAGCTTTAATTTCTATAGTAAAGGCAGTTGGAAATTGTATATATTAGTCCTGTAGTGTATATACAATATTATACATACACATCTCAATGCGGTTGTGATATTTTATGATTGCACTTTGGCTCGGGTATTTGTCGAACTTTTTCTTTTTCAGTGATTTCCTCTATATCCAGCTTAGATTATAGCTGTGTTGACAACTTATCGTCTTTGAGATATTCTTATAATTGTGTACTGCTCCTGTCTGCAAGATGTGGTATCTTCCCAGCGTAAACCATTGTAGTACTCTGCAATCAGCTGCATGATTACATCGCCTTTTGAAAAGTTGTACTTTTGATGTAAATGTGAACAATTGAAACTAAGGGCTCATTTGGTACCGGATTGTAGTTTCTGTTTTTTTTTTTTTTTTTTTTTGTAACAAAAAACAAATCGGTAAAGCAAAAGCAAGGTTTCATTTTGTTTTGCATGTCTCGGAAGGATTTGTATATAGTCTGCCACTCTGCCCTAGGGGAAGTCTTTCTTGAAGCTTGAAAGTGGAACACATTTCCTTTTGCTTATCCCGGTTCTGGAACCGGCTGGCCATGGTCATAATGAAACCCCAACTCCCCAAATAAGGTGTTTGTTGTAGGTTTTGATAATGCTAGTAATAATACTGCTGCTATACCTAGATTGCGTGAATTGTGTGGTGCTTCTACATTGATGAGTAGGTTTTTTCATCAACGTTGTGCATGTCATATTCTAAATTTGTGTGTACAAGATGGATTAGCGGCATTAGGAAATGCTTTGGAGGTAGTGAAGGGGGGAATTAAATTGATTTGGGCTAACACTCCACTAAAAATGCAATGGCGGCAATATTTGAAGGAAAGACGTGTCAATTATTGTGCTTTTCCTAAAGATTTGTCTATTCGTTGGAATAGTACTTATAACTTAATTCAAGTACTTATTAGATATAAAGAACATTTTCCTGCTTTTTTAAGACAAACTTGTAACTATATTATAAACCCGGCTGACATCAACACTTGTGAAAAAATTGTTAATGTTTTGGTATATTTTAATAACGCAACTCAAACTTTTAGTCATGTTTATAAACCTACCGCAAACAAATTTTTTGTTGAAGCTGTTAATCTCGCCAGCGCTTTTTTAGAATTTTCTGATGCCGCTTACGTTAGTTATTTTTGTGATTTCATGAAACAAAAGTTTTTAAAATATTATTCACATGTTCCGCATATATATGGTATTGCATTTGTTCTTGATCCTCTTTATAAACTTGCCTCGTTGCCAAGTTGTATAGATTACTATTATGCTTGTTTTTTTCCAACTCAAGAGTTCGATGATAATCCCATCGACCCTAAACAAGAATACAACGAGGTTAGTAATTTATTTCATCAATTGTATAATGAATTTCATGCACAGTATGGTAATGCACCCCCTCCCATGTCGCGAACATCTTCTTCATCTAAAGGAAAATCACTTTTAAAATCTGCATTTGGTTCTCTTATGAAAAAAAGTAGAGCAACTCCCGCTACTGAACAAAGCTCAGTTAACGAGCTTTCTTTGTATCTAACATTGAATGTTGCTTATGAAGTTGGGGATGACTTTGACGTTATTAAGTGGTGGAAGGAAAATGAAAGAACGTTCCCGGTTTTATCAAAGATGGCTAAGCAAGTGCTAGCAATGCCGATATCAACAGTTGCCGTGGAACAAGAATTTAGTGCGGCCGGCAACGTCCTAACCGATTATAGAACGAGGTTGAGCCCGAGCTCTCTTGAGACGCTAGTTTGCTTCCACGATTGGTTGAAGGCCAAACGAAGAACTCAAGAAATGACCATCGCTCCCACCCGCCACTTTATGGAGGAAACAACCACCGAAGGCGGGATTCCGATTGATTTTTTATTACAAAATGTATTACATTTTTTAAATGCATCCTAATTCTCAATTGTACTTCTTATTTGAAATAAATATACTTGAATTATTTTATATTATTGTGTACATCAATTCAATAATTCTAAAAAAATGTATTCAATAATCAATTCAATAAAATTAATTTGTAAACTTGTACTTCATATTTCAATAATTCTCATAAAATTTGTATTAATTTGTAAATTTGTAATCAATTCAAAATAATATTAATATGTAAATTAATTAATTGGTTACAAACTTACAAGTTACAACTTCAATATGTAATTTGTTTAAATACTTATACACCTATTTTGTAACATTTGTAAATTATAAATCAAATCACTTTTATGAGTAAAAATAGTTTTACTTAATTCATTAAATTAATTAACTTATTTTCAATATGTATAATTTTCAAAAAAAAAATTAAAACATTTTGAAATACAAAATTGCTCCCAAACGGCTATATAGCCGTTGGGGCTTAGTGTGGGGGGCAGGGGGTCCCGGGGGTGGTGGTGTGGGGGTGGGGTTCAAAAAAATCTATAAATACATCTATTTTCTACCATTTTTCTACACCTCTTATCCAACTCTTCTCCATCTCCATCTTCTCTTATTATCCTACATTTGTACTTATACATCTACCATTTTAAAGATGGAAAGTAATTCTTCTGTTATGCAAAACAATTTTGATAAGTGGAAGGACCCGAATATCGGACTGTGGTGGGCAACTTGCAAGTGGTGCAAGAAAGAGTGTTGCTTGGGGCGTTCACACGGAGTCGGGATGCCAATAAAACATATGAAATCATGTGACAAAGGCAAACCAACAACCAACGATGGCGGAAATCCCAATTGATATTTATTAGTAAATGTATTTCATATTGTTATTGTTTTCTCAATTCTCAAATGTACTTCCTATTTCAAATAAATGCACTTGAATTTTGTTTTTAATAAGAATTATTATAATAATAAAATATATAATTTTTAAAAAAAATATTAGGCCCGGCCCGTGAACCGGGCGGGTGACCCGGCCCGAACCGGACCCGGGTTTACCCGGGCCGGTTCCGGGCCTCCCAAACCTTGAACTGAGGCCCGGCCGGTTCAAGCCCCGAACCGGACCCGGCCCGAACCGGGTCCATCCCTAGATCAAATACTACACGAATTCGGAGTGAAATTGAAAATGTTTATGACTTTCAGGTTAATATGTACCTTTTCCTTAATACATTGTAAATGAAATAGGAACGCTAGTTTTAGAACTCAAAATGATCTTTCCGACGAGATATAAAATGCTCGAAACGGAAAAAAATCAAATCAAATACATAGACTGTTTTTGTAATATGCTTATAAGTAAGAAGTTGTAAAAAAATGATAATGATACCAATGAATGAGAAGAAACAATTATCATAAAAATATCTTAGGAAATTCAAAGCACCCATAATATATATACTCCCTTTGTCTCATTCAAAGATTTCTACTTTCCTTTTTTGGACGTCTCACATTAAGGTTACCATTTTCTATTTAGGAAACAATTAACACTCTTAAATAATAATTTAATAATCAAATAGTAATAATATATAATACATTTATAACGTCACAATTATCATCAATAAAATAATAAATCATCATATTAAATACTCATCAAAAATATTTTTCAAACTATACTTGAATTATCATATTTAATTATTGCCTAAATAATCGTGCAATTTTGCCACATGAACCTTTGAACGGGGTGGGGTAGTAATAAGTGCTCAAGTACGTGATCTATATTACGATTGTCGGTGCCTCAGCTCCCTCCACAACAGTGTGGGGAGGACATGCAGATCAACAACATGGATGTCCTTGAGTGCACGCATCCCTTCCTGTACGTTTAATTTGTTTGTTTTACTTCTAGATGTTTGTTTGGATAATACTATGAAGTTTCAACATCATCCCTTCATGTTTTTTACTCTACAATGAAGATTTTTGAATCTTTTTTCTGCCGTTGTAGTATTACAATAGCTGAATCATGAACCTGACACCTCCATCTTTCTTTTCCCTTTCTAGCCTAATTTTGAAAACAATTTTTGAGTTTCACAGGGTTCTACAGGTATTACATACCGTTTTATTCTATACTCCGTACTTTTTATTATAAAAAACAATAACACCTCTTTGTTGGTTTTACAATGTATTAAATTTAAGTTATTTTTTTTTAGGAAATTTACTCTAAAAACTACACACTAGTTAAACATTAATCAGATAATGTGAAGTAGTGAATTACTGTGACATTAAAATTATACAATTCATTGTACGACTTATAAAACAAATTTTAATAATCATGTTTTTTTATCAATGTATTTGCTAACATTCTAATTGTTAGGATTACTTGGACTTAATTTGCTGGTCTGATCTGGTCTGGAACAAATTACAATCCAAGTAAAAACATCCTTAAACTTCTTTGGTATTATATGTTGTCCTTATTTCTTTAAATTTTGACGAATGACACATAGCATAAGAAAGTAATATGTGTGATTTAAAAGAAATAGAAATAGTATTAAGAGTAAATTAATTATTTTAATTGAAAACTGATCACAAAGTAATTTGGAACACCAAAATAAAGGAAGTTCGCATGGTTTAGTGGAAGGAGATGGAACACCTCAAATGCTCAGAATAGTGCTCATCATTCCAACAACCCCATTTTCCTGTGGACACAGGGACGGATCCAGGATTTCTATTTAAGGGGGGCGAAATTTTTCGGTAGTGTAGGGGTGAAAAAAATTTCGTTAGTGTAGTGGGGCGAAATTTTTTCCCTAGTGTAGCGGGGCGAATTTTTTCCGCTACTGTAAAGCTATGCGGCTAATTTTATTCAAAAAATGACATTAATACGTACACATCCCCAACGACATTTAAATCTATTAAGTAGTACATTCTAAGTTTAAATTAGACGATGACAAAGACATCAACCAATACATTTTTAATAACTTCTACATTATTTAACCTCATAAATCGGTTATCATTGAATTGTAATTTTTGTCCGGCCACCAAGGAGGGTGTTCGTGAGTCATGACTCATGAGAAGTTTTCTTAATATTACAATAGTACGTAGTATGTATGATATTATTATTTTTAGAATAATATGCACCACATACACACATATATGGTGCATATTATATTTTAATATTTGTATTAATGCTATAATAATTTAAAGTTTATTATCTATGCAATAAATTATTTTTAGAAAGCAAGAAGTAAATGAATTATGTAATTTAATGTCAATAAACATTTATATTTTGGATTCATTTCACGTGATCTAAAAACTGTGTAATTAGTGTGTCTGATATTTAATAATGTTTGATATATATTTTACAAAATCAAGTACTTGTTATCTAATAAAGATAATTAAACACTACAAAACTAGGAATTCTTATATAATAAGTATCCTAAATCTTAAACAACGAGTTATTCTATTGTTTATTTGTTTATGTTATGTAATTATTTTAGATGTTCCTTCTTTTAAATCTTCAATTAAGTATTACATTATGTAACACTATATATTAATTTTGAAAATTAAAAGATAAGGGGGGCGAATCTAATTAAACTATGAAAGTTTTATGAAAATATTACATATATGGTAGAAAATTTTAAAAGTCCAAGGGGGGCGGTCGCCCCCCCGCGCCCCCCCCCTAAATCCATCCCTGTGTGGACGTGGACAAAAACCATTTTGATGGAAATGAAAGAGGCTGCAACAAGGAATATTTTTCACAAGGTTGTGGGCTGACTACTTCGTTGTATTCTTTAACAAACAATTTCATGCATTATTTATTTGTCTAACATACTTGAGGTGTGTTTTTTATTGCTTAAAGAGTAATTTTCCGCTTTTTGTTTAAAAAATGCTAAATGTTGTATGTTCAAATTGATGCTTCTACTTACCTTTAAGGACTTTAGATTTAAAAGATATACTCCTTTATACTTTTTATATAAGATATTACCTAAACTATATAAATATATTATACACCAAAAAGTACTTTTTTACCGAACACTATAACTTTTACTTTTTAAAAGATATAAACTCCTGCCAAATATCTTGTGGTCTGATAGCATCACTGTGACACTCTCAAGGAGGAGGTCGCAAGTTCGAATCCCATTCCAGTTCAAGGATGTTGGCTTAACATTGAACAAATACTATAATAGGTTAGAAAGAATTGCACAAAAAAAATATAAACTCCTTTATACTTTTTATATAAGATTTTACCTAAACTATGTAAATATATAATACACCAAAAAAGTACTTTTTACCGAACACTATAACTTTTACTTTTTAAAACTACATCTATCTGCATACACAACCAACATATACAATTACACATTTTCCCTATAATCTATGAAATAAAACACTTCTCACGGGAACAAGGAAACACTAACACTGAATAAATAGAAGGGTTTAAATGTGTACAAGAATTATGGTTATATGTGTATGTGTGTGTGCATATATATATATATATATATATATATATATATATATATATAAAGATGTGAGGTATGCATGAATATTAATTGGCAAGTCCAGCAGAGGCATGATAAGAGAGCTGGATGTTGTAGGCTTCTGTGAGCTCAGCTAACACTTCTGCAATATTAGGCCTTCTCAAGGCATCCCTCTCTACAGACCTGGAAGCTATCAAAGCTGCCCTTTTCATGCTCTCTTCATCAAAACTTCCCTTTATGCTCTCATCTACTATCTCAAAAGCACCAGCTTGCAAATATGGCTTCGCCTGAAAATCACCCCCCAAAAGAATCTATAAGCTTCACTTTTGCATACTAAGAGAAAGGGTTATTTGTGTTGAAATAGTCAGCTTTTACCCATAGAACTAAGTTGAAAGAATCTGGTGTGCCGGAGTGATCCAGTGGTTCTCGGCCACATATGAGCTCCAGTAGGACGACTCCAAAGCTGTAGACATCACTCTTTTCGGTAAGTTGGTATGTCGTGTAGTACCTGTTGTTGGTATGAATTAGTGAGTCAATGAGTGAATCTATAGAGGAGAAATATGGTGGTAAAGCAGAATCTTGTAATGTACTCTGGATCAAGATAGCATCCAGCTGTGCCTTTGAGAGCAGTGGTGACATGAGGACTTGCATCAGCCTGAAGGACTTTCTTGCAAAGTCCAAAGTCAGAAATCTTGGCATTCATATCCATGTCCAGAAGTATATTGCTGCATCTCACATCGCGGTGTATGATGCGTGGATCGCTCCCATTATGCAAGTAATCCAGACCTTAAGTGACAATAACACTACATTAGAGTCCACAGCAGACAAGTAAACAGAAAATGATGAGTTAATATAACCTTGGTTTAACTAGCTAATCGATGGGAATCATTTTTTTTGGTGTGGTTTAGCCCAAGTGCCTTGTAGCCAAGTTGAGTGACCCCTGACTCGTACTACGTATCAACTTAAGTTCTACAATATATGTATATTAACACACCTTTTGCAGCATCTATAGCTATTTTGAGTCGGCGCACCCAGCTCATTGTACTTTTTTTACTATTTGCACCTGAAATAATGAAGGGAATTGAATTATGACACAAAGGAAAAGGCTATCAGTGGATTTAAAATGTGTATGTCGTCTGTCCGAATGAGAAACCTACCATGAAGGTTATCTTCCAGTGATCCTCCTGCTAAATACTCATATACTAGAAC